>JAJPUD010000619.1:381389-458824 GCA_023553655.1 Myrmecobius fasciatus | reverse complement strand
AACTTGATCTTGGGGATTTTTGCTCTTTGTTGGCAAAACCCACCATCCTTTTTTTTTTTTTTTTTTTGCTGAGGCAATTGGGGTTAAGTGACTTGCCCAGGGTCACACAGCTGTTACGTGTCTGAGACCAGATTTGAACTCAGGTCCTCCTGACTTCAGGGCTGGTGCTCTATCCACTGTGCCACCTAGCTGCCCCAACCCACCATCCTTTTAAGCCATTAGTTATTATTATTATTGTTATTTTTTAAAAACATATATATATAACATTAATTACATGAGGAAGAATTATTGTGATCTGGAGGAAGTCTGTTTCGTGAATGAAAATTTTGACCAATTTTTGCCAAGGAATCAGTACTTTGTTTTGAGCATTGTAAACTAATAGCAGAATCAAATGAGTGACACCCACATTTATTCTGTTATGTAAGTCTCAGTAACAAAATGTATCTGAGTCACAAAGGAAAATATCTGGTTAAATTTAATAACCTTCTTTGAAATAAAATAAAAAATAAAATAAATTAGCACAAACCTCTTTTGGTGTTTTTTAGATAATTTATTGACTGTCTTTATTTCGTTTACATTGGGTTCAAGCCTGGATGAGAGAGGAAGAGAGATCAAGTAAGCAATTGTGTATACAATTTGATTCTTACTTCTATTTTTGTAAATAAAAGCTGAAGCAAAATCCCGTTCTCAGAAACTACCTAGAGGAACCCTATTTGGAGTAATTAATTGTTCCACTTTCCAAGCATGAATATTTGGGGCAGCTCTATCCTGTCACACAAAATCATTTAATCCTCATTATAAAATTATCCATGAAGTGAGCACAAGGATGATATTGTTAGGTTTTTGCTGTTACATTAACAGGATAGTAGGATTTATTGAATGCATTTAAAAAAATAAAAATTGACAAGTTTTCTTGTTTCTGAGATGTTCAGAGATAATTGAAATTGCCTGCTTCTTGCATGTACACTATTTGAGCCATCTGCTACCTGAAATTTGTTCTGGATATTTGCCATTCAGCCAATAGTGATACCAATAAACCAATTTTCATTTTTATTTTAGAGTTTTTACTCTCTACCATGTTCTTTTTTGTAGCTTTTATTTATTATTGCTAGGATGAAACTTTATATTAGGAATCTGGTCATCTATTATCAATCTGGTCTTACCTGCTTTGGAGATTTGCTGTTGTTCTACCTGGTTTGTATCTGTTTAATGAAATTATTGATTTTCAAAGATGGACATGGAAAAAGTATCATTCGTAATGTTTGAGCAGAAATAGAATTGCAACCTTCCTGGCAATAGCTGCGTTGAAAGTGATAGAATTATACATCCCCTGGGATTCATATCAGAGGATATATTTGTATTTCTATGATGTGACTTCCAAATGCCAATGAGTGGGTGTACATTAATTTAAAAGTGGCATTGCTAAAAATGTAGAAGGGTATTTAAACTTCACAGCTGACATCACTGCAATGAAATAACAAAATAGGCATAAACTTTTTTTTTGACAACATTTAGATGGCTGTCTTATTAAGCAGTAATAAAAATCATGCCATAATTTCAAAGCTCAGGGAGGAATTGAACTTGTATGAAGTCTTCATTTTAAATAAACAATATCCATTGAAAACACACTGGGCAGAATCAAAGAATACTGTGTACTAAATGGAGCATTACCCCACAGCACTGACATCCAGGAAGAAAACTTTTTTGGGGGGAGGATGTTTCCTCCCCATGATGAATACTGTTGCTGCATTTTTCCTTGTGATTCTTGCTGGACTGTATCCTTCAGGTTGCCATCACTACCACCTGTTTTCATCACATCTCTCTTTAAAGTTCTATCTTCTCTTTTATTTCCTTTAGGGACAAGGACTGAATTGTACTATGTATTCCTATTCCTCCCTTGTTTTTATTTTTGTTTATTTTTTGTTTTTGTATTCCCATGCTAAGTATAGTGTTGCGCACATAGTATGCACTTAATGCTAGTTCTTTCTTTCTCTCTCTTTCTCTCTTCCTTCCTTCCTTTCTTTTTTCTTCCTCCCTTTCTCCCTCCTTCCCTCCCTCCCTCTTTCCTTCCTTCCTTTTTCTTCTTTCTTTCTTTCTTTCTTTCTTTCTTTCTTTCTTTCTTTCTTTCTTTCTTTCTCTCTCTCTCTTTAATTTTATCTTCTATCTAATTTTCTGTCATTTTCTTCTCTCTCTCTCTCCCCCCAAAAGTGTGTGTGTGTGTGTGTGTGTGTGTGTGTTTTACTCCAGGTAAATGAATTCATAAGTATGTTTCTGAATGAATAAATCAATGAAAAAAAACTTACTCTGTGCTTAGTGCTGTGCTCAGACCTGAAGCTACAAATGGAAGAGTAAAATATTCAAAGAGCTTACATTCTAATGGGGGAGAAGCCACTAGGCTTTAAAAAAAATTCTCCGATTAACAACTGCTGAATTTAGAAACTGAAGAGTTGCTAGTGTTAGCAATGGCTGTCCCACTGTGTAGTTTTTAGGAGGAAAAAATTCTCACTATTCCTTTATGAAACTTTATCAACATGAGATTTGTTAAAAGAGCAAGTCAATTTGACATTTTAAGGAAACTGATTATATTGCAAGGCCAGTGGTTCCTGCAAAATTTTTTTTTCTTCCAACTTTCAGCTAATTTTTATGTAACATCTCAACTATTAGATGCAAACATCTATGATTCCAAGAAGCAATGAGTTTTTGATGCCAATGGGTAAAGCATGTGGTTTTTCATTTGAGTTTGTTGACCTTCCATTTTATATAGCAGCATCACTGGATCTTAGTCTTTCTTCCAGGAATTTTGCCATCCTTGATGGCACCATTTTTGTTTAGACTGTAAGTTTCTGAAATGTTTTTTTTTTAAGTTTGTAACTGAAGAGCTATTGTATAGGGAGGGTAACTTTTGTTGTTGTTGTTGTTGTTTTTAATCAGGGATATGATGAAGCACAGTCAGAGATAGCTCATCGATTGTCTTACTGTCACATATGCTGAATAAAAATGTTGTGTGACCAAAAAACCCTGTGTTCTAGTAATTAACCTTGGGGACTTTCTCTTGGAACAATTCTTTAATTTCCGAGCATTTTATCCAATTTGTAAATGGAAGTTGAAAAAAAAGAAAAAAAAAATTAGAGAGGGGAAAGAATACTGAATTTGAAGTCCGGAGGCCTAAGCTTGAATACTATCATGTGATCTTGGATAAGTCCTTTCCCTACTCTGATCTCATTTATAAAATTATTTGATGTTTCATTTTAATTAAGAAAAATATTTAGTATTTGCTGTCTATTCAACATTGTGCTACACACTTGGGCTACCAAGGCAAAAGTCAAACAGCCTTTTTCTTCCAGAAGCAGTACATAGTCCTAGGGAAAAACATGTACATAGATAAAACTCACATTGTGTGTGGATGTGTAGATGCGTGGTATATGTATGTATGTGTGTGGAGAGAGAGAGAGAGAGAGAGAGAGAGAGAGAGAGAGAGAGAGAGAGAGAGAGAGAGAGAGAGAATGCAAAATCATTTGGGGGGACAGAGAGAACATTTTTTTTTTAATAAATAGGAGGGGAGGCTTAGGAAAAGTCTGGTATAGGAATAGCACTCAAAATGAGCCTTGAAGAGAACTAGAAATCATGCATTCTAGGTTTGGGAGAAAATTTGCACAGACTGATCTCTGAGGTCTCAAATTTCTGAAATCCTACTCTTGTTTCCCCTGACACTGAATAGCAAACTTAGTTTAAACATCTTAACCTTTACGAGGGATCTCACTGGATAGATTCTCAAATCATAATAGAATGATCTAATGTGTAATATTGGGGATCTCATTCAATAATATCTATTATGTAGCATGAAGAATTTTGCCTATAGGACCTAGGTATCATGTATGAATTTAGTGGGGAGCTAAATGAAATTTCATTTTTGTCTCCTTGTAATGCTTCTTTTTAACTATGTGTCATATACTGTGTGGGCAGTTCTTATTTGTATCCATTTTAAAATGTGCCCTTGTGTGCACGCATGTACACCCCCTTCCACACATACACATATGGATAAGTTAGTGGCATTTGAAAAGTTGTCTTTCTGTACTCATTTGTTCTTTTGTGTGTGTGCAAGTAAGCATGTATAAATATCCATTTGCCTTTAAACTGTATGTTCTAGATATAATTTGGGTGCTAAGTGTGTTGCCTCTTTGGGGTCATTTTGAAGTTTGTTTTATTGATGGCTGGTAGTCCCTTATGTTTTATAATGTTCAGCATTTCCGTTCCCATCTCTTCAGAGTACTTTTATTTTGTTGTAGCTGTCATCTTGAAAAAACGAGTGAAAGTGAAACAAAGGCATAATGACTGATCTGTTATGAAATTTATCTTGTAAGGAAAAGCAGAGTCACTCACACATACCATACAATCCTTATTCCTTTTGAAGATAAATCTCATAAAAGAGCTCATCTCCTAGAGCCCTGCTGCTCTCTGGCTTCTGCCCACATAGTCATATCTTTGTATGGGGGGTTGAGAGAGGGGAATTTCTTTTGGTTGATTTGGGCTCACAGTGACCATAGGGTTTGATGCTTGTATTTTTTTTCCTGAAGCTATTTTTTATGATTTGTAATATACTTAGGCTTTGCTTTTCCTGCTGCCTGGATCCTTGTTTAGAAAATCTGATGGGAAGTTAAAAATTAAAAGACAAAATTCTGTTTTTAAAATCTTTACTTTTATTTCATTTGGAAGAAAATGTCCCCTCCACCTTTTTTTTTTTTTTTGGCACTACTCAGTTTCAGGTTAATTATTTCAGATTGTGTAAAATTTAAGTCCATTCAATGGTTATTGGATTGACCTGACTCAAGATGAGTCATTGTTCACCCAGTGAAAAGATCTGGTTTGAGTCCAGGTTTTGGCTACCTCTGTGATCTAGACACATTATTTAACCTCTCTGGGCCTGTTTTATCATCCAGAAAGTGGGGATAATAATGTTTGTAGTACCTATTCATAGGATTAGTATAAGGAAAGTGCTATGAAAATGTAACATGTTATTGTTGCTCTTAAATGTATTTTGCCCTTAAAAAACTTTGGCTTGATATTTGTCATTATATAAGGTTTAGAAGATTTTTTTAAATCCAACAATGAGATTAGGAAAAAGGTCTTTTTATTATTGAAATAGCAATTTCATTTTTTTTCATCATAAAAGTGATCTAACACTTTGAAGTTTATAAGACACTGTTGATAACAAATCCTGGAATATTGTGAGGTTAAAGTATTATTATCCATATTTTATTGATAAGAAAACTGAGGTTGAGAGAATTTAATGACTTATCCATTGTCACAGAATTGGCAAATGTTGGTGCCATGAGTCAAATCTATGTCTCTTGACTCTAGGTCCAAAGTTCTTTCTTCTGTATCAGTTCTCAGGCCTACCCAAAACATATATATATATATATATATATATTTAGTATATATAGAGACATAATCACATACTCTGCTTTTATCCATCTCTTTTATATACAAGCTCACATTCACATATACTCTCTGCTTCTTTCTTGCATTCTATATTGAAAAATAATATCCACGATATAAAGAAATCAGCCACATACATGTAACAATTAAGAGGAGCACATTTCATCCTTTAACTAGAGGTCCTATTGGTCACCTGGTGACAAAGTATCTCATCCTTTCTGGGGGGAAACACTACAATCTCATTGGGATTGTGGTTTAAATAACTCATTGTTCCATTTTGAAAATGTGGAATCGGTGAATGGGCTTGTTCCCTTTGTAGGGGATTACAATAACACACGGAAGCTTATGAGTCCTTCTGACAGATGTGCTGGCACTTTGCCACAGAGCGAAGGGTGCGGCTCTGACTGACAACTTGCAATTATGTTATGATGAATGGTTCTGATGTGTGTTCAAGAGAAAACCACTTTCTAGAAAGTGAAAGTCGTGCATACGGTTCCTATAAAAAAAAAAGAAACACACACAGAGCCCTTAGAAAGTAATCTAAGTTTTTATTTTTTTAAAATTTTTTTTATTTTGGTGGGCTAACTAATTTGAGCACCCCTCTTCTCCCAAATGTCTCTGGTTTTGATAAATCAGAAGCCAAGACCAAAGTTTATGTGGGAAAAATGAATTTGCCCTGTTTTGGCTTCAAAAGTGCTTTATCTGCATTTTTTGACAAAACTGACATCACCACTGAAGAAATCTCTACGTGCACACAGAAATACTTAACCGCATACACATGTCCAGAGTATCGTGGACAATGAGACAATTGCAGCAAAACTTGCAGACAGAAACTCCCTTTCTCAGGAGGCCATTTCTTCCCCTTGATCTGCTTTCTTGTTTCTGCTTATACCCTGAATTCCCTAGGTAGACTGTGTCCCCACATTGTTTATGAACTCTTTTTCTTTTCTTCCCTTAACTTTGATTTGATCTAAATGTGGCAGGAATCAGTCTCCCTTCAGAATAGATTTTGATTCATTGGAGATAAAGCTGTAACACATAAGCATTCCTTCTAGTTGACATTTTATTCTCTAAATATTCTAAAAATCAAAACAAAACATGTTTAAAATGGTTGGTCATGGGCCAAAAATTGATTGACTTGCTAGATTTCAAATTCAATAATGAGTAATGAAAGTAGCTTAGATTTATATTATGCTTTGAAATATACTAAGTTCTTTACATTATTTAATCATAACAATAATCCTGTGGGATAACTTGTATAGGTAAGAGAAGCAAGAGAGGCAAAGAGCAAGACAGAGATAGAGACAGAGAGATTTTAAGCATTTTGCCCAAGGTGACAAGCTAAGAAGTGGTGATACCACAACTGATTTGATTCTGAGTCTAAGATTTTATTTCTGTTTAACCCATAGTATTAATAACAGTACCACTAATGTTTGGGTTTCTTGTGACATAAAATACTCTTAAGTAATTTCTATACCTTTTTGCCCAAATTCTATTTTCCACTAATAACATGTCCATTGTATAGAAATAGCACAGAGATAATATTTGCTTCTGATTCCAGAAAGAACTCAGGATTTATTTGTGTTGTTAGAAGAGACAAACCAATAAATAAGCACCAATCTAATTAAGGAGTTGAGATGTACAGAGATGGCACGTAAAAGATGACCTTAAAAGTCTACTTTTAAAATTTCATATATCCCTTGAAAGTATGACAACAATAAATTAAATAAAATTTATTTTAATTCTATTCACACCTATAAGAAGTTTTTAAACTCCTTCTATGCTCCAAGAACCTGGCTAAGGTTCTCAGGCATATAAAGATAGAATCAAAGCTGTCATTGACCTCAAAGAGATTACTTTTTAGAGGGAAAAAGCAATATGTATACAGAGAAGTCAATACAAAGTAATTTCATTTCAAAGCACCATTTAAAGTTGGAAAAAAAAACTTTTTGAAAAGAAACGTCTCCCAAAATGTCCAGGTTTTGGTGCCTTAAACAAGGTTTCTTAAAATCCAAGTTCAATGAAGATTAAAATGATAAAGTGATAGGTACTACAAGAAAGAACATACTTCTGGGGGATCTTTATTTTTTTGTCCTCTGGATGTGTTTTCTCTAGCAAACCTTCTGTCATGTAGGGTGTGTCGGCTGTGGGATTTCCCATAGTGGAACATTTTCATTGTGCTATGGAAATAAATTGAAACTTTCACTAGGAAAAATTGGTAATTTAGATTGAGCATAAGCCTTTAGGAATCTTGGAGTTTATTTGTAGAGAAGATTTTTTTTCAAGGGAAAAGTAGATATTCATATGAAATCTTTTGCGTCTCTGTTAACTCACATTAGCTTCCTTTGCCTTCACTCTTACTGGTCTTGGGCTCATCATGCTCCTTCTTCTCTCTAGACACACAGAATGAAAATGTGAGACCCAAGTTTCTGGTGATGCTATATTTTATTTTGACAGCTTCCTGTTTGGTTCCTGTTTTGGGAATACTGAATTTTCCACCAAGTTACAGGATCTGGGCATTGATTCCCATTGTATTTGACTATATGGTAGCTTGCTACTCAATAGGTAGAATATGAGAATGGATAAAGAACATTTGGAATGTTTCTCATATAATGTTTCTTATCACTCTATCTCAAATGGTTTGCTGAGAAGAGAACAACTTGAAATATTTTTCTCAAAGGGATGGTGGGGGAAGAAAAAACTATTTTGAGTCTCCTGACATTGCTTGGTCTCTATTAAATTCTTACTAACTCTTTGTTTTCAGTCCCTAAACTGGGTGTTGGTGTGCTGATCTCCAATCCCTAGGATCGGCTCTCTGTTTTGGCCTGCTGGTGGGGCACGCTGGAAACATTTGCAGGTGCAAGTTTAGGCCTGTCAAAAAGCTTGGCATTTAAGCCAGGAGCTCTGAGTAATATATTTGAGTCTATATCCCTGATCAACTCCAGTGTGTGCTTGTGTGGAGAAAGGAGAGTGTATTGTTTTGTCTTTGTGTACCATAGGTCATAATTACAGCCGTGTTTATGGGATAATAAACTCATTAGGCAATTATGTCTTGTTGAGGAAGTAGCAACCTTATTTGTTTCAAACTTGAAAGCTCTCAGGTAGGTAATAATTAGTTTGCATTTGGGGTATTAAATGGAAGGAACCTGAAGTAGACTGCGTGCTCTTGACTTGTTTGCTTTCTTTCTTCACCTTAATTCTTGATGCACTTTGGAAGCCAATTTGGCCTACTGGGGGAAAGAAAGCATTGGATTTGCCAATCAGCTGATTTAGGTTTGCATCTGCCTCTGCTGCTTATGATCTGAGTGGCCTTGGATAAATCACCTCACTGAGCTGGGAGACTTGCTGGAGTTCTCTTGGTAATAAGATAATAACACTATTGATGATGTCCTGTTCTCCATACCCTTTAACAAAATTTAATATCAAATTTTGCTTATCCCCATCAACTAAGTCCTATTTTTAAAAAGGAGCACTATTCCATTTGTAACCAAGGCTGAATTTGTAATGACCCAAGAACTCCATATTTAGCCAGAAACCCTGAGATCTTTTGGGACCAGAATTTTCATTATGATATTCCTAGGTTCCAATTTATAAATCCCTTTATTGCTGCATACTGTTTGCAATTCACTTATTCATTCTCTTCACACTTTGCTGAGGTGAATGATGGGATCAGAGATCTAAAGAGATGTTGTGGCTGGTGAAACGAATGACAATGAAATTAAACTCATTGGGAGATAGCATGGATGTCTAGCTTCTGATCAACAAGACAAGTTTCCTCTTTCTTTAAAAGGTAGTTTATTCCTTATGCATTATGTGGTATATCTGAATAATTAAACTTTGTAATACTTTGTGATTTTGCTTTTTTGGTTAATCCTTGGACCCACACTGAGCACAGTCCTTCCATACACATAATTATTCTTTGTCAGTTGCTGAAGTCAGAGTATTCACTCCCTTGTCTTGGTGGTCAGCCCTTTGAGTGTGAGCCTCTTTGTACATAGCAGAGCTGGTCCTTTGACAACAGCCACATGATCTACTGTTGAGCCCTTAGTTAAATAGCTTTTCCAATTTGGCAGCATCTACTTATTCTGATACATCATTGCAATTTCGTTTGAGAACTCAGGGTTTCTTCCACATCTTGATGAGACATCATAGGAAGATCTTAGAGTGATTTAAATAATGAATGATCTATGCTTTTTTGTGTATGTGTGTATGTGAGGGAAAGAGGTTCCTTGGAAAACCCCAATAAAAGGCTGAGATTTCTCTAATGCCTTTGGTTGCTGAGAATCCAAGACAGGATTCTATCCACTCTCACTCCAGTTCTATTTAAATCTTGTAACGATTGGGAATGTTTGTGTGCCCAAAGCTGTGGCTTCAGGACCTTAATAAACTAAGGTACTAATTCCCATATACATGGTGGTCATGACTGCCTCCGTCCATTATTGACGTGTAGCCAGCTTAAGAATGTAATGAGGTGTCTTTTCAATGGCCCACAATAGCACTTCCCATGAGTTTAGAGCAGGAAGTGAAGAATGCCTACACTTTGTATAATACAATGGAAACTACAAGTAGGCAGAATGGAATTACTCAATTGGGAATTTGGCTATGCAAGGCAGTCTAACACTTCAGCTCTCTTTATCTGTACAGATATCAAAATGTTATTTCTCTTAACTTTCTCATGGTGTCTACAGACTAGATCTCTTTTCAGCTATTAGTGCTGAAGTGGTTGAGCATGTTAAAGAGGAGTAATTAAACAGGCGGGATGGGAAGCTTGCACTCTATTTGTTAAAATGAGTTGCAGATACCTCAGATGTCAATTAGGAAAGACATACATATTGTGCAATTGAATAAGACTCAGTGCATGTAAACTTGGCTATGGTCAGGAGTGCTGTGGGTCTTACAAGGACTGTGTTAGTAATGTGACCTGGAAGGAAGGTATTACATCCAGGAGAATTGAATGGAGTCCTTGGGAGACTATAAATAAATTCAAGATACTGGCTATTGTTTTCATTACTTCCTATAGTCTATTTGAGGTTCTTTTAAGTCTAGGACTTCTTCTTTTTGTCTTGTATTGGAAAGATTCCCTAGGGAAATTTGTGTTATTTAAAATTAAAATTCTCCAGCTTCAGTATTTTTAGTTTTCCTGTAATTAGTTCTGGACTTTGAGCAAAACTTATAAATATTAGGACTAAGGCATGTGGATCCCAGGCATGGAATTCTCACCTGGTGGAGAGAGGCTCGAAGTGGGGTTAGGAATGTTGAGCACGTGGTAGACATACCATAAACACTTTTTGATTGATTGAGATTATGGAAATGTTGGGTATGAAGTTCTAAACTGATTGTGGAAATATATAAATACTTACTTGACCAGGTTAAGGGGCTGTGATTTAATTGGTGAAGTTGCTTCATCAGGCCTCAATAGATAGCCTTCATAAGTTATCATGACTTAAAAAATTTATCACTTGCCATCCAGCCTTCTTTCTGGTAATGAGCCACTCTGTGCTTAGCTAAGCTTGTCCTCTGACAAGAGACACATACTGCACTGCTAGAGTTTTCTCAAACCCTTTAAAAGCTTCATGGAATCTGCCACACTTGGCAGTCTACTCCCAAGGGCTTTAAATATCCAGGCTCACATGCATTTAACAATTAGCCATAAGAAGAAAACTTTTGAGGGAGATATGGAAATAACAAATACCAACGTAAAATCTAATGCTTGGGCTAAAAACACCATGTGTATGAGTACAGAATGGGGGAGATTTAGCTAGATAATAATTCATGTGCAAAGGACTTGAACTCTAAATAGACTTCCAACTCGATATGAGTTAACAGTATTATGTGACAGCCAACCTAGATTGAGTGATTTTAGATATTAATAGAAATACACCATCCAGGATTAATAGAAAGATGAACTTGAAAAGGGATTCTTGGCCATAGAAGGCAGATGTATTATAAACATTGGATAGAAATTGCAGATTTCCTAAATTGCTAGTTTTCTGACAATTGGAGCAGTTCAAAAGTGGAATGGGAGGTAGTGGTTTCCCTGTCACTGGAAGTCTTCAAATAGAGGCTGGATAATCAGTTATAGTCAACAGTCAGGTTGTTAGGAGGAAGGTCTCTTGGGTATGTATGGGATCATAGGATCATAGATCTTTGTCTAGAAGGAAGCTCAGAAGCCAACTAGTCCCATTCCCTCATTTTACCAATGAAGAAACTGAGGTCCCAGAATGTGATGTATTTTGTCCTTGGTCCCCCGATACTATGCTAGATTTCTATAGAAGTTACTCCAACTCTCAAATTCTGTGATTCTTCTTTCTCTACTTGGACCACTCTCCCATTTAGGGAGCTGATGCCAAGCACAGGGAAGGTATTTAGCATCAATCTAATCCGATAGCATCCTTAAGCAATGATAGAGCTTTCATCCTGCAAGTAACTTGAGCAAATGGTTTCAGGAAGGGGAATCCTGAAGTCTTTTCAGAATTGGTTGAATGCCCCTGTATGTACTGGCAAGCCACACATTTTCTTTTTGCTCAGAATTCATGCTACTTGTGACACCAGTTGTCTTTGGTGTGGCTGAAAAGTTTCCAGTGAGAGAACTTGCCTCTTCCATAGCGTGTACAAGGAAAGGTAGGCCTTTTGTTCTCAGCTGAAGGTAATGTTTGCAAAAAGCTTGTGCTTTCTAAGAGCTCATCTTTCTTTTCTCTGTGTCTTAGCCCTTTACTTTGAAATTCAGACATAATACAATGGAAGAAATCCAGGGCTTAGACTCAGAAAATCTGTATTCAGTTCTGATTCTGCCACTAACTTTTTGTGTAACCGAGAGTAAGTTATTATTCCTTTCCAGGTATCATTATTTTCCCCTGTAAAATAAGAGGGTATGATAAGATAATGCCAGTGTCCTTTCTAGCCCTAAATCCTATGATTCTTTGACTAGGTGTAAAGATCCTTCAATTAAATTTGATTCAACTGAACAAATTTTTAGTGTCTGGTATTTACATGTCACTTTGTTATTGAAACCAGAAGGTGTTGCTGCAAGTCACAATTTGGAGGTAATATAGAAAGGAAACATGAAAGTAAAAAAATTTAGTCTTCTGTTTCCCCCCTACCCCCACCCCCCTTCTATACCAGGTGAGGGGTCCAGGCAAATATTTTACAGACCTCTTTCCAGTGGACTGCCCTGGAAGTGTGACCTTCCCTTGGTCCACACCTCTACCCCACCCCTTGCTTGAAGACCAGAGATTCCCTGAAGCACCTTTGCTAAAAGCCACACCTAAATCTGGTTCAACAATGACTCATTTTTTTAGCCTAAGGAAAAGGAAAGGAAAAAAAAAATCCCTGGATCTAATTTAGCTCCGCCTTTATGAAGTTCATACAAAATTATTAATCAAAACCACAAGGTTCTCTCTTCCTTTCAGCTCAGAGCCTTCTAGGCAATTTAAACTTATCTATTTTTGACTAAAGTTCAAAACTCTTTCCTTATTGAATTCTGTGTATTTCCAGCTACTCATTGGCATATCCTCCATTGTCCTTCTCTACCACAATTAATTAATGGACATTCATCACAAAGAGGTTATCATTGATTATGGTTTTTATATAAAACAAAATCAGTAGCTTAAAGATATGAAGTTATCTGCAACAGGAGTCTGGCAAGGAGTTGAAGGAGTTAAAAACCTTTTTCTAGTTCTCAAAAGGGACAGACACAACTTTGACACAGTCTTGAGTCTTCTAACTCTTATTATATATTGCTTGCAGAGATACTTTTATCCCTCTGCAGGACCTTCAATATATTGTAGTCTCTTTGCTGCTACTAATATCTCTTCTTTTGGGCACTGTCTGCTCTCCATTTCTGAAGTAGACTCATTCAAAAGTTCTGATGCAGTAGAACAACATTCCCAAAGCAAAAGTTCATGCTAATCTCAGTGCTTTTTAGGTTGGGAAGAAAAGGCTATCTATTTGGGATTACAAAATAGGTATTTGGGCCTTTTTTTTTTCCTGGTTCATTGGAAAGTCAGTCTGATTACCCAATTACCTTCAGCACAACATGTACACATATATGCAAATAAAGAAGTGAATAACAAGATATTATAAGAGGACACTTACAAATTTGGGATATCAGAAAAACAACCTATGTGTAGGAATTAATGTCTAAGCTATATGAACACGGAAATTCTAAAAGATGGCTGACCTTGAAGGGCTTCTACATAAAGGGTTACATTTCACTTCACACTCCTGACTCAGATTTTAGCTATGCCATTAATTTTTTGTTATTGTTTTTTTCCTTACAAAACACAACTTTGCTACATTTCACATTGTGTTTTATTGGGTCTTGCATACATGCTCTTTCTATCATGGGTGTGGTTGTTCCCTTTCTATTCTCTATATCAGATGCTGTCAGATTCCTTGCTTAATGATTCACCTAGGAGAAAACCTCTTTTTCTATTGTGATACTGTGATCAGGACTTATGGATAAAGGGTCAGAAGCTGAAACACCTAATGTGATATCTTTGGCAAGGCGAAATCTTACAGTCATTTGAAATTGCTGATGTGATATCCAGTTGGAGCCATAGCTGATTCCATGCCATTAGTGCCACTCATTTGCCAAATTTTAGTGGAAAATCTCAGTCACAGGACTTGTCTTGCAATCTTGCCATGTCCATTGAAACAGTTCTTACATTTTTTCAGTTTTCAAGGGGACTGGTAAATGGGTAGAATATGTAGAGAGCAGTTTTAGATCATGAATTGCCGTAAGATAGCAGTAGATTACAACGAATAATTTATTATACAGTGAATTTTAAAGAAGCTGACTAAATATACATTTACAACTATTTACACTTAAAATGAATTTCTATGATATGTCTATAGTAACAATAAGTGATATTTATAAAGCACTCTACAATTTTGAAAACTCTTTGCATACATTAACTTACTTGATTTATCCAATATTTCTGTGATGTTAGTCCTGCAAATATTATTTCCCCAGTTTTACAGATGAAGACACTGAAGCTGAGTGACATTAAGTGACTTGCCCAGGATTAAGCAGCTAGTAATTATGGGAGGCAATATTAGAACTCAGCTCTTGCTGACTGTGTCACCTAGTTGCTTCATCAAATGGGTATGATTTGACAAGTTGGAAAAAAGAAAGGAGGCCATCCAAGTGGGGAGAACAACAAGGTTCTTGATAGGGATTAGACTAGTCTGATTAGAACAGGAGTTTTGTGTTGAGGAGCAATAAGGAGATAGGATTGGAAATGTAGGGTGAGAATGTTGAATGCCAGGATTAGTAGTTCAGACTTTATTTTGTTGGCCATAGGAAGACATTAGTGGTTTTTGAGTAGGACACTGATGTAAAGAAAGTGATGTCTTTGGAATATCCATCTGTTAGGAGTGTTTAATGGGATATCTTCTATGCTAATGACAAAATTGAGTGTATTTCCCAAGAGCTCTCTACCATTCATGCCACTGCTTAGGTAAAGCAGAACAAATATTACTATGTTCATTTGATGAGCAAGAACCTCTTTGCATTGAGCTTGGAAAGTGTACAATTGTATTAAAATGATATTCATGTTTAATTTTTTATTTAAACAACTTTTTCAGTGGAAAGAGCACTGGGCTTAGAACCCAGTGATTGGGCTCTGCCACCATTTAAATGTGCATGACTTTGGTTAAATAATTTGGTCTCCTAAAGCTTCAATGTAATCTTCTACAAAATGAGGATGTTGAGAGGGGGAAAGGGGACAAAAAATCATTAAGGTTTTATTGTTCCCTCCTTTCTCTTTACTCTACGCTCTCTCCCTTGATAACCTTATCTATTTCCATGAGTTTAATTATCACCCCTAATACAAATGATTTCCAGATCTTCGTTTTTACTCTAGCTTCTTCCAAAAGCTTCAGTTCCATCTTTCTAACTGTCTGGTTCCAATTGCCATTTCAAATTCAAGATGATGAAAATTAAACACAATTAGCTCCAAACCCACCCTACCCCATAACTTCTCAATTTCTGTTTTTGGCAATTATCATCATTCCAGTCATCCAGACTCATAAATTTGGAAAGATGTTTGACTCCTTTCGTCCTCATCTCACATCACTAATTGCTGACTCTTATGGCATCTCCCTTCCCACAATCTCTCTCAATAATCCTACTTCCTGCCTTCCTGATCTCACTGCAACTATCCTTGTTCATGTGCCCTGAATTCAAGGCTTGGTAAACCTTTAGTGCCCTAGAAGTGTGAGGTATTATTTGTATTCTCACAAAAATTACTCTAATAATTTACTAACTGGTCTTTCTACTTTTAGTTTATTCTTCTCCCTCTCCTCTGCCCTGCTGCCTGTGGAATCTTCCGAATATACTGTTCAAAGGCCTTGGGAAGTTTTCTACTGAATAAATTCAAAGTGTCCAGTTCTGATCCTTGAGGGCCTTTATACTCTGCTTCCAGCCTTATCTCATATTACTTTATATCCCATCCTCCTCTATGTCTGGACCAGCTCCAAGCAAGTTATTGTATTGTCCATTCTTGCTTCCTTGGATATCCACACCATCCTTTATATCTAAAAAGGATTCCTCCTACCTCATCTGCATCAGATGAAATCTTATTCTTCCTTTGAAACTCAGTTCAAGCATCTAATTTTTGAAGTTTTTGATGACACCTTGTGTGAAAGTGAGTGTTCCCTCTTCCATTTTCTCACAGTGGCCATATCTCCTCCATGCTTTTCTCTCATGAAATTTATTTGTAAATAACACATCTTTATTATAAGGTTGTAAGCTTCTTGAAAGTACTATCCGTGTTTGTTCTTGTTGCATGCTAAAGGCTGAGGTTTGTACCAGGAGGCCCTTAGTGAATGTATATGTCCAGGCCCTTCTAATTGACATCAAGTGACACATACTTACCTTTCTCCCATTCTCCTTTTCTGGAAACATGAAGGAGTTACTTTTGGATGGATTCTACTTGGAGATCTAGGTACTATATCACTGGTCAAAAGCAGAGAAGAGACTCCAGGCCTCTAAAAGTGAATATTCATGTATATCAGACATGTAAGGAATTCTTTAAAAGGCATCAAAGAATTTGATAGGTTAAGAACAAAAACAAAAAGCATAGCAGGAGAAGCATCCAGAATATAATGTTAATGTCGAAATTGACATTAGGTGTAATGTTATTCAGAAATACATTATTTTTCTTCTGATTGTGTAGAAGCCTGATATCTGAATATCCTACTTACGTCTTAGAGAATTATTTCATATATTATTATATTTCACACAGAAATTTTTGTATCTATAGACAGGCATCATAAAAATCTAGTGAAAGTAGCATGAAAAGCACCTTCACTGGAAGATGATGGAGGCAGGAATCACCCTTTGATGAGGAGAATAAGACCTCAAAGAGATGTTTTGAAGTTGCTGCTTAATGGAGATAGCGATGAAAGGGTGGGGGTGAGGAGGTGAGACCAGCAAGGGGCAAGGAAGGAACTCATCCCAGGCCTCTATCTGATAACTTCCTATTTTAATCAATCTTACCAACTCAGTGCAAAGTGCTGTTCTAGGCTGCTGAAGGAATGTGAGAGCTATGAGTGCTCTCCAGATGTGGCACCCTAAGGCAGAGCTCTGATCTCCCCACCTTAGTTGTGGTTCATGTGTTTGCACATAGGCATGTGTGTATGAACACATACACACAATGCATCATTTAGCAAAATGCTTGTGGAATTCACATTTTCCTGGAAGAACCAGATCTGCCATAATGACCAAATAGTTTTAAGGCAGCCAGCACAAGTGAATTTTACAGGAACCAAATCTATTTCTTCACACCGATCCTGCCTGTTTTACTTGAGTACTGAGTCATTAGCATGTTTATAATAGTTCTAATTTAGCACAACATTTTCTGAATTTTATCCTTGAGTCATTTACAAATTGTTCATATTGAGTAAACAAAGGAAACAGATTGCATTTTATACTTAGTAATTTATCTGAAAGCAGAGGGGAGGGTTAATTGTTTGAAAGTTTTGCTCTGTTTGGGGAAGTAAGCCTCCTCTTGCATTGCTTGGCATACAATACATTTCCCCCCACCCACATTTCTGGAAAAAAAAATTGCCATGGAGCAAAATGAAAAATGAGGAGCAGGACGGGATTGGTCCCTCCCCAAGGGGCGTGGGGAGCAGAATTGGAGCTGGCACGGGGTGAACTCCAACAGTTGGTGCATTCCTTAATGATCCAGTGCTAGAGAAGTCCAGCTCTCCCTGGCCCAGCATCTGTGTTGATGTTGATATCAGCGCCCCACTGTATGGGAAAAGCATGCTTTCTCTCATTGCTTGGCTAAAAATAGCGTGGAATATAGCATTGTATGAGTTATTTTCGGATAACAAAAACATTTAGGGGGTTAAAGGTTTGGCTTCTTGATTGAAAAAGGTCAGTGGTATAGCTTATCCTGCTTTTTGCAGACTGGATTTATTTTTTTTTTCTTGAGTTTGCAACCCATTCAAACTCTGCTCAGACAAGCCATTTTAGGTCCATGTGGTTCGACCTGCCAAACCCACTCTTTAGGGTGGCTTTCCCATCAAGCTTTCTCATAGCACAGAGGGCTGGCCTGGAAGGGGCCACCATCTATACATTTGTAAAGCTCTCCTATGGAAATTCCTTTGCTTCACTGGAAAGGGGTGGAGATGGAGGCTGACGTCAGGGAGCCACTGGGTATGTTATTGTGAGTTCAAAATGAAACTGGCACATTTTTAGTGTCTAATTATTTTTAGTGAGCTTGGAGAGTTTTAATTAAAATTTAAGAGAGCCCTCTAAGCTCTCCAAGCTCCAATTTTCTCATACTGTATTGTGGCCCACTTGTCACCGAAAAAAAAAAAAAAAGTACAGTAAGACTCACGCAGAGTCTTTGTGTGTCCTGATGAAAACTATATAGTATAAGAATTGTTGAGAAGACACAAGGATTTTTGGATAGGTCATCATTGAGCTTGGAGACACTCAGGATTGTTCATGCTAGAGAGTTGGGATTCCTGAGTAAAACAGAAAAGGAGGCATCTAGTGATTTATTAGGGGACTTAGGAAGCAGAGGGTGAACCACACAAAAGGACAGAAACGGTTGCTTTTCATTTGGAAACATTTGAAAGAGATTCACCATGTCATTTTTCTAATGAGTTAGCATTCCTAATTTTAAGTATCTCTTTGAGGCAAACGAATAATGGTGTGTGTGCTCACGAGTAAAGGATTTGAAAGTTCAACTAAGATAGTTACCATTTCTCCTCTACCCCCCCTCCCCACTCCCTTTACATTTTAACAGTAATCTGTCTGACTCTGTCTTGCTTCTATTTTTTTTTTTAAATTTCAGTTTAAACACCCCATCCTCGTATATGGTAAGCAGCCTTGTTAACTGAGTGCAATTGTGAAAGGTTCCCTTCAAATCACTGTTGAGTCTGGGAAGGCAGTCTTTCAAATGCCTTCACTTCCAATTTTCTCTTATGCTATAAGCATTAATTATTAGCAGATGAAAGCCTGAAAATTCACCAGGCAATGATGAGGCTTCCTGGACCCAGCCTAAGTGGGGAGATTGAAACCCAGGTACTCACACAGAGTAAACATTTCTCCGCAACCCAATATTCTCCCTTCGGGCTGGTTTTTGATTAGTTCTGAATTATACCCACCTCTATTATTACAACCAAAGTTTATTGAAAAAGTAAGAAATATATAATTGGTGTTTGAAAGCAGAATAAAGAGAGCCATGGTGACCCACAATATACTCTCAAGGATTTTGGCCAGTTTTCTATCTTTGAAATAAAAGGCCACAGGACTGTGGTCTAACATTTGAATTTTGATGACCTCTTTTTTTTGTTTTTTAAAATCTACCAAATCATAAAGGTGTAAATTTTTGTCATCCAAGCTCATTCTTTCAAAATAAGTTTGCTACTTTTCCTTTTGCCCCTGAGATAAATTATGGTTTAATTTGGACAGACATATTATCATGACTGAAAGCCATGGCATTTTATTATTATTATTATTATTTTTTAATGATATAGAGCTGTGCTAAGTAGTTCTTTATCTCAAGGAAATCTGGAGGGCAGGCATTTCCACAAAGGCTTGCAATCTCACTGTGATTTTTCAGCTGAAGAGAGCTCCATCAGTCAGAGCCTCCATGACTTGCCTATATATATACTCATGGAATTTAGAAACTTGAAGAAATCCTTAAGGGTCATGGATACCAATCCTCCATTTGACAGATGAGGAAACTGAGGCCTTGGGGGGATAAGGAGTGACATATCCAAGGCTTCAAAGTAAGATGGCAGTGCTCCAGATAAAAAGTTGGACCAGACTGCCATACCATTTTATGAATGTTACCCACACTGCTATGTATTATTACTTGCTTTAAAGTCAGCTGCATGGAACATAGAGATCTCTGCAGAATACTTCCAAGAGAATTTTTGGTTACTTAACGCTTTTCATTAAGGAGCCCATGTGGCTTCTGAGTTAAATTCAGTCTGTGCTGTCCTACTCCTTGGTGTGAATGCTGTGCAAACTTTGTTCTTTTTACTGTCTTTAGCTTTTTAGTTTTGCTGCCTTCTATGCATGATCAGAACATGATAAAGCCTCAGAAGTTGCTTAGGGAAGTTGGTGCCCTGTTAATGAAATGGAAGGATATGTCACAAGGGATTCTTATCTATGATTAGTGCCCACACCTTGCTTTTGTTTTGAATGAGATTTAATTCTATTCATTTTATATATAATAGTGTCTCGATTCATTAATTCATCCCAAGGTACAGAACTATGATCAATAGCAGCAAAGGGAACATATGGCTCTTCCTTAATTTAAATACTTTCCTTTTCCTGCTCTCCTGATGAAGTGGAAAGAAGAAGATCTGAATTCAAATGTTAACTTCATCTCTTACTTAGCAATGTTAACTTTGTCTTTTATTTAGTACCTGTGTGACTTTAGAGAAACCACTTTCTATCTCTGGGTCTCAGTGTCCTAATCTGTAAGTAAATTAAGGAGGTTAGCCTCAATGATCTCCAGTGTCCTTCTCAAATTAATTCTATAATCCTGTGAGATCTATTTCTTATCCCTCTCCACTTTACAACATGGACTGGATGACATCTGGAGGTTCCCTCATTCTAGGACTCCATGTTTCTGGGTTCTGCCTCTTACTAGTGTGACATGGTACAGGCCACTTTACCTTTTATGACTTCAATTTTCTCTTCTGTAAAATCAGACGGTTGGATTAACCATGAATCTAGCTAGTGAGTTGAAAGGTAGATAAAATGGCATAATTAGCTTTCTTTAATTTTTTTTATTGATAACTCTTATTTTTAACACTATACTCATTTTCCAATATATATACCCTTAATTTTTAACAAAGGAAAGAATTAAACAAAACCGGCTAGACAAGATAACTATGTCTAACAATGTATGTAAAATTCTATACCTGTAGTCTCCCACTTCTCTACTAAGAGGAAGAATCAGTAATTTATTATATGTTCTCTGGAAGCTAGATTGGTCATCAACTACTCTTTAGTCTTGTTTGTGTTTATATTATTTTAGTCAGTATATTTGACTGCTTACTTTGTTTTGGATTAGTTCATGCAGGTTTTCCCAAATTTGTCTCAGTCCTCATATTTGTAATTTTTTAAGGTACAATAATATTCTATTCCATTAACACAACATGTTCTGTTCAGCTGTTTCCCAAGCAATAGGCTCTCATTTACACTATTGTTATGGCCTTCTAATTGATTTTGTTCCCCCACATCTCTCTCCTCTCTAAGCAACCCTTTATATAACTTCCATAGCAATATTCCTAAAGCACAGGCTGACTTTGTCACTCCTAATCTAAATAACTTCAATGGCTCCCGGTCAATTCTAGAACTATTTTTCTGGCAGTTAAAAACTTCAGCTTCAGCCTAACTTACCAGTCTAATTATACAGTTACTATACTCTTTGGTCTATTCAAAGGGACTTCACTCTTCCCCTCAATTCTCACCTCTGTTCTGTTGTACAAGTTGTCCCTCATACCTGGAATATACTCCACTCTCAATTTCTTTTTTCTTTTTTGGTTATAATAATATCTTTTTTTTTATTTTTCAAAATACCTACAAAGACAGCTTTCAACATTCACCCTTGCAAAACCTTGTGTTTCAAATTTTTCTTCCTCCATCTCTCCCCTCTCCTAGACAGCAAGTAATCTGATATAGATTAAACATGTGCAATTCTTCTAAACATATTTCCACATTTACATGCAATACAAGAAAAATCAGATCAGAAAGAAAAAAAATGAGAAAGAAAAAACAAGCAGGTAAACAACATGAAAAAAAAAAGGTGAAAACACTACACTTTGATCCACATTAAGTCCCTAAAGTCCTCTCTCTGGATTTAGATGGCTTTCTCTATTACAGGTCTATTGGAATTGGCCTGAATCACTTCATTTCAACCATTTTTTCTTAGAATTCATAATAATTTTTTTTTTTTTACTGAGGCAATTGAGGTTAAGTGACTTGCCCAAGATCACACAGCTAGGACGAGTTAAGTGTCTGGGGCCAGACTTGAACTCATGTCCTCCTGACTTCATCAGGGCTGGTGCTCTAACCATTGCACCAACTAGCTGCCCCAAATTCCTAATGATTTTCAAAGCTCAAGTCAAACATCTCTTTCTATAAGAGCTCTTTCCTGATCATTCTCAGCAGATTGTGCTTCCTCCCCACCCTATTACCTCATATCTATTTTGCATGTATTTATTTATTTATTTTTGCTTTTTGTTGAGGCAATTGGGGTTAAGTGACTTGCCCAGGGTCACACAGCTAGGAAGTATCTGAGTTCAAATCTGTTTGAACTCAGGTCCTCCTGACTTCAGTGCATGTATTTATTTATGCATGTTATACATATTAGCTCCCTGATAATATAAGCTTCTTGAAGTTGGGGGTTGTTTCATTTTTGTTATTGTATCCCTAACATGTAGCACAGTGTCTGGGACATAGTAGATGCTCCCAAGGGAAAAAAAAAAGCTGCTGATTAATTGATTAATTAAAAGATTTTACAAACCTTAAAATGCTATATAAATATCAACTATTATGTTAGCTGTTATTAATGTTGTCATCCTAGCAGTGGAGGCCATCAGTGAATGATACTAAGAATTTTCATAGTCCTTTGTAGAAAGTTGTTCAGTTACTCTTCAGCCTAACTCTCCCTCTCTGTAAAATGAAAGCAGGGGAAAATAGACTAACACAGAGAGATGTGCTGAAGCTTAATTTTCTATTATTAATATAAAATTCTTGGTAGTTGTCAAGCATTATTTCTAGTATATTTTTTCTTTAACATAGTGGAAAAGGGAAGAATGGGAATTTATTGTGAGTTGTGTGACACTTGTAATATTTGTTCTTGATGGCCGCATAGTTTTGTTTTTCTCCCATGATGTCTCAACACATATTCCCTGGGGCTCCTGAAGAGTTCTGGCATATTTATAGAAATGAGAGACATATCATAGACTGTTTTGCATGTCTGCCTAGTTTATGAATTTTCAGTGAAATTTGTTATCATTATTAATAAATCCCATGCTTTTGTCTTCTGTCATTGGGTAGATGTATCCAATTTGGTTTGTATGCAAAGGAACTGTTTTAGCATTTGTATCAGTAATAATTATCAGCTTAGTATATTGTTACAACATGTTTGGAAAGTAGCTTTATAAAAATAACAAGGCTGTGGAATATATCAAAATGAAGACAGCTCAGTTGATCATATTTATTACTGATAGGGGTGTTATAAATATACCACTCTGTGCTGTAACATTTTAGTATGTCTCAAAAAGTCAGACCCAATTTGAAATAATAATCTCTGACAGTCTTGGCTTTGAAGATTCGCTGCTGCACTCTCAAACTTGGGATTTTTTTTTTTTTTTAATGTGTGACGAACATAAAAACCAAACATGTACAGAGTGCAAAATGCCCACTCTGTTTCTGAATTTCAAAGAATACAGTGAGAGCCCTTTGGGTAAATTAAAGACAATTGGAAACTGTGCCTTCCTGCCTTTGTTGGAAGGTCACTTAGAGTCCAGCTCCTGATTTCTGGGGTAGATCACTTGTTGAAGGTAATGTGGATTTTGAAGAGAAAGAAAGAAGAGAGAGAGAGAGAGAGAGAGAGAGAGAGAGAGAGAGAGAGAGAGAAGGAGAAAGGGAGGAAACGAGAGAGAGAAGGAGGTAGAGGGGGAGGGAGGGAAAGGGAATAAAGAAGGAAAAAAAAGGAAGGAAAATAAAGGAAGAAAAATAAATGGAGAAAGGAAAGAAAAAGAGGGAAAAATAGAAAAAAAATCAAGAAGGGAAGCGAAGGGAAGGAAAGGGAAGGGAATTTGCTTTTGATAGAATCAAGCTGACTTCCATTTGGAAAGGATTTTGGGTCTCATCTGTGAGAGACAGCTAACAGGGTTTTTCTCCATCACCCACCTCATGACACTGAGCTGGATTCCATCCATTCTTTGGCTGATTGATCATGCCGTGGACAAATGTTAATTGTTTTCATCAACGATTTCCAATCATGAGTGTTCTTTCATCTTTTACCTAGAGCTCACCTTCTCTTTCAGTGACTTATTTATCTTCCAACAGTCTTTTTAGAGGCCACCTTGACCACACTGTCACCCTGATAAACTCAAGAAATAAGTTAAAGTGATATTCACTAGTGGGGGTGGGAGAATTAGGAAGAGGAAGAGGTTGAGGTTTTATATGTGTATGTGTGTGACCACCTGAAAACTTATTTTTTTAAAAGAAAGCTACCAAAATATCATCACTTTGGGTTGCAAAGTATTATGACTGTTCTTGAAAAGAAATGCCTTCTTTCTGAATGATTTTATTTATCTCCACGTTTTCAGCTTTTACCTTTATACATATATATTCAGAAGTATTTTTGATTCTTCCAAGCCAATTCCAAGGTATTTCTTATGTGGCTCATCTGTCTTTACCCCATGATCAAAGAATTTCACTTCTCTCAAAATGATTAAGGACCATTTTATGTCTTTGATTGATTAATAGATTGATTCATTCAGTCCAGCTGTTTAAACCTTCTGTGATTATGATAATTTGGGAGGAGACATCCTCACACTTATTAATACTTGTTTCATTCTGTTTTTATATTCTTAGCCTAGGCACAGTACTATATGAGATGCTTAATAAATGCTTGATCAATGACTCTCAAACCAATATCTCCAAACTCCTTTGTGAGCTCCATACCTACCTTGTCAACCTCTTATACACTACCTTTACCAGGATGTTCTAAAGAGATCTCAAAGTTGACATGGCTAAGAAAAAGCTTATTGTCTGCCCCCCAAACTCATTCCACTTCTGAATTCAATTTTATTAATCCTTAGTCTCCTATGTTTGCAATTTAAATCTAATTCTTTCCTTTCCCTTACCCCATAACTCTTCATTTCCAAATCTTGTTAATTCTGCCTTTATAACATTTCATGCCAATAATTTCTTTTCTATTTCCATTCCTAGCAGGTATGCATGTATACATACATACATAGATAAGATCTTGGTAATAAATATATGCAGATGTGTACATATGAAGAATAGATCACACATATGTATGTATGTATGTATGTTGAGCAAGTCACTTCAGTTTGCCTTACTCTATTGGAGAAGGAAATGACAAAGCACTTCAGTATTTTTGCCAAGAAAATCCCAACAATAGTATGCTCCATGGGGTCATGAAGAGTCACGCACAACTGAATGAGTGAATAACAACAACAACAATATACATATCTTTTTGTTACCAGCAGTATTGCTGCCTTAACATTTTCTTTAACTCCATTCTCTTCTTCCATCCATCCAGTGCTAATCTACCCCTCATATTGATAGGACAGTGATCTTTCTTATTTATATGTCTGATCATGAACATATGGGCTTTAGAGCCAATAGGGATGTTAGAGGTCATCTCAGCTCAACTTTATAGATTATTTTCTGTTTTATGAAACATTTTTGGCATCTCTGTTTTCTAAATGTTGTCCTTGTTCATCATTTAAGACCTTCTATAATCTAGAACTAAAGTCTCTTTTAAGGCTTACCTCATAATATACACTAACATAGATTTCATGTTCCAGATAACCTGGATTACTCTGTGTAATCCATTCCTTACCTACTTTAGCCTCCATGTCTTTACTTGAATTGTTTGTTATACTGAAACTGTAGTCCAGCTGGAATGTTAGCTCTTTTATGAAATTTCTGATTTCCTCCCAGCTGACAACCACCTTCCTTTTAAATATCACATAGTATGTTATTTTCCAATCTTTGGATGCATTTATCATGTTAGTACTTTGCATTATAATCATCTATATGAACCATGTCCCAATTAAGAATAGGGATTGGACAATGCCAAGACACAAAGTTGATGTGTTCTCTGTGAGGAAGAGAGAAGGTCAGCTTAGTTAGACTGTAGACTGTCAAAAGGACATTATTATATAATTGGGCAGGAGGTATAAGTTGGAACCAAGTTGGGAAAGTCTTTAAAAGACAAACATAGAAGTTTGTAGTTTGTTTATATTTTAGAATTATATGAGGTAATTTATTTAAGGCACTAATTTATAAACCATTTAGCACTCTATAAATGCCAGTTATCATTATTATTATTAATTATTAATATTATTATGATTATACCCTAGAGGCAAGCCACTGTTATAGAAAGCCATTGAATTTGAGATAGAAACACTGTCAGATCCTATGCTTAAGGGAAATCACTTTGACAGCTGTGTTAAGGTTGCATTAGTAGAGCGTCTTGAAGCATAAGCTGATAAAGAAGCTATTCCAAAGTCTAGGTAAGAAATGATGAGAACCTGAATGAAGGTGATATTTTTGTGAGAAGAGAAAAGAGATCTGATATAAGAGATGTGAAGGTATATGGTAAAACTTGGCAACTGATTGGATATGTGAGGTGAAGAAGAATGAGGAATTGAGGATTAGGCTGAGTTTATGAATCTATGAGAACTGTATAATGGTAATACCCTTGGATAAAAATAGAGAAATTTGCTAAGACTGTTTTGGGGGTAAATAGAGCAAGTTATCATAGATGTGTTGACTTTTTGATGTCTCTGGGATATGACATGCATTTCAAAATGTCCAATAGTTGGTGAGGGATATATGAAGCTGAAACTCAAGAAAGAAACTAGAGTTGCATATATAGATCTGTAGGTCATTTATATTATTTCAGGCACTGAGCAAGACCTGAGGTCAAATCTGGCTTCAGATATGTTCTAGCTGTGTGACCCTGGCAAGTCACTTAACCCTGTTTGCCTCAGTTTCCTCATCTGTAAATGAGCTGGGGAAAGAAATCGCAAACCATTTCAGTATCTTTGCCAAGAAAACTCCAAATGGCATCGCAAAGAGTTAGAGGCCAACCACAGGTCATTTGCACAGACACAATAATTTAATAATAGCAACTAATGAGGTAACAGAGTTTATAAAGAGAAGAGAAGCAGCTGAAGGAGGAAACCTTGGGGAACACCTAATTAGAAGGCATGGTATAGAAGAAGAGTCAGGGAAAGAAGTTGATAAGTGTGGTCTTACAGGTAGAAGGAAAACCAGGAGATAGCACCATAGAAATGTAGAGAGCAGAAGATAATAGTAGAGGATGATTGGTAGTGTAAAATGCAGTAGAAGGTCAAGAAAGCTCAAGAGAGCTAGAAAGAAGGTCTATCAGATAAGGCAATTAAGTGATTCTAGAAAGGGAGATGTTAAGCAGAGGAGAGAAAGTCTGTGTAGATAGAAAATCAATTAGAGAAGAGTAAAGGATTACTTTGTTGCTGTGGGGTCCAAGTGAGGTTAAATAACATAATTTGTAGTGTGCTCAGTGAGTAAGGTTGTATGAGTTCCTCCAGCATATAAATAAGAAAGGGTGGGAGGGGAAGGGATGATTGTTGTGAATGAATGAATGTTTACTATGTATCAAACACCAAAGACAAACTCAACTTAGTTTTTACCTGGGGAGACAACACATCTAGATGTGGGGTTAACAGAAGGTTAAGTAGAGGAATGGCATAACCATCACAAAAGCAAAGGTTAGCAGTGATTTCAATGGTTCTTATAGGGAAAGACATGGAAAGAGTGGGGAGGCTTGAAGTACAATCACCCAGGAAGGACAGAGAATGGCTAGGATAAAGAATGGTCCCTGGGAATGCAGAGCCAAGGTGTTCAGCTCCTTCCAGCAATGGCCAGTGGTGAGAGGTAGCCAAGTTTGGATTTTAGGAAAGGATCAATAGTTATATAACCAGGGCCCAAGAGTTCTGAGAATAGAAGGTAGTGTGGTTAGGTTGATGAATTTTCAGATTAAGATTGAGAAAGTAAAGTCATAACTGGATGAAAGTCCTAAAGGTTAGAGGAATTGGTGAGTCCCTCACTGGGAAAGGCAACTTAAATACTACCTGTTCCTGAAGGAGCTCTTCACTTTTTCGTGGTCATAGGCCCCTTCCACAATCCAGGATTGTTTTTCAACTCCTCAGAATATTAGTTTCTTGCCATAACTGAGGGAAATACTAATATTTGTCAGTGACTAGTGAAAATAAAGATATCATTTTTCTCACCATTCATGTTCCTGGACACTTTGAAATCCATCCTTAGACATACCTACTGGGGCTATGTGGATTTAAGGTCAAGAACCTTGGTTCTATAGAAAACTTTTCTTGATCTACTCTCCTTTTTTCATCATAGCCTTATATTTCTCAATGGAAGATGAAAGATCTGTTTTTATGAGAACAGATCTGTTGGGCCATTTACATAAAAAGCTCACCTTTTTCCTTAATGGTGAGCCCATACAACTTGACTTTCATTTCTCTTAGCTTCTTTCTCTAAGTGGAAACTGTTTTTTTGTTTGTTTTTTTTAATTCAAGATTTTCCTTTCTTTCTTTCTTTCTTTCTTTTTTTTTTTTGAAGGACTAAATGTTTTGAGATTGATTGCTTTCTCCTATAAAGTTCTACACTTATTACTCTTAACTTATTTTGGTTCAAAAGAAAATTAAAGCAGTTAACATGATATGGAAACTCATTGAAAGGAAGCATTGAGATGCTTGCTTCCCTTTCCAAAAATATAAGTATAAATATTCACTGGATATTAACAAAAGGATGATAAGAAATGCCAAATGACAGGTACCTGTTTTTGCATTAACTATATTTGAAATATAAAAAAAAGCAATCAAGATCAATTTGGGGGGTATTTTCAGAGATTAAAAAATTCTTATCAATAATCAAGTCAAGTCTCAACTTCTCTAGGACTTTATTTCCTTATTTGTAAAATGACCCCTCAACTCCCTTATAATTTTAAGTTTACAATGCTATACTCTTATTGCAAAAATAGTATGCTCACCCAATGTTTGGTTGTAGGAAACTGACCTTTGGGTGGGGGTGGGGATGTTGATGGCATTGACCATTCCTTTTACTCTATTACAGAGAGCAGCAGAATCAGTCATTCTGTTATTCACTCATCAGACAAATTTCTGAAACCTTGCTATTAAAACTCTAGTGGTGCAGCATACCTCCAGGGAGGCTGCTGAATTTCCCTGAAGCCTTTTTGGAGTAGCTGTTGTAGCTGTGCAAATTTTAAAATAGGAGAGTGACTCTGTGAGCCAGGCTTCTGAATTTATGAGTTTCAAAGACACTCATTAAATTTGTATTTCTTTTTTCTTTGTGGCAGACTCATCCTGCATGGAAAAACTACTTTCAAAAGACTGGAAGGAGAAAATGGAAAGATTAAATGCCAGCGAGCTTCTTGGAGAAATTAAAGGTAGGAGATGCAAAATATCAAATATACCAATGCATCTTATGTTGTTGTGGGTATCAAAGTGATTGTGAATACAAGGAAATGTTTATCTTGAACTTAGTCAAGTCAATAAGCATTGAGTAAGGAACCTACTATGTGACAGGCACTATACTAATAAGCTCTGAGGATACAAAGAAAAGCCAAAAACAAAACAAAACAAAACAAAAAAACCTATCCCAAAACAAACAAAAAAACCTTACAAGCTCTGCTCTCAAGAAACTTGTGATCTAATGGAGTGTAAGCCCATTATTTGGACTAATTCATTACCATTCATGTTCATGGGTCATTTTTATTAAGGGTTTTTTATATAACAGATAATTCTTGAATGTTATGACTGGAAAATGACAAACACTCTTTCCTGAACTATAAATATTTTACTCACCTGTTTACTGATTGACTTATATGTTTGTACTAATATCCTTGTTGATTTACTCATTGTGAGAGTTATTGTTTATGAAGTTAGGAATAAAGAAACTTATAGATCTGGAATAAGAAAGAAGGACCTGGATGTCGATCTTGCTGTAGACACTTGCTAGTTCTTTGATGAGAAATCACTTTAAATTCTCTGAGATTCAGAGATAGTAATATCTGTAGTGCCTATCCCACGTGATTGTGGTGAGATTCAAGGTGATAGATAAAAAGTACTTTAAGTAGAATTTGTGTGCTAGCTATTATTGGATGGCACAGTGGAAGAAGCTCTTGCTTTGGTCAGAGGCCCTGAACTGAAACCCTGGATCAACCACTTGAGGCCTATGTAATCACAGATAAAATCAATTCACAGGGGACTCAGTTTCCTCAACTATAAAATGAAAAATTTGGATTAGTTGACTTTTTAAAAGGTTCAGTCATAATTTTAGAGCTGGAAGTAATCTCAGAACTCCCCACCTTTCCACCATTTTATATCACAAAGAATATAACTTTCTCAGAGTCACACTGTGTCTGAGGTGAGATTGGCAATGTATGGGACAAAATTCATGGTCCTTATGTCTTTAGGCAGATGAATATCTCTATCTTTTAAGACATTCCTCCTTTCTCTCCTCATCCCCAATTAAAAAAAAAAAACTGATTAAGGCTCATTACTGAATATGTACCACTAAATTTTTTTTGAAGTTTTATTGCTATCTTTTAAAAATTTCACTGTCACTATCATATACCAATAAACCTTTACTAGAATTTTTCTTCTTTTTTTGTGATTGTAGTAGTTATAATTTTAATAACTGTTTTAATGGTAGTAAGAGTGGGAGAAAGGACAAATATAATGAAGCATAATACCAAATTGTAATGATAGAGTTAACATTCTGAAGGTTTGGTTTTTTTTTTTTTTAGTTGAAAGATGTTTCTTTTTTTTCTTTTTCTTTTTTTTTTATTAAAGCTTTTTATTTGTATAACATATGTATGGGTAGTTCCTCAGCATTGATTTTTTTTTAATTAAAGCTTTTTATTTGTATAACATATGTATGGGTAGTTCCCCATCACTGATCTTTACAAAGCTTTCCATTAAAAATTTTACCCCCAGTCCCCTCCCCTCCCCTAGATGGCAGGAAGTCCACTACATGTTAATAATGTTGAAATATTTGACAACTTGTGCAAGAAAAATCCTATCTACAAGAAAAAAAAGGAAAATCAGAGAAAGGAAACACAATGCAAGCAAACCTCAATAGAGAGCATGAAAATATTACGTTGTGGTCCATATTTCATATCCCTCTCTCTGGGTGTATATGGTCTTCTTCAGTGAACAATTGGAACTGGTTTGAGACAATTCTTTGTGGCAGAGAGCCATGTTCATCAGAATTGATCATCATGTAATACTGTTGTTGCTGTGTATAATGATCTCCTGGTTCTGCTCGTTTCACTCAGCATCAGTTCATGCAAGTCTCTCCAGGACTCTCTGAAATCGTCCTGCTGGTCATTTCTTACAGAACAATGATATTCCATAACATTCATGTACCATAATTTGTTCAGCCACTCTCAAGTTGATGGGCATCCATTCAGTTTCCAGTTTCTAGCCACTACAAAAAGGGCTGCCACAAACATTCTTGCACATGTAGGGCCCTTTCCCTCCTCTAAGATCTCTTTGGGATATAGGCCCAGGAGGAACACTGCTGGGTCAAAGGGGATGCACAGTTTGATAACTTTTTGAGCATAATTCCAAATTGCTCTCCAGAATGGTTGGATCTGTTCACAGTTCCACCAACAATGTATTAGTGTCCCAGCTTTCCCACATCCTCTCCAGCATAGAATTCTTTTATTTTAAGGGCAAAACATAGCTAAACAAAAGAAACCATTTAATCTGATAGTGTATGCAATATTCTATACTTTTAATTCACTCCCTTCCTATCAAGTTCTACCATCTGGCTTCTGGAACTAAAATGATTAGTTGAGAGTATCAAATGAGATAATATTTGTAAAGTGCTTAGCACAATATCTGGCATACAATAGGCACTTAATAAATACTTGTGACCTTCCTTTCTCTTCCCCTCCTCATTGTAATTAATCTGAATTCTGATGTCTTTTAGAATTCTTTTAATTCATGTTATTTTGTTATTGTGTTGTTATTTTGATCTTGCCTTCTTCATTTTGAACCAGTTCATACAATTTACTCTATATTTCTTGGAATTCCTCATATCTGCTATTTCTTGGGGTTTAATAATATTCCATTCCATTCATATCACAGTTTGTTAAGTCATTCCTTAATTGGTAGTTACCCATTTTGTTTTTTGCATTCCCAGTAGTGAGTTCAGTGCTTTAAAGGGTATGAACAGTTTAGTGACTTATTTGGCAGAATTTCAAATTATTCTTTTAAGAAAATTTGAACTAATTAACACACAAAAATGTGTTAGTTTGTTGTATTTCCCTGGATACTTCTTTTCCATGAAACAAATTCAGTTGATTTGATTGTGATAGGAAGGTTGGACCTGACAAGACTTTCATCTTTGATATACTCTCTTTGTAGGCTCTGAGCCAGCATGAGCCATAACACAGGACCATCAGAGACCAAGATAAACACTTCTACTTACCCTAATGATGACATAACCTCAGAATAGCAATCACACCCCACCACCCACCTCCATTGATTCTTTGTTCTTCATTTGATCTACTTACTTTTAAACAATTTTTGATTTTTTTCTTATTAGTTTCTTTTCCAAGTACATCATTCCCTCTTTCCTACCTAAAAGGCCAATCTTATAATAAAGAGTAAAAAAGAGAGAAAATAAAAAGTATCTCAGTCAAACTAACTAACATATCATCTGAGTCTAACAGGAAGGAGGAAAGGTGCATTTTCTCACATCTCATTTCAGGCCAGAGCTTGGCTATTGTAATTAACTGTTCAGTGTTCAGTTTTGTCATTGAAATTGTCCTTTCCCTTTCTGCTTTCATTATCATTATCATTATTATATACATTGCTTGCCTGGTTCTGCTTGCTTTACTTTGTCTCTGTCCTTCTGTCTTTCTAACATTTTTATTTCTTTATTGTCATTATTTCTTATGGTAGAAAAATATTCTAAATATATTCAACTACCATGATTTATTTAGACATTCCTCAAAAAATGGGAATGCTTTGCTGTAATGAAAGGACTGCTATAATATGTTTTGATATATCATGACCCTAAATTCTTTTTTTTTACTTCCTTGAAATATTTAACCAGAGAAGTAATGAAAAAAATGCCAATGAAGGTGGCCTAGCTGTCCAGACTTAAAGCTGTATTTTAAAGCAGCAGTCATCAAAACCATTTGGTACTGGCTAGTCGATCGTGGAATAGGCACAAGACAAAATAGTCAATGACTATAGTAATCTAGTGTTTGACAAACACAAAGACTCCAGCTTTTGGGATAGGAACTCACTATTTGACAAAAACTGCTGGGAAAATTGGAAACTAGTATGGAAGAAATTAGGCATTAATCTAACACTATATACCAAGATAAAGTTGAAATGGATTCATGATTTAAACATAAAGAATGATGTAAGCAAATTAGAAGAACATCGGATAGTTTACCTCTCAGATCTGTGGAAAAGGAAGGAATCTGTGACCAAAGAAGAACTGGAGCTCATTATTGCACACCAAATAGATAATTTTGATTATATTAAGTTAAAAAGTTTTTATACAAACAAAACTAATGCATACAAGATTAGAAAAGAAGCAATAAATTGGGAAAACCTTTTAACATTCAAGGGTTCTGATAAAGGCCTCATTTCTAAAACATATAGAGAATTGACTCTGGGGCAGCTAGGTGGTGCAGTGGATAGAGTACCAGCCCTGAAGTCAGGAGGACCTGAGTTCAAATCTCACCTCAGACACTTAACACTTCCTAGCTGTGTGACCCTGGGCAAGTCTAATTGCCCAGGAAAAAAAAAAAGAATTGACTCCAATTTATAATTGCCTCAGGAAAAAAAAAAGAATTGACTCCAATTTATAAGAATTCAAGCCATTCTTCAATTGATAAATGGTAAAAAAATATTGAACAATTTTCACTTGAAATTGAAACCCTTTCTAGTCATTCAAAAAAGTGCTCTAAATCACTATTCATCAGAAAAATGCAAATTAAGACAATTCTGATACACCACTTCACACCTCTCAGATTGGCTAAGATGACAGGAACAGATAATGATGAATGTTGGAGGGAATGTGGGAAAACTGGGACACTACTAAATTGTTGGTGGAGTTGTGAACTAATTCAACCATTGTGGAGAACAAAATAGAATTATGCCCAAAGGGCTTTCACACTGTGCATATATATATCCTTTGATCCAGCAGTGTTTTTACTGTGCTTAAATATGAAAGAGATTTTAAAGGAAAGAAAGGGACGCACATGTGCAAAAATGTTTGTGGCAGCCCTTTTTGTAGTGGCAAGAAACTGGAAACTGAATGAATGACCTTCAATTGGAGAGTGTCTGAATAAATTATGGTACATGAATGTTATGGAATATTATTGTTCTGTAAGAAAGGACCAGCAGGATGATTTCAGAGAGGCCTGAAGAGACTTGCATGAACTGATGCTGAGTGAAGTGAGAAGAACCAGGAGATCATTATACACAGCAACAAGACTATATGATGATCAATTCTAATGGATGGTTTCTTTTCAACAATGAGATGATTGAGGCCAGTTTCAATAATCTTGTGATGATGAGAACCATCTACATCTAGGTAGGTGGGCTATTTAACTTCTCAGTGGTCTAGACAATTCTCTAATGTTATGGATTGCTGATCTGTATTGATAGAAGGGATTTTTATACCAGAAATGCCCCAAAACTATTAAGGAACAGAGGTATGGCCTCAAATAAAAGGAAAGGGTGTAAGAGGGAATCCTGTTGATTTGAGCACTTAGTGAAAAAGAAAAAAAAAACTTTATTTTTCAAACTAGTAATTCATTTCCAAATTAATAAGCATTTATGGCCTCTTGTGGGCACAGAATGGACCCTTCTTTTTCCTTAATGAGTAGGATGATATTGTGAATGAAGTACTTTACATTTAAAATCTCTAAGATGTGAAATATTATAATGATGAGCAGGGAGCTAGAGTATCTATTTCTTACACTCTTGGTGTGGATACTGTCTTCAACAATGCAGATTGGCAACCTGTCTGTGAATTAATAGGTTTAGGGAGTTGCCTGGGGATACTGAGAGATGAAATTACTTCTCATAGAGCTTTTTTGTCTCAGAAGCAGGACTTGGCCCTATACCTTTTTGGCTTCAAGGCTGTTCTAATATGACTATTATGCACGTTGTCTCATAATTAATAATAGTAATAATATCTTAACATTTCCTGACACATAGGTTTTCCTAAATTTGTAATGCTCTTCAGTATATGATATTATAATTGTTATGTACTGAAAAGCTAATGAGATCTAAGCCAATGTATAGGTTAAATGAAGTTATAGACATGGCTAAACAAAACAAGTAGAAAGAGCAATTATAATAAAGTAGTAGAATTTGTCTTAGATCACAGATAGAATAATTTGTTCATTCCTGGGAATTCTGTTTTAAATTAGACTTTGGAAAAGTTGGAGCACGTCTTAGAAGAATGTGACCAGGATAGGGACTTGAACACATGCCATACACAGGAAATCTACCATTCAATAAACAAGCATTTTATATATTTATTTTTCCTTTTTAAATTTATTTTTAACACACCTTGCTTTGTGAATCATGTTGGGAGAGAAAAATCACAGCAAAAGAGAAAAACCATGGGAGAGATTAAAAAAAAAAAGTGAACATAGCATGTGTTGATTTACATTCACTCTCCTTAGTTCTTTTTCTGGATGCAGATGAGATTTTCTGTACAAAGTCTATTGAGATTGCTTTAGATCACTGAACTACTGAGAAGAGCCAAGTCTTTCTTAGTTGATCATCACACATTCTTGCTGTTATTGTGTACAATGTATTCCTGGTTCTGCTTGTTTCACTCAGCATCAGTTCATGTAAATCTTTCCAGGCCTTTCTAAAATCAGCTTGTTCATCATTTTTTTTTGGAATAATAATATCCATTATCTTCATATATATAAGTTGTTCAGCCATTTCCCAATTGATGGGTATCTACTCATTTTCCAATTCATTGCTACCACAAAAAGAGCTGCTGCAAACATTTTTGCAGGTGTGTATCCTTTTCCCTGCTTTATGATTTCCTGGGGATACAGACTGAGCAATGGCACTGCTGGGTCAAAGGGTATGCACAGTTTTATAGCCTTTTGAGCATAGTTCCAGATTGCTCTCCAGAATACTTGGATCATTTCACAACTCTACCAACAATGCTTTAGTGTCCCAGTTTTCCCACATCCCCTCTAACATTTATCATTATCTTTTCCTGTCATCTTAGCCAATCTGAGAGGTGTGAGATGAGGTGAGGTGAGTGTTTTTTCATATAACTATAGTTTCATGTAACCTAATTTCATCATCTGAAAATTGTCTATTAATATCCCTTGGCCATTTTTCAATTGGGGAATGGCTTGTATTCTTATAAATTTGACAGTTCTTTATATATTTTAGAAATATATATTTATTTATATATATTTATTATATTTGTTTTTATTTAGAAAAAGATTCATTTTAAAAATTTATTTATATTTAGAAGTAATAAAAATACTGGCTGTTAAGATTTTCCACTAGCTTTGTACTTCTCTTTTAATCTTGTTTCTGTTGGTTTTGTTTGTGTAAAACCTTTTTAATTTAATATAATCAAAGTTGTCCTTTTTGCCTTTCATAAGGTTTTCTAGTTTTTCTTTGGTCATAAATTCCTTCCTTCTCCAAAAATCTGATAGATGAATTATCCCTTGTTCTCCTGATTGTTTATGGTATCATCCTTTATACCCAAATCATGTATCTATTTTGATCTTATTTTAGTATGGAGTGTGAGATGTAGGTCTATGCCAAGTTTCTGACATTATTTTCCAGTTTTACTAGCAATTTTTTTTTTTCTGAGGCAATTGAAGTTAAGTGACTTGCCCAGGGTCACACACCTAGGGAATGTTAAGTGTCTGAGACCAAATTTGAACTCAGGTCCTCCTGACTTCAGGATTGGTGCTCTATCCACTGCACCACCTAGCTGCCCCTTTCCCAGCAATTTTTGTCAAATACTGAGTTCTTATTCCAGAAACTGGAATTTGAGTCTTTATCAAATACTAGATTGTTAAAGGTCTTGATTATTGTGTCATGTGTTATCTGATCTATTCTACTGATCCGTCATTTTATTTCTTAGCCAGTGCCAAATGGTTTTTATTGACTGCTGCTTTATAAGAAAATTTTATGTTTGGTACTGCTAAGGTACCATCCTTTGTATTTTTTTTTTTCATTAATTCCCTTGATATTCTTGACCTTTTATTCTTTCAGATGAATTTTGTTATTATTTTTTCTAGTTCTATAAAATAATGTTTTGGCAGTTTGATTGATATAGCACTGAACAAGTAGATCAATTTAGGCAGCTTGTCATTTTTATTACATTAGCTTGGCTTAGCCATGAACAATTGATATTGTTCCAATTTTTTTAGATCTGATTTTATTTGTGTGAGAAGTGTTTTGTGATTATGTTCGTATAGTTCTTGGGTTTGTCTTGGCAGGAAGACTCCCAAATATTTTATTTCATTTGTAGTAATTTTAAATGGAATTTCTGTTCAGTAAAGAAAGCCATATACACCCAGAGAGAGGGACATGAGTTATGGACCACAACATATCATTTTCATGCTCTATATTGATGATTGCTTGCATTGGGTTTCCTTTATCAGATTTTTTTTTGTTCATGTAGATACAATTGTTCTAGCACAGCAAGATAAGTATGGAAACATGTATACATATATTCGACTTGTCAAATATTTTAATATAATTAACATGTATTAGACTTCCTGCCATCTAGGGGAGGGGTGGGGAATAGGGGGGAAAATTTGTAATGGAAAGCTTTGTAATGGTCAATGTTGAAGAACTACCTATACATATGTTATGCAAATAAAAGCTTTAAAAAAAAAGAAAAGAAAAAAAAATTTAAATGGAATTTCTTTTTCTATCTCTTGCTGATGGGCTTTGTCAGTAATATATAGAAATGCTGAAGATTTTTGTGGGTCTATTTAATATCTTGCAACTTTGCTAAAGCTGTGAATTGTTTCCAGTAGGTTTTTGGATGATTTTCTAGGATTCTCTAAGTATATTATGATATCATCTGCAAAGAGTGATAGTTTTATTTCCTCATTGCCTATTCTAATTCCTTTAATTTCTTTTTCTTATCGCTAAAGCCAGCATTTCTAGTACAATGTTGAGTAATAATGGAGATAATGGGCATCCTTGTTTCACCCCTGATCTTAGTGAGAATGCATCCAGCTTTTCTCCATTACAAATAATGTTTGTTGTAGATTTTAGATAGATACTGCTTATTATTTTAAGGAAAGCTCTCTTTATCCCTATGCTCTTTAATGTTTTTAATAGGAAAGGGTGCTGTATTTTGTCAAAAGCTTTTTCTGCATCTATTGAGATTATTATATGATTTCTGTTGGTTTTGTTATTAATATGGTCGATTATGGTAATAGTTTTCTTGATATTGAACCAGCCCTGCATTCCTTGTATAAATCCTACTTGGTCATAGTGTATTATCCTGCTGATAAATTACTGTAATCTCTTTGCTAATATTTTATTTAAATTTTTTGTTTCAGTATTCATTAGGGAGATTGCTCTGTAATTTTCTTTCTCTGTTTTGGCTCTTCCTGGTTTAAGTATCAGTGCCATATTTGTGTCATAGAAGGAATTCAGCAGTACTCCTCCTTTATCTATTTTTCCAAATAATTTGCATAGTTTTGGAATTAATTGTTCTTTAAATGTTTGGTAGCCTTCACTTATGAATCTGTCTGGCCCTGAAGATTTTTTCTTAGAGAGTTCATTAATGATTTGTTCAATTTCTTTTTCTAAAATGGGACTATTTAAGTAATTTATTTCCCTTTCTGTTAACTTGAGCAATTTATATTTTTGCAAATATTCATCCATTTCAGTTAGATTGTCAGATTTGCTGCTACACAGTAGGGCAAAATAGTTCCTAATTATTGCTTTAATTTCTTTTTCATTGGTGGTATGTTCAACAAGCTTTTAATAATTGCCAACTATGTGCCTGTTAGTGAATTTGCCCTACTAATTGCTAACTGTGTGACTTTGGGGAAGTAAGTAATCTTTAATAAATGGATCTCCCTTTTTTTATCTGTAGAATGAGGAGCTTGGGGGATTTGGAATGAGGAGACATGGCCTCTGAAGACCCCTGCAGTTCTAAATTGATGATTCTATGATTCATTTAAAGAACTGGGGATGTTTATCTTGGAGATGATTACGCCTATGGAACATATCATAGCTGTCTTCAAGTATTTAAAATTGAGAGATTAGATTTCTTCTATGTGATCTTTGAAGGCAGAGGGCAGAAGTTAGAGGGCAGTACATTTAGGCTTGCTGTCAAGTAATAACAACTCTATCTATCTAAAAGAAAATTGTTTCAGATATGGGTTGGACTGGATGGCCATTTAAATCCCTCCATATTGGAATTCTGCAATTCCACAATTGAATGAGGCAGAATTCTTGATAGGTAGTGAGTTCCCCATCACTGAAATAGTAAGTTGAGCTATTAAGTTTTTTGTAGGAAAAAATTCCTGCTTTGGGAAGAAGGTTGAGTTGGATGGCCTCTGAGTTCCTTCTAACATCAGAATTCAGTGATTCTTAGTTTTATATATATATATATATTTAGTTTTCTATTTGTAGTTTCTATATCATTTGTTTTAGTATGTCATGGGGATTGTGAAGATCTTTCCTTTCCCCTATTTATTTGTATATAAGGGTCCCAGAGATGATAATCACTGTATGGTGAAGCAGAGACATAATGAGAGGTAAAGTGGAGGGGGGGGTCAGACATGCGAGTTCCTCTCTGGCTGATGGTGGTATGGATAGAGACTTTGGGGGTGTGGGTTATACGTTAGGGGAAGAAAATTGCTGGTTAGGCTTCTCCCGCTTTCCCTGGAGTTGGGCACTAGAAGAGAAGATGCCTAACTTAGGAGCCACTCCCAAAGACAGAGATGACTCGGCCACTCTTCTTCAGACCACCAGCATTCTCCCCGGTGCCCTGAAGGGTGGGGCCCAGCCCTGCATGGTTTCTGTTGGGGAGAACCTCAATAAGTCTCCTCCCTGTTCCCCTGCACACATGGCCCTCTGTGCCTGGGCTGGCATCTTTATGGTGGGAAGGCGCCTCCCTGGGCAGCTTGCCAGGAAAACAGGAACGCTAGCTGTACCCGTAGCACAAACTGTTTCTACTCGTGTTTGTCAAACATACAGATGATAAGAGGGGTGAAAAAATAATTATGTGATACAGACCAAATAAGGAAAATAGTGTTTTCTTTCTTCGGACATTGATGATTAATTACATCAATATTTACATTGAGGCTTCAAGGTGGGATGTGCTTCTTAGGTATGCTCAGCAAAGTAGCACAGAGAACGGAAGTTTTCTTCTTAATGGAAGAAAGAATGAAAGGCTGTACTTTTTTATGTAATATTTTTCACTTTTACAGGCAAAATGGGGTAATGGATAAAGGGTTAGCCTTGGAATACCAGGCTTCAAAACTCCCTCTCTGTCCTATGATAGCTGTGTGACATTAGGCAAATTAATTGACCTTTCAATGCCCTGGGCAGTTTTCTAAGATTATAAATTACAAAGGAGTTGCAGATGGGCATCAATGGAGGAAATTTCCACACACATTCTCCTATAATGATCAAATCACAGGTCTGTGCCAAAATTTTAAAAAAGCTACCTAAATGACTCCCCTTGTTCTTTTCAAACCTTGAAACTTAAATAGACCTGAAAGTTGCTCTTTCATTGTGTATAGGGGGAGGGGAATTCTACAATCTAGATAAAATCTCATAGTTTAGTTCAGTGTTAAGGACTAGAAATATCCTTTTGTTACAATACTAATTCAAACAGGAGTTGGAAGACTTGAGTTTGCAAAGTAGGTTGTGGAATTCAGTAGGAATTGTGAACCTTTTACAGAAGGTAAAGTAGTTTTGATATCTCCAAAACTTCTGGTGTAGAAGGGAAGCACAAAACAAACTGGATTTGGAGTTCAAAGACTTGACTCATAATGTATATAAAGTACCTTGAAATTAAGAAAAAAAAATCAGCATAAATGAAGGTTCCTATTGTTATTTCATAAAGAGTTAGGAACTTGGGTACAGGTATAAGACCATGGAGCTTCTCTGCTCCCAAATACCCAGAGGTCCCCCATTTTGTCTAGTACAAAATATGAATTCTCCAGCCTGGCACTTATGGCTCTGATGGCTCTAAATTACCTCTTGACATATCTCTCAATATCTTTTCTCAAGCACTCTGTGTCATTACCACACCTGGCCCATTTCCCACCTCAGTGTCTTTGTCTAAGCACTCCATGTCTGGAATGCCCAGGCTCCTATTTTCCATCCCTAGGTAATCTCTAGATTCAGCTCAGTCCTTCATTCTTGGGGTCATTTGCTCGCCCTTTCTTCATATTGCCTTGTATTGGCTGAACTCTGCCTTTATTGAATTCCTTTCTGACTCTCCACCCCATCCTGAAGAAGGATGGAAGCTCTTTGGGATTTTGCTTTGGCCTTTATGTCCTCAGAGCCTAGTGCAGGTTATTTCCCCCAGTCCTCCTTAGTAAATGGTTATTGAATTGCATGAAAAAGCAGTGAACTCAAAGGTATGAGACCCAAAGTTCAGCTTTGTGACTGATCCATGGCAGGTCATTCCCTATTTTTGGTCTCAGTTTCTCCATCCACAAATTGAAGGGTAGGATTAGATGAGCCCTTTCAGCTCTGATGTGCTAGGCATTCTTTAGCTGCCTTTAAATGCTGAGGGTTTTTTTTTTTTTAATTGCAGATTCAGTAGCAGTGTTATTGCTTCCAGTCTCAGTTTTCTTTTACTTTGTATTTTTTTTTTTTTTTGCTAAAATTCTCAGTGTAGGACAAGGCAGCCAGCCACTGCCGCTTATCATCAGCAAAGGAGAGCCTGGTTTAGTTTTCAGGCTCAGCTGCAAACATAAATCTTGGGAGCAGGGCAGAAAAGCAGGCATCATGTAGCTGCTTGGCTCCTGTGGCCGGTCATGGTCTTTTTCAATCTCTGATAGGTCTTTGAAGATCAAATGGTGAAGGTCATTCTTTAAGTAACTTAAGCAGTTCTGTTATCACCAAAGGGTCAGGATTGGCCTTGCTGCAAGCCTAGGGCTTGGGTGCATCCTGCCCAGGGCACAGCTGACTTGCCCGTTAAGCTCAGGCTTTTCGGCTGTTTGCTACTCACCTCCACTATGGGATCATCAACTTTATTTCTGGATATTGTGAGCTTGCATCACATGCTGTCTTTCTTCTGTAGGACAATGTATATCCCTCTCATTGTTTTGCTTTCTTTTTCAACAGTCCAGTGGTTTGCCATATCTATCGTCCACTCCTTTATAATTTTCAAATGTGGAAAGAAGTATTTTCCTACATCTTAAGGTAGTTGCTTTGTTAAGTCTCATTGGAGGGAAATAGGAAAGTAGGCAGTATGGATACATAAATGAATGCACAAATGAATGAACAAATGGCTGAAAAAGTGTTTGTTAAATGTATAATTTAATCCATAAAATTAAATTGATTAAATGATCATCATCTGCAAAGCACTGTGCTAAGTGTTCCTTACTCATTGTCCCTGTATTCAGAATGCTCACATTCTAAAAGAGGAGACACATATAGGACATTTTAGCTATAAGTTACATGAAAAGTTTCAGTGGACCTTGGATTGTTGCAGCAAAGCAATGGTAATGTGTTTTCTTTAATGTTCTTTTCCACTAATAAAACCATATCCACATTACTTTCCAACATTAATTAAAAAAAATAACTACAACAACAGTGAGCTAAGTTTTGGGATCCTGGATGTGTGTAGTGGTAGTAATGATGGTGATGAAGTGGCAATTTATTAATATAGGGATGAAAAATAAATATATATTATTATAATGTAGAATATGATGTAGATTATTAAAAATAAAAAAAAACATAAAATGATGAAGACTCACTGCCACTGTATTGACCAATCAGTGGAGACTAGGCTTAAAAGATCCCATCTTGCTTTAATTTTAGTTTTTTAGCCTCCTATGTTTATAAAACATCTAAAATGCATATGAAAGGTGACAGTGAAAGTGCTGCTTATTACTATTTACAATGTGCCTGAATCTCAAAGATTTTCTTCCCATAGTATGACTCAGACTTTCTAATTTTCAGTGTTTTGGATGTTAAAAACAAACAGAAAAATCATCCACTAAGAACAATAACAAGCCTGAAAGGGGTGAGGAAGCAAGGAATTTAGCATCCAGATCTTTCTCCCTTAAAGAAAGTTCATTTTCTTGATGCCTCTCTGTAGAATGGCAGGAAAGACAATGCCTTATATTGATGTGCTCTTAGGTCCTACCAAAGCTTAGGGTACTGGAAAGGCTTTGCATTGATAGATAATGGATTGCACATAGATGTGCCCTCCAAGGACCAGCCCAACCTAATGAAGAAAGAAAAGGCTCAGAACCAGAAGAGTGTTTATTAGACCATGTTTTTTGTTAGCCAAGCAACCCATGAAGACCATTTTCAAGTATTTGGAGGATTCAAACTGTGACAGTTTCAATAATGAAATTATAAATCTTTTCAACTCATACTTTCATAGATTGTGCTAGAATTATAGATTTAAAACTGAAAATCATCTAGCCTGAACTCCTTGATTTGCATATGAGGAAACTGAGGGTTAAAGAGGTTGAATGGACTGGTCATGGCAACACCAATAGTAAATGTCAGAGAGAGGACTTACTTCCTGGGCTTACTAACCCTTCATCTACCACTCTATCCATGAAAAGAAGCGGTTTGGGCAAAAGCACATATACAGAATCATAAAACAAGTATGGTGAAGTTAAGATTCTCACCATGCAGAAATGGCCTCCAGGCCATTTTCCATTTCTCCCCATCCTGTCTCGGTCTCTAGGCCCCCTGAGGACAGCTTGTGTCCCTGGCCTGGCTCAGTAGCTAGCTTGAAGCAAACACTTGGTAGAGGCTTGTTGAAATGGCTTGACTTGACTCCCAACATACTCTGTTGACACCACTGTAATCAATAGCATGAGCTTATTTCCCAGTCCACTTTCTTCTGCAAACAATGAGGGCACACAGCAGCTAGTTTTAGAAATAAATATATGTGCTTTCTATCGCAGCCGCACCCATAGGTTTTTAATTATCCCTGCTTTGTAGGACTGCAGACATTTCTGAGTGCCCCTTTGTGCTCTCCCTTATAAACATCTTTTCCTCCTTTTGAAGTCTGTGTGATATACATGCAGGCAATTAAAACCTCCCCCCACTCGGGGCTGGAGACACGAGGTCTTCTTAATTAAAACTCAAACAAAAGCTACGAGCAAAGCCCCGCTATATGATTAAGGTCTAAAGTGTTATGATACATTAGAATCATTGTTAACTGTGAGGATTAAAAAAATCAATCTGCAGGGGGAAAGATCAGTTGGATCTAATTAGTGAAATCAATGTACACATAAAAGAAAATACTGAAGTTTAATAACTGGCCCTTATTATAAATATTACACAGGCTAAGAGCATCCCTGGATGGTATCAGTGATCACATTAAAAGCATATCTTAAATTAATTGGGTAAGAATCTGAAACATTCAGGTCTTTTCGACAGACTATGTTAACAGGTAAATAAGACACTTAAAACAAAACCTTTCTTGAAAAATTACCCCTGCATTTAAGTATTTCAACAGCCATATTTCTCTACTATTGTCTCTTATGGTAGCTTTACAGGACCGAAATATTTCTGTTGACACCATTAAGAAAGCCAGATTTGAGTAACAAGTGACAGGTTTTTACAAAGAAGGAAGTAGAATAGTTGGAAACAAAAAGACTTTTTAAAAAAGTAGTCTTGTACAATTATGATCGCATTCAATATGTATTAGTATGTTTGGTGACATACCAACCCCAAAATGAAAGAATACCTTTTGATAGACTGGGAAATAAGGCATTTTACATTTTTCTCCTGATTACTCTGATTAAAATAAGCATTATAACTGATATAGAGAAGAAAAGCTATTACTAATTACAGCCTGGATTTTAAGTAAAATGAGGGTCATTAGCAATTTCCTGGAAGCCATTCAGATTGTCTACCAGGAAATAGTAGCTAGCAGGGCATCTGTAATACTCCTGGGCAGAATTAGGGAAACGGTAAACTGGAGCTTTGTGTTTGAATAAGATTGGAAGGATGGACTTTCACTACCCGGGTAGGAGGAGATTGTTCTTCATTGAAGTTCAGAAATTTTCATGGATGTTTTATATCTATGCCCAATTCTCTCTCTCTCTCCCTCTGTCTCTCTGTCTCTGTCTCTCTTTTTCATTCTCTCTCACTTTGTCTATCTATCTCTCTGTCTGTCTCTTCTCTTTTTCTCTCCTCCTACCTCATTATAACTATAGCTATATTTATACACACCCCAAGCTGATCATCTGAATCATATTGGGATGTCTGGGGGCACCAGGTTGATTGCTATAGTAACATCAAAGTTTGAAGTTTTATCCTCAGAGCTGACATCATCAGGTCACCCCAAGAATACCAGAGAGAAAAGTGGCTGGCCTTGTGTGTTTGGTTCCTATGACCACATTTGTGGAAAGTGAGTGGAGAAGTCTTCTGTGCTTTTGAAATCTGTTGTCTCAACTACCAGTGAGGTCGTTAGCTCTCATTAATCCCAGTGCTTTCACTGTTAATTACTCTCTATTTATTCTGTATATTGCTTACTCTTTAAGTGTTTATTTGTACACTACCTCACTCTTTAGATTACAAGCTTCTGGAGGGATTGCCTTTTGCCTTTTTTATTTTATTTTATTTTTTAATCCCCAGGGCTTAGCCTAACACTTGGTATATAATAGGCACTTAATAAATGCATGTTGATTTCATGTCTTGTTCTATTTTTTTTTTCACAGTGCTCTAAACTGGACTTTGGTACCTGAGCACACACCAGTGTTTGATCTGTAACATCTCTTATAGTGGTCATTTCTAGCCTTCTGAGTTGTGATCGATTCTTTGTGACCTTTTTTGGTGAGAATCTTCAGAAGAAGGAAATAAGGAATAGGTTGGCTAGGAAGAGTTTGATATGATTCCTTTTTACACAGAGATCATTTAGATAATCAGAGATAAATACTTGCTCAGGACAGTGAAGATACGCCACTGCTTGGGTTTAGCACTACTTTGCATTTATAGAACCCATGTTTATCTTACGTGTCACTTTACTTCACATTATTCTAGGAATGTGAGATCCATAAAGGCAGGCCAATATCTTATTTAAATTATTTATTTTGTCTAGTACCATATACACACATGGGCATTTTTTTAAATGGTTGAATTGAATTGAGTTTTTTGACCAAACATAAAATTCTCTAACACTCTGTCCAGTGTGTTGTTGCTGTTTCTGTATTATTTACTATCTGGCTTGGGGAACTTGACCATTGAACTTGACCTTGACTAGCTCTGAAAAGGATTTGAAATGGGGTCTAGTCAATGACTTGTCTGAAGGATTAGTCAATGGCTTTCTGCCATGAGACTCTAGCCAACATTCTAAGATTCTGGAGATCTCATTTATTTCTTAACCCCACAGTCAGTATGAGTTCTGCTATCTAGTGTAAACACTAACAGTGCTACTTTCACAAGCTTGCTGACAAGTTAATGTTATCTTAGACTATATTTAGTACATGCATAGTGTCCCGAGTGACAGAGGTGATTGTCCCTTTGTCCTTTGCTCTCATCAGACCACATGTGGAGTATTGTGGGCATCCAGTTTGGGGTGCTGCATCTTAGAAAGGACATTGAAAAGGAGAGCAACTAGAACTCATTGTCCATGATCAATTGAAGGAACAAAGTATGATTAGCTGACAGAAGAGGAAAACACAGGTAGTGGTGGCAGTTATGATCTTCAGCATGATCTTCACCTTTTAATATTAGCTAAACTGTTTGGGATTAAACACAACCTATCTAATCCTAGGAGACCAAGCTAGAAGTAATGAACAAAAATGAAAAAAATTTTCAGATTAATATTAGGAAAACTATTGTAACAATTATAGCAATCTCAAAATAGAGAGAATTGTTGTAAAAGTTGTAAACAGTCTGCAACTCAAAATCTTCAAGTGAAGGGTAGATAGTTACTCTTCAGAGAAGTTGTAGAGACCATTTCTGCTTAGGCATGGATTGGGCAAGATGAGTTTCCCATGATCCCTTTCAATTCTGAAAGTATCTGATTGCCAAACCTCTGAGATCAATTTCTCCTATGTGGTGCCATAGTACATAGAGTGATTCTTTGGGCCTGATTCAGAAAGATTCAATTTTATAAGTTCAAATCTGACACTGGAGACTTACTAGTTGTGTGATTTTGGGCAAATCACTTAACACTATTTGCCTTAGTTTTCTCATCAAAAAAAAAAAAATGAGCTGGAGAGGGAAATGCCAACTTGTCCAGTGTCTTTGTCAAAAAAACCCCAAATAGGTTCATAAAGAATCACATAAAACTGAAATGACCCAATAACAAAAACAACAAAATTTAACCTTTTTTTTCCTTTTCTTTTGCTATGGTGCCTCGGGACTGATACTGATTTAATGGATTCCATCACTTCCAATTCTTTTTTCTCAGGCTTAAACAAAAATGCCTTTGGTTTAGGAGTAGGGAGCTTTTGTCCCAGTTTTGAACAATATACAAAGAAGTTGATAGTCACCCAAGAACTTATCTCTTTTGGGAATCCATATCTGGACCTTGTCAGTTGCACCATGAGTAGGCCAGTCATTTTTCAGGGTGAAAATATTTCTTCTGAGCCATTGTGGGTTCAGATTTTGTGCACAAAGACTTTAGTGGGCCAAGTAGAGAATTCCATAAATGAGTTTATGAACTGCTTGCTTCTCTCTGTGCTTCTTAGAGGGCAAATCCTTTGTTTTGCCCTGGAGCAATTGGTATCTCTTGAGTGTCCTTTGCCATGTGTTCTGGACATTTCCTGTGCCTAGAAAGAGCTTGCTCCTCTAATAGTATCTTGATGTCATATCTGGTACCTAGATGATAATAAATGGGGGAAAAAAACTCTAGTCTCTACCTAAAGGAGTAGACCTCCCACATGTTCAGTATTTAGGTCATTTGTCTCTGAATTAGGAAAAAATTGCCCAGTCTACCCACTCAATAAAATGCATGTATTTTCCCCCAAATGGTGTTTTTTTTTTTAATGAATAGGGCTCTTGAAATAAGCATAAATTGTACATCATTCTTTGCATTTTTTAATATGTTGCTACTGTTAGTAATTACTATTGAGTGCATATTTAATCTACTGATGAAATTTGATGCAATTATTCAGTTTTTTCGTGATTCCCCTTCAGTCCAAATGTCTGCACAGATCTACTGACAAGGCAGACAGACTACAAAGAAGTTAGGCTGTGGGAAAACGATTCATGCTTTTTCTGAACTCTGATGAGAAATGTGTTGTCTTGTATTAGCAAAGGTAAAGTGAGAGTAAATAGACTGCAAAGTATAGAGTTTCTGAGTTTAGGGGATTTTTGATAAAATTACATTTTAAATACAACCATTAAGGACTCTAGACCAATTTTGCTCTCTACTCCTGCTGTATTGCAGCACCCAATGGGAGCTGTGTGTAACTGAGCTCAAAATTTAGTTCAATTTAACTTTCAGGCAAAATCCTCCTTCCTTAAGCCTCTTTCTAGTACTTAGGAGTTGATTGCACCTGGAAATTGGCTGAACAGAAACATGTTGGTGCTTCCCAGCAAGTCTGAGGGAAATGATAGGAAGCCCTAGCGGAAAAAGGTCTGGGCTTTTCTCTCTGTCCCTCCACCCATAGGGTGTTTTTGAGCTTGGGGGTATTTGTGTGGAAACAGACCTTTCACATTAAAAGGGTTGTCAGATGGTGAAAGTGTAAGAGGAGTGAGAGCTCAGACCTCTACTTTTAGTTTTCTACTTTGATCAAAAGCTAGTAAGGAAAGTACCAGTGTTTCACTGAAACTATTTGCTGCCATTAAAATAGTTTGGTGGGAGAGTTCAGCAGGATATGGGGTTGCTGGTCTGACATGGGAAGGGAGCACTTTGTGGCTGCTTTGTTCTGTGGACATCATCTGGGCCCTGTTCCGATTCAAGTCAGTATGTGGCTATTTGTTAGAACATGTTTTTAATAATGGTCTCAGAATCCTTTCTCAGGGCTGAAGAAGGAAGATAGGAGATATCAGCCCAGATCTGCTCCCGGGGATTTTTTTTTTTTAAATGTGTTGCCTCATCTAGAAATAATGAGAGGTCCATATTTCCAGGCTTGAAGGGAAGAATTGCATTGCGATTAACATTTGTTTGAATAGGTTTCCATCACAACAGGTGCACAATTATTTTATGAGCAAAATATTATCAGCCTTCAAAATTAGCCAGGGCAAAAATGCAAGTTGTCTGATTAAATAATCAGACCTGATACTTAAAATGCACTTGATTTCCACAGGAATTTTAAGATACTCAAGTCTCTGTCTCTTCTCTGCCTTTGCAATGGGAGCTGTGATTGTTTGCAGGATGCAAGTAGTAGCTTGTAGTGCAAACGGTAGGATATACTTTACATAATTCAACAGATATTATTTGAGACCAAACCACTAAAAAATATAATAATAGGTTTTACTTCTAGTCAAACATTTTAATCCACCAATGAAGGTATTATGCTGCATGTTAAATCAAGAGAGAAGAAAAAAAAAGTGGACCTCTCCTAGAAAGAGTTGGGGAATGTTCTGCATTTAATTAAAAGGCACATCAGTCTGGAAACTTGAAACCCATTGTATTTAGAAAAAAAAATTCAGTTAATGGAGGGGAAAAATAATCAGAATGCAGAAGTGTTATTTACAAAATGTGGCAATTGTCTCTACGGCACCTAGTTGCTGAATACCAGAGTGAGCAGAGTTGTAGAGACAGGCCCCCATGAAGGATCAAATCTGAAGCAATGAGCTTCTCTGTGAGACAGCCTCCACCCTGAATCGAAAGTGTAAAAGCTGCAGCTGTCAGAAACCAATTACATGCAGGTAACTGTTTGTTTTCATATCTGAATCTGTTTGTCAATCAGGGAAATGCAATGAATCAGGACATGGGATCTCAAATACAAAACCACAAAGTCAGACAGAGCGCTTGGAGGAGGTCCAAGCCACAAAAATTAGGGCAGGGGCAGGGAGGGAATCAGAGGTGGTGTGTGTGGGCATGGCTCCTGCCTTTGCATTTCCTTCCTTCCTTCCTTCCCAAAGACACAGGCTTGGAGGACAGCAAAGGAAGGCTACTTTTCAGTGGGAAACGGTCTATTTGGGGGAAGTTTTTATAGACTTCATTTTTAAAAACCGAATTTCATCATTTTCATATACTTTGACAATTTCACAGGTGGAAGGTAATGCCTTGGAATTGTTTTATTTTGCCTTTCTGCTATGGTTACAAAGTTTGAGCAGTTTTTCAGGTGGTGGTTGATGATTTATGTTTCTTTCCCTGAGATTTGCTTATTCTTATCTTTGACTATTTTTTTCATAGAAGAATATTTTTAAATTCGTTTCTATCCATTACAGATTTTTGGATGTCTGACTTATATCATAATAGAAAATATCTGCCATGAAGAGGTCACTTTATAACAACTTGGTATATATATATATATATATATAGCATTTAAAAATTTAGAGAATTTATATTTAAATTTTTTATTTAGTGTTTATTTTTTCATTAAAAAGCATTTATTTTTGCTCCCTCTTATCTCCCTCCCAAATTAAAAAAAAGGCAAAGGAAGACAAAACTCTTGTGACATTCAAGCACAGACAAGCAAAGCAGATTCCTACAATGTTCGTGTCCTAAAGTGTTGCATCTTGAGTGGTATGGTTCAACATCTATCCCCGGAATTGTGACTAATCATTATATTGAAGAGAGTTCTTCAGAATTTCAAAGCTATCTTCACAATATTTTTAGTATTCAATAATTTGTTCTTTTGGTTCTCCTTACTTCACTCTATATCATTTCATATAAGTCTTCTCAAGTTTCTTTGAAACCAGCTCTTTTGTCATTTCTTATTGCACAATAACACTTCATCACATACATCTGCCATTTATTTGTTTAGTCATTACCCCATTGAGAGATATTTCCTTAGTTATGAGTTCTTTGCCAATGCTAAATATTTTTGTACATATGGGTTCTTTTCCTCTATCTTTGATCTTTGGGGCCTATTAGTAGTATTGGTGGTCAAAATCACAGTTTAGTGATTTTTAAAGGCAGAGTTCCAAAGTGCTTCTGAGAATAGCTGTAATAATTCACAGTTCAATAGTGCATCAATAATATTTTTGTTTTACTGAAGTCCCTTTAACATTTGTAATTTTTTGTTTTTGTTCTGTTTGCTGATGAGTATGAAGCAAAAACCTCAGAGTTACTTTAACTTGTATTTTTCTAATTGTCTAATTCTCATATATCTTGGAAATGAAACCTTTATTATAGAAACTTGCTATAAATATTTTCTCCCAGTTAATGGTTTCCTTTCTTATTTTAGCTGCATTGGTTTTATTTGTGCAAAAAGTGTTTCAATTTGATGTAAACACAATTGTCTAATCTTATTTTCTTGTTTTGTCATAGTCTTCCCCTATTCATAGATCCTAGAGAAAATTTCTTCCCTGTCCTTGAATTTGTTTATAATATAACCTTTTATATGTAAGTCCTTTATCTTTGTGGAACTTGTCATAGTATATGGTGTGCAAAATAAGTCTTAAGTCTATTTTCTATCAGACTGTTTTGTAGTTTTTCCCAATAGTTTTTGTCCATTACTGAGTACTTTCCCCATAGCTGGAATTTTTGATTTATTGAACATGAGACTACTAGATTTATTTCCTTCTGTGTATTTGTTCCATTGTATGAACTTTATTTTTTAACTACTTCCAAGTATTTTAATAACTGTTGCTTTATAGTATAACTTGAGATTCACTGTTGGTAGACCTCCTTCCTTTCCACTTATTTGCATCATTTCCTTTGACATTCATTACCTTTTATTCCTCTAGATGATTTTATTATTATTTTCTTCTAGCTCTGTAAAATAATCCTGTGGTAGTTTGATTGCTGCAGCACCTAAGTAAATTAATTTAAGTATTGTTGTAATTTTTATTATATTGGCTCAGTGTATCTATAAGCAATGAACATTTCTTGATAATTCACATCTGTCTTTATTTCTATAATGTTTTCTAGCTGCATTCATATAGTCCCTGTGTATGTCTTAGCAGGTAGCCTTCCAAGTATATTATTCTTTTTTTTTTTTCTTTTTGCTGAGGCAATTGAGGTTAAGTGACTTGCCCAGGGTCACACAGCTAGGGAATGTTAAGTGTCTGAGACCAGATTTGAACCCAGGTCCTCCTGACTTCAGAGCTGGTGCTCTATCCACTGTGCCACCTAGCTGCCCCCCAAGTATATTATTCTTGCTGTAATTATTTAAATAACATTTTTTCCTTTCATCTCTTCTTAATTGATTTGGGTTTTTTGCAGAAATCTGATATTTTAGGTGTATTTGTTTTCTATCCTGAAACTTTGCTAAAGTTATTACTTCAATTAATTTTTATTTGGTTCTCTAAATAAACCATCATATCCATAAAAATGATAGCTTTGCTTCTTTTTTTGGCCTATCCTTATTACCTTGATTTCATCTACTTTTTCATATCATATTGTGACAGGGCTAACATTATTAAATGCTAGCTATAGCATAACTAGTGTTGCTAGCATGAACAAAACTTTTGCTATAATTATTTCCTTGGAGCCCCTCAACAACCATGACAAGTAGATACTATAACGATTGTTATACCAGTTTTACAGATGAGAATACTAAGGCCAATAGGAGGTAATCAATTTGCTCGTAATTCTCCAGCTGATGTTCCAGAGCAAGGATCAGAACTCACCATTCTGGCTCCAGGCCTAGACCTCCACCATGTTTCTTAACACATACCCTTTTCCCCATTTCTTTAACCCTTTTTTTATAGGAGAAAAATCCCCAATAGTGGGTTTTCATAGGCAACTCTGCTTGTGAGCACCATGTAGGAACCTTTTTTGCACTTTAAGAAACCACAGCTTTTGAAGATTCTGCTGCAGGCATTTCAAATTTATGGAGCTTCTTGTAAGAAAATGTTTAGTTTTCTCTGGACCCAGGAAAAGCTGTAAACCACCCTCTACTTTTCATCGATGATGCTATTACACTTGGTGGCTGGCTTTCACAGGCAGTAACATATACAAAAAGCGCTTGGAAAGTCTGTGCTAAAACAGGGGAAAGCCTATGGGGGACCCTAAAGTTTGCACTGGGGAACATCAAGAGAACACAAATAGACATTTCTTAAAGAAGGTAAAGAAGTGGCAGGGGCACAACTTTCTGTGGTTTACTTCAGGCCTAGACTTTCAGGACTGATGGGGAGCCATGGGGCTCCTCCTGATGGCTCACTGAAAGAAGTCCTTGTACCTCTGCAGCTTCTGGGTGCTGCCAGCAACCAATGGCTGGGCTTGAACCCGCACAGGTTGATGGGGTGATCCTCAGTGACTGCTGAAGGAGCTGGACATCACCCTCCCACCCAGAAGGCCGCTGGCCCAGGTCATTCGTGGAATAGTTTCTCTTTGTGCCTGGACTCCCAACCGTGGGCCTTGCTCTGTTTATGTGGGAGGAAGTGGTGATAGCTGCCTAGGAGAAGGACTTCTTATGATGCTGGGACCCCAGGCAATCTATCAATCAATCAACAAGCATTTATAAGGGCCTGCAGTGCACCAGGTACTGTAGGCACTTTGCTAGGCCCTAGGAATACAAAAATAGAATGAAACTGTTCTTTTACTTCAGGAGTGTACATTCTACTGGAGGAGATTAATTAAGTTAAATATTTAATTTTAAAAATGAAAAATCAAAGAAAAGTTTAATACATAATATTTTATATATATAATAAACCTATAATATGTTATATTATATATATATATTACATATATAATATACAATATAGACAAGAAAAAAATCCCAAATAACTATAAAGTAATGAGGGAGGGTGTTTATAGTTTGGGAATCAGTCCTGTTTTCAACATTCCCAGAAAATTTGAGATTATTTCAAGCCAAGTAATGAAAAAAACAAATCAGTGAGAAATGATGAATGGAGAAAATTCTTTGGAGATTGTGCTATTGCAGGAGGAATGGCTAGCCTGTTTTTCTGCCCAAGATCAAGGAGTCACTTAGGAAGGTGAGATCAGGGAGGATCCTTTATGAAGTTTTTACTGGTTGTATTTCATAAAGGAGCCTGGAGGTGAGCCCAGAAACAAGTTTTTTTTTTTTTTTTTCTTGCAGGGAATAAGTCTTTTTGTCTTTAATTCTTATAACATTTGCTAGAGAGAATTTGAATCTCAAAATCCAGAAGCAGGAAAGGACTTTTAGATGTTATCTTCCCTATTCTTTCACCTTCAGGTGGGGACACACTTACAGAATTCCAGAAATTCAATTAGTTATTGTGACCACAAATGTCTATTAAGTGTTCAAGATTGTTTAAGTGCTATAAGGCATAGCACAAAGACATAAGATTTGATCCCAGATATTTAGACAGATAACAAACCTTCTGTTGTCAGAAAGGGAAAAATATCATTTTATTACTCTTTAAGATTTTCATTTGTTGTTGTTCAGTCATTTTTAGTCATGTCTGACTCTTCCTGACCCCAATTGAAATTTTCTTGGCAGAGATACTGGAGTAGTTTATCATTTCCTTCTCCAGCTCATCTTATAGATGAGGAAACTGAGGTAAACAGTGTGAAATGATTTGCCCAGGGTCTCCCAGTTAGTAAATGTTAGAGACCAAATTTGAACCCAGGAATAGGAGTCTTCCTGACTGCACTCTACTGCACCACCATAATAATTGTGAATATCCAACCCAATATTAAATGGTCCTCACTCAAGAGATAATTTTTTTATGTTTAACCTCATGCTCCATGCTGTTTGAGATGGAAGATGGTTGATTATTATTCCCTGAAGAAGAATTCTTTATATTCTACCTTGTTCTGAATAGAAGTTGCATTCCCCTTTGAGCAATATAGAAAGCCAAAGTGTGAGCTATAATCATATTCATATAAGAAGAGTATGACAGTGAAAGTGATGAAGGTGAGGACGAGTGATGAAAATGAAAAAAATGCATTTAGAGAAATTTTTTAAAAGTCTCTTTTTAGTAATATATTTTCAATATGGGAATTTTTGTGTAATTATTTTTTAGTGTATATCTATATAGATAAAGTAGAACGTATGTATCTGTGGATAGTAGTAGTTCTCTATATTATAAATGTGTTTTTCTTTCAAAGATATCTCATTTCAAGGGAAGGGGAGACCAGGGAAGTAGGGCAGGCACCATGGTGTAGTTCAAGAATTTGGAATTAAAAAAAAAGTAAGAAGTCGAAGTTACAATAATGACTGTGCAGTCATGTAGTCCCTGTATAACCTTGGAAAAATTATTGAACCCCTAATTACCTCCTCTCTGGCATTAGGAGTTTGGACAAGGTGATTCCCAAAAATCTCATCTTGAAATTCTTTGATTCCATATTCCAGTTACTTCATATAGTATTTAGAGAGTTACAAATTCTGGTCTTTAGTAAATATGACAAACTTTCTAGACACATGTAAGTCATTTTTCTTCCAAAGTCCCTCCCCTACCTGCCCTTTTCTATTTTCTTGATCTCAGGATTTTAGGGCTAGCCTAGCCTCAACTTTTAGTGCTATTCCTCCTCCTTTCTCTGGTCTATCTTTGATTTATTTTCACATATCATTATTGGTAGAACAAGTAGTTAATGCTGCAGAGTTCAGATTATACTGGAAGATCTGGTTGCGTGTAGATGACCTTAATTATGATTTCAGAGTAGATGAGTACTTACTGTGATTCAGATGTTTCTACAAATGTCTTAGGGATGTACCATAAGTTACTATAGGATATAAGCCTGCTTCTGAAACCAGGTGGGCTTTCTGCTATACCAGGTGACTTGGGGACTTTTATTTCTAGTTTTATATTATTTGAGTTTCTGGGCTAAAGGCAAGTTCTGGCTGCTTGGAAAGGTTATGAAGCATGAATGACATTTGTAATCTGCAGTAAGCAATATTAAATTACACTGTGCTTATTAAATTAAAACTACAAGGAAAATAGAAAAGGGCATTGATGTATTATAGTGACCCTTTTTCCACCACATAATTTCTTCCTAATATGCAGGTCAGACTATATTTACTACCCTGCTCAAAAATGTTCAGTGACTCCCTATTGCTTTTAAGATAAATTATATACTTCTTAGCTTCTCATTTAAAGTCCTCAACAGTTGACCTCTAACCTACCCTTCTAGCCTAATTTCCCATTATTCCCCTTCATTTGACTTTATATTCTGATCAACCAGACTGATTATTCATGGTTCTCTTGTTTTGTCCTGCCTCATCCTGCCTCCATATATTCACAGAGTGTATTCCTAATTCCTGGAGTATATTCTTCATGGGTGTTTTTTGGTATCCTCTCTTTTTTCCAGGGCCCAGCACTGAAGCCATATCTTTCTATGATGCTTTCCTTGATCATCCCCAGCTAAAAGTCATTTTTTTCCTCCTTGAACAACCCTAAATTACCTATATCTCTCCTTTCCTCCTATCACATATCACCTTTATCCTATTTATTTGTCTATGGGTCGTGTTTTCTCTATGAAAGAGAGTGTAAGCCACTTCAGGGAGTTCAAATCCTTCTTCAAATACTAGCTATGTGGCTAGTCAAGTCACTTCACCTCTGACTGCCTCAGTTTCTTTATCTATGAAATGGAGATAATAATACCTGCCTTGTAAAGTTATTGTAAGGGTCAAATCAAATAACCTTAAGCACTACATAAATGCTAGCTTTTATGGTTATATATCCAACTTTCAGCATGGGGCCCTGATAACATGCCCTGGAAGTCAGCTAGACAAAAGGATCTTGGTAGAATAGAGAAAGGGGTTTATAGGTGGGAGATAAGACTGGGAGATCTGTGGACAGATATCTCACCAACTTAGATGGAACTTCAGTGTCTAGGGTTAAATACAGGGAGGAAGAAAAGGTAACTAAGCATGTACCTGAGAAGACAATCCAAAAGGAATCAGATCAGTGCAGTCCAACAATTATTTGTTAATAGTGCTAGTTTTTATAGTAACACTTGAAGGTTTGAAAAGTGCTTTATATAATCTTCACAGACATCCTGTGAAAGTGGTATAAATGTTACTTCCTTTTTAACAAATGAAGAAATGGAGACTAAGACAGTTTGTCACTTGCCCAAGGTCTCATATTTGGTAAATGTGGCAGGATTTGACATCAGGTTTTTATGCCTCAAAGTCCCCTGATCAATCCCACCCTCCACTTAGTGGCCATTATAAAGTGCTTTCTTTGGGAAACAAATGTACTATGTAAGCTCTGGGGATATAGAGACAAACAAACAAACAAACCACAATCATTCCCCTGCCCTCAAGGAGCTTATATTCTATAGGATAATACAGCATGTAGACAAATAGGAATAGAAGAGGAATGGTATGGATAATGGATCCAAGAAAACCTGGATTCTAATTCTGACTCTGACATTTAGTAGTTAGGTGTGTCTCAGGTAAAGGTAGATGAGAGTGAATTATAGAACCTCCTTCATAGAGTTGCTGTGAGTAGCAAATTAGATAACATAAAATGCTTTGCAGGCTTAAAATCAGCACTATTTAAATGTGGACTATATCATGTATGAGTATATGATCTTTTAAGGCAGAATGAGGCATTAACAACTAGGGGAATAAGGCAACTAGGGCAATCAGAAAGGGCTTCCAGAAGGAAGCGACCCATGACCTGAACCTTGATTGTAGGAATCAGGAACTTTAAGACAGGTTCTTTGATTTTTTTGAGTATCATGGACCTTTCTGACAGTTTGGTGAAGTCAATGGATTCCTTTTCAAAATAATATTTTAAATGCATAAATAAAATACATGGGATTATAAAGCAAATCAATGATATTAAAGTAAAGATGCCAAATATAGTCTTAAAACAAACCAACTGTAGTTAACAAGTTACTGGACACTGCATTAAGAACCTTTAGTTAGCATTTCAGGCTGAAACCAAGCCCTAAAGCAAGAACTCTCAAAAACAGATGCCTAGAAGTTCAGGTCAAGCAGGAAAGGGCTAGTAGGTCATTCTGGGCAGTGTCAATCATAGGTTTGTGACTCCCTTGAATCTTTCTCATCCTTTCAGACCAGATTCTATGTTCTCTGTGCTGGTTTTAATCTCCCATTTTAGGGTGAAGGGCAGATGTGTTCTGATAATCATGGATCAAGGGCTCCCAACATACAGCAGAAGCAGAGTGTGGATGATGCAGTGTCTGGGGCAGATTCTCTCCAGTGAATCTTTAGGGAGGTGGTTAGTAGGATGGGTGAGATTTACCTTAACTTTTCCGAAATATTTGAAAATCATCTCAGGTTTGAAGGTCAGACTTCTAATACCTGAAGGAGCTTGAATGGGAGGTTTGTGTCATGAAGCTTTTGGTGATCTAGGTTTGGTAGATAATGAAAGCAGAGAGGGCCTTTTCAGAGGGGGAGAGTTCTTTAAATTTTGAATTTAATGGATTATAACATGCTTACAGGGCTACTAAAAAGTCTCCCCTAAATGCACACACATATATATATATACTCTGTGTGTGTGTGTTTCTCTGTGTCTGTCTGTCTCTCTTTTGCTCTCTCTCTCTGACTCTCTCTCTCTGTGCCTGGCAGTGCAGGCAGGCTCGTGTGAATTACTTGAAATTTTCTCATCTCCATTGCTAGCTGATGGGAAAGCTGATCCTTTCTGTCTTTCCTCTGCATCACCAGCCTGTCAACATGGCAGTCTCCCGTTGCCGAGCCAGTTTTTTCATTATCTCAGTGACACTTGGATGTTTCTATTTGTGATTGAACCTGATTTGGTGGGTGCTGAAGAGGAAGTGATTAAAATATCAGCATCACAGTGAAGTTCTCTCCCACCAAAAGTGAATAAACAAATTACTTTGCAGAGAGAATTGGAGGAGAGATGCCTGCATTTCCCAAGCAGGGTTCCCACACTTGCTTTGGTTTCTCAAACCTGCTCCACCCTGGAACCCCCAGGAATATTAACTGGGAAACTCTTCTCAAAGCTAAGGCGCTTTACTTTAGAGTTCCTTACATGACTAAAAAAGGCACTGCTCCCAAAGGTCATTTCCTTTCTCCCTTTCCTTTGTAAAGAGCCCCAGTAATATGTGGTGGACACTTGAATGGGTGCTGAGTTGATTGTAGAGTGCTAACAATAAACACAAGCACGAGCTTTTGTTATTTGGAACCCGCCCCACCCATCGTAGCCCTCCAAACTCAGGCCCAGGGATGATGAATCAAGGTGGGTAACCAATGATTTAAAGAAAAAATCTCCAGAGCTAAGCATAGTCACTAATGTTAGCCCTGGATCAGGCCCAGCTGCACTCTCGTTTTCTAAGAGGTGGAAGTTCTCTGGTTCCATAATGAGGTTTAACAAACTTTACAATTGGGGTCAGGAGGAGGAGGGCAGTGTCACATATTCCTTCAAGACATCAGTTGGAAGAATTGATTTTTGTGATGAAAAGATCTTTTCATGCCACTGTATTTTAGACAAGACTGAGGGATTGGCAGCTGCTCTGAAATTCCCAGTGCCGACGAGGCAGCTCTTCCTCCTCTCCTCCCTCTCACCCTCTCAAATTCCTCCTGAGTGGGGAGTTCTAGTTATGAACCCAGTGAGGTCACTTTAGTCTTTTGAGTCACTGGTGACTTCCCACAGAATCAAACTTTGATATTTGGAGATGAAACATGATGGAGTCAATCCTTTCTCCTACCAAACACTGAAAACATAATGGGTAACTAGCAAAAACATCGATAGATAGAGGCAGGGGATTCTAGGGGAAAGAGTCCTGGCAGTTGGGTGGCCCAATTTATTGATCTGGTCTTAGATCAGTAATACATCAGGGAAACTACTTATTTATTCATTTAGCAAATATGTACAAAGTACTTCTGTGTCTATTGCACTAAGCTAGACAGACCCTAAGGAAAAAAAAAAGAATCATAAAAATAAAGCAAGGCCTATGCCTCAAACTCCCTGGGCCTCACTTTTCCCATCTGTTAAGTGAGGATGGGTAGACTCAATGTAATGTCTATGGTCCCTTCTAGTTCAATGAATCTATGAGATGTAATTGAAAAAGAAGAGGAATATCCTTAGCATGTTTCCCTTTAGAAAATGATCATTCTTGAAATATGAACTGCTTGATGAAACCCGGATTGGCATTTTTCTGCAAAATAAGATTTATCATTCATAAATTTGTGGGCTCTGAGACTTTGCTGTAAGATGCGATATTGCCTTCTTTAATGGAGACAGGATCTATGAGACAAAGATTACTTTTTTTTTTTATTATTTTGTAATGGCAATTTAACTGAGGGAAGGTATCAATCCATCATCAACAAAGCAGTTACCTCATTTCCTATATATATCATTTCTCTGCCATTTTCACAAATATTACACAAATCAGGCTGATTTGAACTACTAACATCTTAATCAGATTTTCACTCGTAGTATAGTATTGGAAAGCTAGGAAGGAGCATATTGGACGGTTCCTAATTTTCCAGTAGAGTCTATTTATTACCTATTATATTTCTAGAAATACTCAAGGTCCTTTTTGGAACTATTCTCCTTTGGTAGTTGAAATTTTTATCTGAAATCTAAAACCTGGAATGAATCAATGAAAAAGCTTCTATAGCTATATATCTATATATCAAATACCAAGCTAAGCCTTAGATACATACATGAAAAGAAGATAGTTCCTGCTTTCAAGGAACTTACATTCAATTGAAAAAGAAATTTGACATTAACAAATATCAATTAAAAAAAGCATTTCCATATACAAAACAGAACAGAAAAAAGGAATTATACATGAGACTTGAATTTCTACTACATACATTCTATTATGTATTGCTATGAAAATTTTACAGACAAATTGTAAAATGTAGTCTTTGTTATTGCAGTTTGATATTTAGATGCCAATGAGAAAACAAATCAAACTCTGACATGTGAATATACTATACTTAGAAATATATTTTCTTTTAAGCATATAATAAATTTAACATATAACCTTCGAAGCTGTCCTGCATCTATCTGTTTCTTTCTGGCCTCCCTTCTTATCTTTTCTGTGTATTAAAAAAAAGTCTCAGTAGATCTCTTTTTTCTTTTTTTTTTCTTTCATAGCCCTCTACTTCCTGGACATATTACCAATTCCAGGATCATAGTAGGTATATCTTTCTATAGCCCTTCTATCAATTGTCATTTTCTGGTTTTTGTCATTTCTGTCAATCTGATGAGTGTGAGATAGAACCCCAGAGTTGTTTGAATTTATATTTCTTTAATTGTTATAGATTGTGGAGTGTTGTTTCATGTTTATTGATAACCTGGATTGGTTTTTCTTTGAGAATAGCTGCTCATATGCTTAAGGATGCTACAGTTCTTGTTCTTATATACCTGAAACAGTTCCTTGTAGATGCTGCAAAGATGTTTTCCCCTAGTTAACTTTTTTCTCCCTTTTTACTTTTAACTGCATTTTTGTTTGTGGTAGCCTTTTAGATTTTATGTAATCACAACTGTTCTGTTTTATCTTCAGTGAGCCTCTCTATCTTTTGTTTGGCCATGAACTCTCCCCCTTCTCATAGATGTAAAGAGTATTTCCATCCTTGCTCTTTTAATTTATTTATGAGTTGACCTTCTCCATCTAAGTCAGGAATCCATTTGGACCTTATCTTCATATGTGGTAGGAGTTTACATTCTACTGGAGGAAGGCAGCCCATGAAGGGGAGTGCTGGAAAACATGGTATCTTAAATTTCTGTGGTATCACATGGTAGGTATCCGAACCTCTTTGGGCCCCATTTACCTCATTTGTGATTTGGGGGGGGGGAGGAATCCGGATAGCAATTTCATTCTTGTCCTGAGATTCCCGGTGGAGCAGCTCTTCCCCAGTGTTCCAGATTAGAAACTCACAGCCTTGGAGCGTTGTCCCAGAAGCTTGAGAGAGGGGTCCCACAGCCTGAGCGGGGAGTCAAACTGGAATCCAGCTCTTCTGACGCCGGGCTTCTTTCCACCGCCTCAGTTTGTTCCTCTGTTTGTAAAATGCTTCACTTCTCTCCCAGGATTTCGGTGGAAGGCACTGGGAACACAGCAAGCAAGTGCCGGCCACCAAGGACTTGCACAGGGGGTTTCCCTCTGTCTCTCCACCCCACCCCTTCCTCATCCTCTGGGAAGTATACATACAGATGGCTCTCGGTAACGCCAGCTCAGCCATGGGACCTCTCTGGGTGGGAGATGTGTCTCTCCCCAGCTGTGGGATTTCATCTTGCATTAGGAGAAAAGTCAATTACCAGCTTTAGATGGTAATTTATTAGATGATTCGTTTTTCTTGTGGGCAGGACAGATTCTAAAGCCGATTGTAAAATGTAGGTTTTGTTATGGCAGTTTGGGGTTTAAAAAAATTAAAGATGCCAGTGAGGAAGCAGAGCAAAGTCTGACATGTGAATTATACTATACTTAGAAGTGCAGACTGAGCCAGGTTCTGTTTAGTTAGTCTGTCTTGTTCCAGCAGATTTTGCCTTTGAAGCTATAAAGATGGATTAAAACCCATTATGAGAATGAGTGGGCTGGCTGGTTAAATTGACATTAATTGTAGTGTCCCGTATTCCACAAGAAATAGATTTTTTATTCATCGGGCTTGATTCTCAAGGTTAACGAAAATCGCACCTGAGAAGCTAATTCTGTACCATAGATTAAGTGATATAAAAATGTCACTCTTGTGGATGGATAGATATTGAGAACACTGGGTGCCATGGAATTTGGGCTGCTTTCTCTTTTCTTTTTTTTTCTTTCTTTTTTTTTGACCACAAAAAGAAACTCTTGAGCTCTGTTCCTGTCAGGTGGGGAAGGACCTAGAAAGTGGCCTCCAGGTTGTTCTTTGAAGATTGTGGATGTTGCAGAGAATTTGTGACTATTACTAATAATCCTCTAATACTTCATTGTGGCAGTGACAAGGAGACCATGCCCTCAGAGGAAGAGCTTAGACTAGTCAAGTAGAAAGATTTTGAATATGGACTCAGGGATATGGAAGTCCTGCCCTTTGGAAAGAACATTGTCTCCAGAGTCAGAGAACCAGGGTTCAAATGTTGCTCCTACCTTTACTACCCCTGACACTGAGCAATTCACTTAATCTTTTTAAGTTTCCTTTTTCACATTTGAAAAATATCACAGCTGGACTAGATCAAATTGTTGAGGCAATTAGGTTTAAGTGATTTGCCCAGGGTCACACAGCTAGGAAGTGTTAAGTGTCTGAGATCAGATTTGAATTCAGGTCCTCCTGACTTCAGAGCTGGTGCTCTATCCACTGTGCTACCTAGCTGCCCCTAGATCAGAGTTTCTTAAATGTGGATCCCTGGGCCCCCAAGGGATCCATGAATAGATTTAAAGTGGTCTGTGAACGTAGATTTAAAGGGGTCTGTGAAATTGGAAGGGGAAAAATACATCTTTATTTTTATTAACCTCTAACCAAAATTTAACATTTTATCCAATTAGAATTTTTAAAAAACCGCACCATATTCTGTGGAGGGGTTGTAGGTTTTACCAGAGTGCCAAAGAAATGGCCTGGACTGGGTGATGTCTTAGCTCTACAGTTAGATAACCTTAGTGTCCTACTGTGCCTTGATTTTTAGGAAGGCAAACAGGTCCTGTGCTGCCCTTGTAAGTGAACTCTGGAGAGGTCTAAGGGTACTGTTAGTTAAAGTCATGGTCAAATGATCTTGTCTTTTTCTGTAGCACTAGAGTTTTTGTTTGCTTGTTGTTTTTTCTTTAAACTTGTTCTAATGTATCTTTCCATTTCGGGATGTTGCTGATTATTGTTCTTGCATTATAGTAATGCAAATTATTATAATTTTATCATAAGCCACAGCCTCAAATGAGGCCTCAGGTGCTTACCAAAAGCTGGAATTCCTTTGTTTTTTAAAAACAGATTATTTATTGATGTGTGCGTATGTGTATATACACATACACACATACACACACACATATATGTTGTATAGGTTTTCCCTTTTCCTATCCCCCTCCACCTCCCAGAATGTTATTACTTATAACAAACAATTTTTAAAAGAAAAGGAAAAACAACCATAATAAAACCAACCAGTATACTGAAAAAAATCTGTTTTGTTTCTCTGGACTCTATAACCCTAGAAAAGAATTAGCAGAGGGGAGGTATCAAATGGTGATACCATTTGACTTTTATTTGAGCCAAATCAATTCCAGTGGTTTGAGAAGAGAATCTCTTTGCATTTTGTTATTTGCCTACTTTCAGAACTATGTATTAAAGACAGACCCCTTATACTGCTCTGGTTTGGATTTCTGAATTATTTAATTATGCATACTCTATAGTAGCTAACTGTACTAAAGAAAACAAATTAATTTGTGATGCTGGATAAGATTTACATTTCATTAAGACCCCTCCCTTCTCCCCTCTCTCTTTTTTTGTATGTTTTAGCAATCCTAAGAAATATCAAGCTAGCCCTGCTCATGTCTATGTTTGGAGATATAATTAGGTCAGATTGCTGTTAGAACTCATATGTAGTTCAGGTTTGAAGGCAGAGGGTCATCTCTTTTTATGCTTCTACTAACATGATTTGAGAGTTGTTTATTTCTATAATTAAGAAGTTGGGTCACTAATTTTGCTATTTATTTCTTAGCAACATAAGTAGAAAAATTTCTGGGAACAAATAGATATTATTGTACAGAGCTGTGAGTTCTTTATAGGTCCTGGAGAAGCATAAACTGATATACAGTTTCTTCAGAGGTTAGAAGCAGTGAATACTGGCCAGCTGTAAATCTTATTCCAGATTTTCAAAGAAATGATTGGAAAGCAATATAGAGAGATTTCCCTTTATATTCTTTTGATAGACAGGATATTCTAATAGTCTGTCTTTACATGATACCTCATTACTTCTTCATTACTTATCACCCAAGGCCATAACATCTTCAGAGGCAAATATAAGTTTTTCATTGATTTACATGTTTGTATTTTCATCATATGAAAGATGAACATATAATTAATATAAAAATTAAAATTTATGCTTAGATAATGCTGCAAGATTTATATATTTTAATACTCCCAAGATTTATATTTGGGCATTTCTGTGTGCTTCAATTAATTGCTAACGAGAAGTGCAAGTATGTATCTTCTGAAAAAAGGAAAATCAATGTGCCCTTAATATTTTGGAAGTTGGGAATAACATTTCATGAAAAATAGATTGAATGCTTCTATGAATATTAAATTAAAAATTACTCTTCAAAATATTTGGCAAATAATGAGGGTTTTTTTTTTAAAGGAAATTCATGACTCTCGACTAGACTTCATGTTTTGCCATGCCTCTTCTATACAATGCATCCATTTTTGGTTCTCATGATAATTTCCTTCCTGCTTCTACATTAATGATATACAATAGAGGTATGAAATTACACCAAATGCTTCTAAAATTTTTCTATCAATATATTTGGATCATGAACTACCTTCAAAAGATAGGGAAAATTTGGGGGGCAGCCTTTTCAGCTCTTATATTTTGCTCATATGATGTTCTGTGGAGAAAAACTGCCACCAAGTGAGCATGTTATGATTCATTTTACATGGTAAAAAAAGCAAATGACACGTACCAAGTAATTTGGATTCATTTTCTTTTTTCTTTGTTGAAATCAAAAAATCAAGTCAGACTATGTCTTGGGTACTTGGAGTACCCAACCTGGTAGACACAACCTAGTCCACAATGTCTGCTCAAGGCAGTAGAATTGAGGACCCCTACAATCAGAGTGGCATATGAGGCGTGAATGAGCCTACAGGATTTTTGAAAAGAAATGAAGCTATGTTATTATTGCTTTAATCTCAGAAGCTTAGATAGAGAGCCAACCATAGAGTCAGGATAAGTCTGGATAATCATTGGGAAATCAAAACCTCTTATGACCCTCAGGAAACTCTTGTCTGTTATGTTATAAAAGAGTTTCCTATATGTATCTGTGGAAAGATTGTTCACACTGGGAGTCTGCCTTACACATTCCACCTGACCAATCCTCTCCAAAAAAGCCCCAGCCTCAAACCAAAACCAAAAAAGCAAATGAATAAAAACCAGTTTAATAATGTGGGCTTGTGCGATGATTTGTAAATAGAATTAGAAGGATCTGGAATTATAAATTTAGAGCTGGAAGTCATTGTAGAAGACATTGAGTCTCACCATCTCATTTTACAAACGAGGGAAGTTGAGGTTAAATGACTTGCCCAGGACCACACAGCTAGTAAGAAAATAAAGAGAGATTTTACTATTCTTGAAGGCTCTAAGTTGCAGGATGGGTACTGATCTTCAGTGATAGAATGTTTCCTCATTACAAGTTTTTTACATGCATAAAATCCTAGGTCGGTCCCCTCTCCAAAAGCAAAACAAAACAGTGATTCAAATTTTTAAAAATGAAACCATATTGTCCTAAGCTTAATTGCCATTTCACTTTCTTATTCTAATATAATTATCATCTTTGATGATAGAGAGCTAGAGCCATCTCCTTGATCACTGACCTCCACAGGTGACTGACCCTCATCCTAAATTCTATCAGAGGAAACCTCTTATTTCACTTAATGCATTTCCATGAAAAGAGTCTATTGGCCACGGGTCAAATGAATGGGATAGTGAAGCAGTTGTCCTCTTTTTGCTGGTGGTCTTCTCTGGGAAATTATTACATAGGGATTGTGATCTATTCAGAACTATATCATGGACTCATTTGAAATGCTTCTCATTTAACTCCCATAATCTCCTTATGGACCCTGCTTCTTTAACATCATGGCTTATCATTCTTTGAATCCATGTCTTTAAATTTCCTCTGCCAAATTGAAATTGAAACTCTCTCTCCTGAATCTTTCAAGTAATAAAAAAGTGAGTATCTATTTATTTGTTTATTTTTGCCATTGAGAAAGATTTCAGTTCTCAAAATTCCTTGACCAATAGAGCAAGAACTCTGGCAGTTTTATCATACTGGAAATAATCTGAACAACAGATTTGCAAGAGTCTTTTTATTTCTTCTTTGAGGGAAATCCTAGGTAAGCACTAGGAAATTGATTGTTAGAATGTTGATCACCAATCATTGGCTTTTTTTGTGTGTTGGCTTTTGGTGGAGGTCAGGGAACGTGGTGACCTATAGAGATGACAAAAGTCTGGGTCGGAGGAAGGCTGTCAATTCACCATGATGGTGGTTGAGTAGCAGAAAGTGCCAAGACCTCCATGGTTCTTTAGATTGTCTTCAAATATTGGATCACAGACTTAAAACTGGCAGGAATCTTAGAGCTCATCTATCTCAACCCTTTTCTTTCATAAATAAGAAACTGATGCTCAAAAAGGTTAAATGATTGGCCATTGATTTCATGGGTAGAATGTGTTGTTGTTCGGTTCTGTTTAACTCTTGGTGACTCTATCTGGAGTTTTCTTGGCAAAGATACTGGAGTGCTTTGTCATTTCTTTCTCCAGCTGATTTTACAGAGAAGGAAACTGAGGCAAACAGAATTAAGTGATTTCCCCAGGGTCACATAGCTAGTAAATACCTAAGACCAAATTTGAATGCAGATGCTCTCAACTCCAGAATTGGAGTCCACTGGGTCATCTAACTGTCCCTGGATAGAAAATAGGTCTGTGATTTAAACTCAGGTACTTGAATCCCAAAGAAAATCTTAAATTCTGGCCTTTGCATCATACTGCCTCATTATTTTTTCAGTTATTCTCTCAACATGTGAAGTTATTTCAATGATCAACAAATTGACATACTTATACAAGAATTAAATTATAACCATATTGGCTTTTTAACAATAAATGAAACCAGAAGACATTAAAAAATTGCTGCTAAGTGGAAGTCTGGCTTTAGATTTCTCTAGAAGGAGAAATTACTACTTGGTTTCACTGTATATCCAAAGACAATAAAAATATTACTTAGCTTGATTTTCAGGACTCACAGAAAGTAGAAGCAAACAGGCAACTATGAGAATAATTTCAATGTATGCATTGATATATTTTTACCTGTGATGGAGAAAGAGAGGTATTGTCTGAAGAACTTGCCTAGATTTTCCAAACTAGATACCTTTCCAAGATCTAACTTGGTACATGGTGAATTCAATGTAAAATTATGCTAAAAAGGAGAATTCAGGATCAAGAAATGAAAGATTTCAATGATGTAAAGGCTACTCATGATCTTTACACCTACGTACAAAGGATATATTATTCAAGAAGAGAGTCAGTGATAAACAGGGAAAGCATCAAAAAAATCTTATAAAAATGAAACTGCCTCTATCTTAACATAATGGAAATGACTGGTTATAGATAGAGCATTCACTGCAGAATCTACTGTCTGTTTGCAGTCTGGTTAGAGCAAAAGTTAAAGTAAACACAAAATTAGAAAAAAATTAAAGATCAGAAAACAAATGGAAGTGAGATTATAACAATCTTAACTCAATCTGTTTAACAAGCTGTCAACTCCTCCGAATGGGAAAGAGGCAAAAGTAAAGACAGACTCTATGATCACTCTCTACAAAAATTAAAATCATGAAGAACAGTTGCCATAATGAGGTGGTATTAACAGTTAATCTCTGCCAAGTAGAGAGACATGATTTCCTGGGATAGCACTACATATATAGAGTAGAATCAACACAAAAGGTAGAATCTGAAAACCATTGAAGAGAATATATTAGAGATAGGAATGAGATCCAGCTAAGCACTGGAAGATGCAACTATATGTAGAACAACAGAAAAAATAGACCAGATTTACTGATGCTTTGTAATAATGGCTTCTTATTGGTGAAAGGAAGGAAACTGTATTTGAAATTCACCTTCTCATTACTCCCACGTGAGAAAGAGATAATGCACATTGCACTAGAAGATGAGAAACAGCTCGCCCTAACCAGATAGAAATAGAAGGCATCTCTGAAGCAGAATAACCTGTTACTGGACAGTTGCTATCTGGATCACATCTAAGAAGATAAGAATAAAGATACTATAGTAGTATATTAATAGCCCCATTAATGATAATGATAGTAGCTAGCATTTATAGAGCACTTTAAGGTCTGCAAAGCACTTTAAATATTATCTCATTTGATCTTTAAAACAACTGTCTGAATATAATATTATTCTCCCCATTTTACGGAATTAAAAACTGAGGCTGATAGAGGTTGAGTTGCACAGGGTCACACAGCGTTTAGGGGAATATTCAAATTTGGGTTTTCTTGACTCAGAGTTCAACTGCACCACTCTTTTCATTCTCCACTGCACCTTGTGGCTGGCTACCTGCTTCCCATATTGACTTTCTCAATGAGAGAGCAGCTATATAGGTCAATAGTTATTGCTGTCTTCACAGTCAACTTTTTTTGTTGTTCATAGTACTATTCATGGTCTTTTTCATTCTTCTAGAATCTTTCCCTCTTTGAGATATTGTGAGAATGGATAATGATGAACTCCAGGGAGTGAAAGATGACCAAGCTACCTAAGGAGGGATAAACTGGCTCAGGTCAGAGAAATGGAGCAGGTTAAAACTTTAAAGAAAGAGGAAAATAATCACTATTTCCAAAAATACATATATTTGTAGCATTCCTTTTTGTAGTGGCAAAGAAAAATAAAAGGGGGTGCTCTATAAATTAAGGAATGAATGAAAAATTGTATTGTAAGAATATAATGGGTATTATTGTTTTGTAAGAAATGATTAAAAAATACTTTCAAGAAACCTGAGAAAATTCATATGAACTGATGCAGAGTAAAGTGATCAGAACCGGGGAATGATTTCTATAGTAACACCACCATTGTAAAGAAAAACAACTTTCAAAGACTTGAGAACTCTTGAGGACTGATAATAAATCCTCTGATTTATTATCTCCTGAGAGATGCAATATATCTAAGGTGCAGAACAAGATACACACTTAGAGTATATATTCAAGGAGAAAGTTGCCTCTTTCAAAATAAAGATTCTTTGTCCTTTCTAAATAGTAGAGGCAATTTTTACTCAATGGAAGTTTTGAGGACTTTTCAAAAATGAAAAGTTCCAATAAGAAGTGCTGTTTTTCAACTAACAAGTCACAAAAATACAGAAACTCAGACAGCCAGAAGACCTAGAATCTTAGAATTTTAGAGTTGGAAGGAACCTCAGAAACCTTCTCAGTTCTCCCTTTACTTTGCAGACATGGCAGATTTTGCACCACTGTTTGCTCTTATCATCAGTTTTGATTAAAAAGTGTTTCAATGCTTGCTTTTATAGGCAAGACTGTGTATATAAGCATGTAATAGAGAGAGAGAGACTGACAGACAGACACTACAAAAGGCATTCGATTTAACAGACATTATTTGGTGATGCAAAGATGAAATAGATTCAATACTTACTTTCAGGGAGCTTACTCAATGTAGTTGGGATATAAAAATACGTTCACAACAAACTGGAATACAACTTAGAATGTAATAACCCAGGCCCAGGGAGAAGCATGAGAAATTGATATGGGACTATTTCCTCCAAAAGATAGATCTTCCAGACTGAATGGAGAGGTGGGAGGAATACCTGAGCTGGGCCTTGTAAGAAGGGAACCTTTTTATCATTGAATGAAGATGTGGAAGGATGTAGGGAATCCCTTTCTATAAGTTGACATTCTAGGCAATCACAAATTCATCTGATGGCCTGAAAGAGATTTCAAAATCTCTTCATTTTGTTAAAATCTTACAAAAGATCACTTAACCTCAATTGCCTCAGCAAAAAGCAAAAAAAAAATCTTACAAAAGACATCCAGCTCAGTGGTGAGAGCGTTAAACTAATATATGAAATAATATGAATAATGAGAAAAGTAATCAAGTAAATAAAACATACTCTGCACTTATTCATCAATGGAAGGGCCATCTAGGTGACAAAGTACAGTACTTTATAAAGTTTTTCCATCTCAATCCCTTTTTGCCCAAGAAATTTTTACATGACCCAGGTACATAGGTATATAAAATCAGTATACAAACAAAACATTAATTGATAGTAAATCATAATTTTGCAATTCCCAGATTGTTACGAGACCTTATATGGGGTCAAGACCCATCATTAAGGAACTGGGGCTTAGAGTGTAGAGTACAAGGCCTAGAAATAGAAGACTCATCTTTGTGAGTTCAAACACAGCCTCAGATTGGTACTAGCTGTGTGACCCTGGGTGAGCCTCTTAATCCTATTTACCTTTATTTTCTCATCTGTAAAATGATCTGGAGAAGGAAATAGACAACCATACCCAGGATCTCTGCCAAGAAAACCCCAAATGGGGTCATAACAAATGAAATGAAATCACTTCACTGAAAGCAGTCACCTACATTGTTATGGAAGTTACGTCAATTCTCCTTTAATCCTTCTGATTTGGGAATGGGAAAACACTGTCACTTCTGCCTCCCAAGCCAAAATGATAAACACTTAGAGTTCAGTGACTCTTGGGATTTCTTTCCTGAAGGTCTTAGAGTCAGTCTGGATAAAACTGAGGCCTCTTGCTCTGGCTTTGGAATCATAAGGATCCAGTAGGAACAAAAAGGAGAGCCATGTGTTTCTCTTCTTTTTTCTCCTACTGCAGCCAACAGTTGGCTTCTTCTTCACTTGTTCTGCTTTATCTTCTTTTTCTTTTTTTTTCTGCTATTAACATTTTAAACCTTCATCATAGAGCATTCATTATCAATCAGTCTTTGATTTGGGATATCATGGAGTTCTGTGACCAGATGTGCAAGCCTTTTAGGAAACCAAGTCCAGAGAATTCTTCTCATTGAATAATATTATATTGGTCCCAAGCATTGTGGGAATCAAAACTCTTAGAGTCATACTCCTTCAAGCCACATATTCCCATACACTCAATTTATAGATGACTAACAAAGTGACACAGAAGGTGCATGAATCACCCTCCTAAATGTACTCTTTAAAAGACCTCTATCTCCGTAGGCATTCTACCCCAATTTGTCCGGAACCCTCTTGTGACTCCTCCCAGGGAAGAATATCATACTTGGAGCATCTCCTGCCCTCCTCTCCAATGTTTCCAAACTCTTTTCAATACGACCTATCCAAGTGTTAACCACTTTCCCTTTGGATCCTGTTCCCTAGGGTGGTAGTAAAATACTTCCCTTAGACTAAGTTGCTTCTCCGGAGTGCAGGGGGTATTAACTGGTTCATTCCCAGTAATGCATTTTCATTCTTCTGCAGACAGTGTCTTGATTTTGCAGAGGTTCCATCGCAGTGGGATTTTTCTGGTTACCAGGTCAGGCTCGGGGTAAGAGGTAACTGGTTGGTTTTACCATACTACTTAAATGGCACCAGGTAGCACACTAGCTCCCGGACTCAGAATGGAAACCAATCCTGGAGAAATACATTAAAGCTGAGACGTTTGGGGCCAGAAAAGGGACAGATTTGACTTTGAGGAGAGAAAGACACAAGCAGGCTTATAGGGACAAGTATATGGTATGTTTGTATAGGCAGCTGTCCTAAACCTCAGCTGTGCCTGTTAGGTCCCAGAAACCCTGCCAGGCACACTTCCTGGATTTCTGTCGACTTTCAATGACTTCCTCTTGGCTAGCACCTGCTGATACCTGCCTGTAGGCACATGGCCCCTCAGGGCAGCAACACCACGGATCGTGTGTGAAGTGTGTAAATATTTGAGTCTGTTTATCAGGCATTTAATAGGTGTTGTAAATATTGTATGTGGCATGTTGGAAAATACCCTGGCTGCATATTTATTGTGTTTGGGCTTGGAACCAGAAGGCCATATGCTGTGGAGGTGTGAGGACAGTGGAAGGCCTTGAATGCCAGCCAGGGTGCCAACTTCCTGTGTGGCCGCAGGCAGAAACTTCATAGAATGTTCAGAGATGAATGGGGGCCTAGAAACCGTGTAGTCCAGGTCCCTTCTTGTACAAACAAGGAAACTGAGGCCGCAAGAAGGGAAGACCCTGACTAGGCTTGAGGGAAGACACAGGCCCAGATCTTCTGATTTCAAGTCCAGTCCCTTTTGCACTGTACCAGGCTTAAGGCCATTTAGTTTCCCCTGTCATTGTTTCTTTGTGATACAGGAAATTTGCCACCTGGCTTCACAAGAAGCCCAGTCACCTAGCCTACCTGTCTCCTAAGTTACCTTTGAAGGTAACTTAGATAGCATCTGAGTATCTCAGTGCCCTGGCCTTAGATATTACTGCCATCCATGAGACTAGCTCCCAAATGCAGTTTTGAAAAGTAGCCTCTGCCTGGTGGACATCCCTGGGAATTTCCTGATTAAGCATCTTGGGGAAAGGGGAAGCCCTATTCCCACATGATAACGGTCTAAAAAGACCAAAGCTATTCCTACTAACAGTTCACATTTCTATGTGAGCTTCTTAAAGGTTTTCAACATGTTTTACATACCTAAATTATCTGATTTGATTTTTCACAACATCTCTGGGGGAGAGTTGCTATCATTATTCCCATTTTAATAGGGAGGAACTGAGGCTATACAGCTAGAAAGTGTCTGAGGTAGAATCTGAAACCTTGGAGTCTCATAAGGACAGCAGGAGGCTGCTGACAGCTTCTAGTTCTTCAAGCAAATAAGAGGATCCCCTGACCCTGACAGATGACTATGGATCCCCAGCTTTTTAGATAAAGCACGGATGCCCAGGGATGGACTGATGATGACCAATAGAGCACAGATATTCCAGAGTGGCTTATCTTGAGGATCACTGTGACATCTCTGCTGTGGGATTGGGAGCCTGGGTGTCAGACTTCCATGGATTATCAGGGAGAACTGGGGTTAGGAGCATGAATAGCCCTCATTTGAAGCAGGTTTTTAAGCTGGAGAGAGGGGGGGAGAAAAGGAGGGAAGTGGAGCTGAGGCGGGGGAGGCACCGCTGGTGAGGGGCACCCCTTTATGGTGGCAAAGGTGATGGGGAGTGGGCATGCCTCTCCTAATATTGTTTGTCCAAGCTGGATTTTGTGAAGCTCAAGGGAGTGGAGGCAATCTACATTTTGTAAAGAAAATTCTCACACCTCTGGGAAAGAAGTCGGCCTGTGTGTCCTTACTAGCTCAGCAGGCTTCCTTACTCTGATTGTGTGTGTGACAGAGGACAAGTGCAGCATTTATACAACTTTTTATTGACTGGGGACTGGACAGTACCATATGGGAGCAGTGACAATGGATGGACTGATGGGAAAACAAAGAAATTCCAGTGTTCTGGTATTTTGAAAAAAGTCATTCAGAACTTCGTCATATTGGTTCAGCTGTTGTAACCAAAGACTGATAAGATAATAGAGGTCTTTGTGGTGGGTTTGTACTGAAATCCTTTATCTTTATGATGTACTCCGGGCCCTTTAGAGTGGAAAGCTCTTTAAATGCCTGTTGGAATCAGAACTCAAATTAGATGCTGGTACACTGGGAGGGTGGAGGGGGGGGTCCTTTCCCAGGCATCTCCACAAAGTCACTTTTATCTCCAGAGGCCTTCCCATAGGCGCAGAGTTCCTCCAGCCTTCCCTGTTTATTTTTGTTGACTGGTGCTGCCCTCCTATTTTGTGGCATTTAAAAGCAGCCTATATCAAAAAAAAGCAAATGCAAAAGTCTTATAAAGTAAGGACATCATAGCCCATCTGATGTGTGTGCAGACTTAAGGTGAGACTGAATGGTCGAGTTGGGTCATCTGTGAGCAGAGAGATCAAATGCACCTCCCTTTCATGACTGGTATTGTATTGGGCCTTTTTCCTCTAACAATGTCCATTTTCAAAAAAATGAGCAGGAAATTGTTCATGAAACTCTTTCTTTTTAAGTCTCTTTGGCACCTTTCTGATTGCTTGGCCTGGATCTTTTAAGTGAAGGTGCTCTGGACTAGCTCTTCCTACTTTAATCATTTTAGGATTCTTCTCCCCTTCTTGTCTTCTTGCTGCTTTTCTGTGATTTTTATTGTTAAATCCTATTGAGTTCATTAAAGTTAGGTGTGGTGAGCGCACTATTGAAATTATCAGGGAGTAGGCCTTTTTACAATTCTGTAGAACAGTAGTTCCTGATGTTTTCAAGGATGAAGACTCCTTTTGAATGGTCAAAAATAATTAATAATGATGATGAGGATGAAGATGTCCTGGCCCTCCCAAGTGATTGTAATTACTTCTATTGGTGTTTTGATTCAGAAAATACATAATGATAATAAGAAGTGAATTTGAATGCTCCCAAATAAATAAATAATAAAATAATGATAACAACAACAACAACAACAACAACAACAACAACAACAACGATGATGTCCTGGCCCTTTCGGGTGCTTGTAATTGGTTCTATTAGTGTTTTGATTCAGAAAATAGATAATGACCAAAAAGTGCTATATATTTATTAACATTTAAAAATGAATTTATATTTTCTTTATTACATCCTCATCTACATGTATTTGAGAAGCAGAAATATTTTGTACTGTGTGACATTTTCATGTAATATAGGCTAAGCACAGTGTTTAATAGATACTTTTTCATTCATTATTCATTCAATCTTCTGAAGGGAGAATCATTCATTTATGGCTTTGAATATGGATTCATGGACCTCTTGCAGAAGTACCCCTTGCCTTGTCATACAACTCCTTAGAGATTGGCAGCTTTTGTGCAAGGACACAGTTTTAGCTGGTCCTTCAAGACCCTGCACTGTCTGGCACTGATTTATCTTTTCAGCCGATACCATACAACTCTATTTACACACTTTGGGTTTTGGCCAAATTGCACCCGAATCTCAATCTCGTCTTGCCATTTCTTGCTCCATGCATTTGAGCAAGGTTTTCTCCTTTACCTGGAACACATTTTGTCTTCATTTCTGCCCATGGAAATCATCATCTTTTTTTAAGACCCAGACTCATATACCATCTCCTTCATGTAAACTTCTCTGATATTCCCAGCTGTTTCATCTCTTCCCTTTCAAGTTTTTCTTCAGAGTTTTGTCCATATCTCTGCTCTGCTACTAGCACATTTTTGGTATCAATCCAGTGACGACAGGGACATAAATTTTCATTTTTGAGTCCTGTGTACCTAGTCCAGGGCCTTGTGATAGGACAGAGTTTTTCTATATTTTTGTTGGTTCCCAATTCCTTTGGCAGTCCAGTAAAGTCAATGAACAGATCCCTTCTCAGAATCACATTTTTTAAATACATAGAATGAAACACAAAGGTTTACAAAGTAAAGCAATTCTATTGAATGTAATTATCAGAATTTTTTTGGAAGTTTCACAGACCCCAGCTTAAGAATACTTGCATGAGATAATAATAATAAAAATTTCCTGATTTCAGGTTGTAGTCTACCTGTATTGGAGAGGGGCTATAAATTGAGGATTTTTTTCTTCCCTTGGTCATCATCATATTTTCTTTATGTGCTTTTCCATTCAACATTATAGTGATCTATTGTTAGTGAACAGTTACTCTCAAGGAGCTGGCTTTTGAGGAAAAAAAAATTCTTGGATCATTTAAGTAGTTCAGATGTTTATTGAGATATGATGAAAGGGGTGAGCCAAACCTCTGTTCAGTCCAGTGTTGGTTAAGTTGCTTGCATCAGCAAATTTCCAACTAGAAAGTTCCTATTTCTTCCCAAGCTGCCCTCCCCCTTTTCCTAATAGTAACCTTTTAAAATTATGCCAATTCAATAATACTTTGCCATATTAAAATAAAGTATTCTGTGAGGAGTTGCCTTTGGGCAGGAAAAAATGACCCCAATCACATTTAAAACATTAAATTTATAATTTGTTTATTAGGTTTCTGTTTTTATCTAGCAACCTAATCTCTATGCCATGATTTTATATGCCCTATTCTCCTTCTTTGGTTTTCTTCTAATTAGGATCTAGGAATAATCAAGGGCATTAACAATAGTTTGGAAAGTACAAAAGTTGGTATCTTTGGGTGATTTTTCTCAGTTTCTTAAGATTCTCACAAAATGAGGCTAGAGGGCTGATTTCAAAACTGTTGTAATGAAGGATGGTATTTGAAAACTTTTGATGAAGGAAATTGCCACTGTATTTACATAAAAAAAAGTTTCCTTATTTACGCACTATTGACTTCCTATTGAGACTCAAAATTTTAAGTACAACTGGTAAAGAATTCAATGGATCAAATTCAGTAAATCTGAAGTCACTGGAATAAAGGCCCCTAAGAAAAATGTGTCAATTTTAAAGGTCTTTCCTAACTGAAGACCATTTTGTGATAGAGCCAAAGGTTAATAAAATCAGTAGTGAATGTAGCAATTTTACAGATAAGCTATTCACAACAAGTGTAGTTACTTGAATAAAAAGCTAATTCAGTTCTAAAATGCCACATGCAGTAGCAGTGAATAGCTGCTTTTAGGTGCTTTCTGGAGGAGGATAAAGTACAGAATCACAGCACTCTTCTCTTCCAGCGTCCCTGGCTGCCTGTAAATTGCCATGAATGGGACTGTGGGCTGACAGGCTCTATTAAGACAAACTGCCTTTCTCATCGGAGAGATAAAATAAATCAGGTGTTTAGTCAAATTAAAATACTTCAGCTGGAGCAGGCCCTGGGGAGCACTGATCCACCTGACAAATCTGAGAGAAACTCAAGACAGATGTGGTTTGGGGATAAAGGAGACCCCATGGAACACACACACACACACACACACACACACACACACACACACACACACA
>JAJPUD010000619.1:292015-381379 GCA_023553655.1 Myrmecobius fasciatus | reverse complement strand
CACACACACACACACACACACACACACACACACACACACACACACACTCTCTCTCTCTCTCTGTGTCTCTCTTTCTTCCCCCCCCAAAAAAAGGAGGAGGGAAGGGAAGGGAAGGGAGGGGAAAAAGCCCCCCCAAAAGCACTGTCTTTGCAATTAGAGAATAGATAGGGTACGTAGTTGAATCGCAGACACATGAGATATGATGCTGGAGGAAGCAGGCAGCCAGACTTTGCCGATGTTTCTGACGAGGCTTTCTGCCTTCCAAGGCCTCTTTTGTTATTTGGACGAGCAAAGAGGCTAAACCGGGATTCCAGCCCGAAGGATGTGAAACAGATGATGTCAAGCTTGCTCCCAGTGACCTCTGATGGTTTAGGCAGGGCTTTGGAGTCTGTCCAGTTTGCTACTTTATCAAAACTTAAACTATAATTAATGGCTAGATTTTTTTCCCATCTAGACATAAAATAGAGCATCAGAGGGCTTGGGATAATCTCCTGGCGGCTCTTGGCATGCCAGGAGTATCTCGGCTTGACTCCACTGTGTCCCATAGGGTACCCACTGTTTTTAACTACGTTTTTTGTAGCTTCTATTCTAAGACAAAGAGTTTTTATTTGAACTTGTTTATTGGAAGTTGGGAGAGTCCAAAGGGGCTGGGTTTGAATCCTGATCCTTTGTTCCTTATTACATGTGATTGTGGGTAAGCCCCTATAGCTCTCTGGGAGGTAATGCTCTTTCTGTAAAATAAGGTAATTGATTTAGATCAAGCATTCTTAACCTGAGGTCTTTTTTCCAACATATTTTGACAACCCTGTTTCTTTATAATCCTATGTACTTTGTGATTTAAAAGCGTTTTTCTGAGATACTGGGCATGCAGGCTTCACCAGACAGCCAACATGGGCTATGACACACAAAAAAGTGAAGAATCTCTAGGCCAGATTGTTTCTAAACCAGATTATTTCTAAGGGCCCAGCAAGTCTCTTGCTTTTGGAGCATGAACTCATCTCCATTCCTGAGGTATGAAGCAAAGAACCTGTCTACTGATTAGTCCTTGGAACCTACTCAGATACTGCTATTTTATCTATTACAGAAATAGATCTACTTTCAGGTAATTAAAACAGAAATATCCTCTACTACAGCTCTGAAGTGCATAATTTCTTTTTTTTATTATTAAAACTTTTTATTTGCAAAACATATGTATGGGTAATTCTTCAACATTGACCCTTACAAAGCTTTCTGTTACAAATTTTTCCTCCCTACTCCCCACCCCTCCCCTAGATGGCAGGAAATCCACTACATGTTAATTATGTTAAAATACTTGACAAATCAAATTTATGTATTCATATTTCCACACTTACCATTGTCGTGCAAGAAAAATCATATCTACAAGAAAGAAAAACCAGAGAAAGGAAACACAATGCAAGCAAATATCAATAGAGAGCATGAAAATGTTATGTTGTGGTCCACATGAAATGCATAATTTCAAACCAGAATTTATAACAGCAAATTAAGGAAAAGAAAAAAAAAGAAAGAAGAAAGGAAGGAAAGGAAGGAAGGAAAGGGAAAGAAAAAGCAAAAGGGAAAGGAAAAGAGAAGGGGAAAGGGAAATGGAGAGGGTAAAGGAAATAATACAAAAGAAAAATTTACAGATTGTGGGTATGTAATAGCCCTTGGGAGCATTTCAGTTTGATCCTCAGGAGGTTCACTGATTTGATAGATGTGTTCAGCAGGTATGCTTCCATTGTAACATTGTGGCTCTATGTGGTCCCATAGCTGAATGGGGGGGGTCATGAAATTATGAATTATTATCAGTAAATGTTGTATTTGGATACCTATTTTATATACCTATATACTTGGGGTCATGAAAAAATTTCTCAGGCAAAAATGGATCACAAGAGGAACAGTTAAGAACCACTGGAGTAGAAAACACATTGAAGAAAAGCTACCTGGTTTTAAATCCTGACTATGACTGTCACTAGTTGAATGACTGTAGGCAAGCTGTTTAATCCGCAGAGCTTTGAACAATGTTCTGCCTCTGTATATTAAGAGAATTTGGGATCTGTATGTTGGAAGGTTTCATACTGGAAGCTTTCACCACTAAGATAATCACAGATTTGGATTCTCCAAAAGAAACAAATACAAATGCAAAATCCCTCTTTCTGATCATTGATGTGTGTTTCAGATCGTATAGATCCAAGACAGTGAATGTGTATGATAAAAAAACTATCAAGGGCAAGTTATGATGTTTACAAAAGTTCCATACAGTGCTTCATTTTGTGTCATTATACTAGGTCTTTTTATCAATATTTCTAAGACCCAAAGAGGTGGTCTTCACCTGGAGCCCCTTAGACTCCTCAGAAAACATGTTTTTAAATGTATGAAATAAAAAAAACATAGATTAGAAGCTAATTACATTGAAATAATTATAAAAATATATTTTTAAAAGTTCATGGATCCAAGATAATAACTTCTCTCCAGAGAAATTCTTTTCTAAGTTGGGGAATCTGTTGTTCTCATCTTTCAACAATTAAGAGACCTTTTAGGCAACCTCCTTAGCTCCTGGACAGAGGAGAAAGAATCAGCTCCTTAAAGTCAAGGCATGCATTTCTATCTGTATCCTGAGCCTTCACCCAGTGCCTGCTTTAGAGTGGGTGCCTGAGAAAAACTTGATGTTCAACCAAAATGAATAGTTTGTGGGAATGTTCTAATGAATCTGCAAGGAAAAAAGTCCCCAATCCTCCCCAGAGGAGTCCTAATGTCCCAAGTGAGTCTTGTCATAGTGATTCCCAATAATTCCAATTTCCTGGGAGCTGTGTGTCTCTTTCTGTCTTTTTCTCTAGCTCTTTCTCTATCTCTGGTTCCCTCTCTCTCTATTCTGTTTCTTATAAACACACACACACACACACACACACACATACACACACACACACTGATCATGGTTCATAGATTTAGAGCTGGAAAGGATCCTAAGAGTGATCTAAACAAAGCCTTTATTTTCCAGATGAAGGAGATGCAGGATATACCTTGCCTAAAGTTGTACACAGAGGTGCTATGATTATATAGTTCCCATCATAAGTTCCTCCTAGATGTTAACCAGGAAGGGATCTCAGAGACTGTTTAGTCCACCCTCCTCTTTTTACAGAGGAGCAAACTGAGGCCAAATGAGATTGAAATAACAAATAAGAGGTGAAATATTGAACTCAGTCAGATCTAACGATTTCCAGAGTCAGTACCATTTCCATGCTCAAGCTGAACTTAGCTCATGGTCTGCTGATAGGTAGACATCTAAAAAATAAAAGTCCAGAAAAAGAGGTGTATTACTTAGGCTTAAAATTATATTTTCCAACATTTTGGAATATTAAAAACATCATAATAGATCGCAAAGAAGACAGTATACAAATGTTTTGCCTGGAATGCCTGGATCTGCCCAATTATCAGTGCATAGATGGGAAGGTGTGCATGTCTTAGTTCTTTCCCTATTCCTGCTTTGTTCCTCTTAGTTATAATGTCTCTTCTGCTTTTGGGGAAGTTTTCTGAAATGCTGAAGGAAACTTTTTTTTTTTTTTTTTTAGGTCTAAGAACCTAGTGGGTTCTTCTTTTTCTTGTCTAGATCCTTTTGCATTTCCATTATCTTTGTTTACTGGCCTCATCACATCTGGGAAGCATCTAATCACAATCTCAGATACAATCTATTTTTTCTTGTAAATGAATTAAATTCTCCAGTGTTTTGGAAAAAAAACCATATCCATTCTATAAACTTATTTTAGTAATGTGTAAAGTAAAAATTCCACATCTAGGTATAATTTTTCCACCATTGTTCCTGTCACTCTTTATAGACTACAAGACTGCATTTTGACCACAGGTTGTCAAGAGTGGCAGCTTCTCTGCTACAATGAAATCACCTTTCAGTGGGCCTTTGTTGTTTTTAGTTTGGCCAGCATCCCATGAAGGAACAGTGCCATCATTAACAGCAAAAAGGGCTTCTTCCTGACTTCTGTATCACCAAGTCCCCTTCTTGTCTTCTGGTGTTTCCTCTGAAGGAATGAAGGGGGAAAGAACAGCCATCGGGAGGCTAGTCACCCCCTCCTACCAAAAAAAAAAGACTATCTTTGTCGTTGCTGACAGCTGGTGGCTTCTTTCTGAAAAGCTTTCAAATCATAGATCATTCCTTCATAATGAAACCTGTGTGGCTCGAGTACAGTGGGTTGAAATTCTTATCTTGTGCCACAGTGAAATGCTCTAATTTAGATTCACAAAAGGATTCTGTACCCTTTACTTAGGAGAGCTGTGCAATTTACCCATAAAAAGACTGTTCAGCACCATTAGTGCATGCTGTAAGTGTTCAGAGGCTTCATCCTTATTAAACACCATATCCTTATGCATAACCTTTTCAACCCTGAGGATGTTTGCTTCCTTTGAAGGATGACAAGTGAAAAAGGGGGTGAGGGAGCCCCAAAGCAACATTGTTGCTTCCAAAGAATGAACTTGGGAACTTCAAGTTATCCCCATCTTTACCCCCTCCTCCTAATCCACTCCACCACCCCTCTAGACTATGATGTTGGTTGAGTTTGTTTTCACTGGTGCCAATTTTGAGTTTCTCCTTAGGCTCAGATGATGGATACAGGATGACTCCCTGGCCCTTTATCCTGAGTAAAAGGGTTCCTGATCTCAGTGCCACAAGGTATTATTGAAGTACAAGGATCACCTTTCAGGATGAAGCTCAGAATATTACGAAGATCTTAAAAAACAAACAAACAAACAAGAAAAAAACCCAAGAAATCTGTACCACATATTGAAAACTTCTTGTCTTGGCCATTTTTTGGGGGGGGGATTTGTTTTATTTTGTTGATTTGGCAATATCTGTTTTCCATAAAATTTTAATTATAGGATCTGGAAAAAAAACTAGGGATCAAGTCTAATCCTTCATTTATGGGGAAGGAAACAGACCCAGGGAGATAAATGACTGGCCAGAGTTAGTACAAGTAGGAGTAAGAAAGATTGTGTCTAAATGTAGGTCTTCTGATAGCTGTTCTTTCTCCTCCCATTCTGGTTTGGGAGATGCTCAGAGCTTCAAGGGAGGAATATTTGAGAAGGCATTAAGATCAGGTTAGAATGGACTCTAGCCTGATTTTAATGCCTCCTCAAACATTCCTGTCAAATGACCATCCATTCTGTGCTAAAAGATTCCCACTGATGGAGGGAAGCATCATTAAGGGAGCATATAGCACATTTTTGTGTCAATTGTAGAACAAATTGCTTTCTTCAGACTCTCTTCCACTGGTTCTCTTTCTGCCTTCTCATGCCAAAAACAAAAACAAAAACAAAACAGATCTAATTCCTGTTTTACATGATCTTAGATACTTTAGGTACTTTAGATGCTTTAAGGTCTACCTTGATCCCCAAGAGTCTTCTCAATTTCTCTTGTTCTTTTAACTGGTCCTTATACACAAAAGTTTTTAGTCATAGAAGTGACGGGGTCTTCAAGAAGATCTGAGTTCAAATTTGACTTCAGATACTTCCTAGTTGTGCAACCCTGGGCAAATCGCTTAACCTTTATCTACCTCAGTTTCCTCAACTGTAAAAAACATCATAATAGCCTCTATTTCCCAGGATTGTTGTGAAGATTAAAAGATCTATTCTAAAAAGAGCTTGTTTTATTTCTTTTTTCTAATATGGGGCTATTTAAATAATTTATATTCTCTTCTGTTAACGTGGGCAATCTATATTTTTGTAGATATTCCTCCATTTCATTTAGATTATCAAACTTCCTGGCATAAAGTTGGTCAAGGTAACTCCTAATTATTGCTCTAATTTCCTCTTCATTGGAGGAAAGTTCTCCCTTATCATTCTTGAGACTAAAAATTTGATTATCCTCTTTCCTTTTTCTTATCAAATTAACTAAAGGCTTATCTATTTTGTTGGTTTTTTCTTAGAACCAACTATTAGTTTTACTTATTAATTCAATAGTTTTCTTATTTTCAATTTTATTAATTTCTCCTTTTATTTTTAGAATTTCCAATTTGGTATTTAATTGAGGGTTTTTAATTTGTTCTTTTTCTAGTTTTTTTTAATAATAAGCCCAATTCGATCTTTTCTTGATCTTTTCTTTCTCTATTTTATGCAAGTAAGCATCTAGAGATATAAAATTACCCCTTATAACCACTTTGGCCGTATCCCACAAATTTTGGTATGTTGTCTCATTATTGTCATTCTCCTGGATGAAATTATTGATTGTGTCTATGATTTGCTCTTTCACCCATTCATTCTTCAGGATTAGATTATTTAATTTCCAATTAGTTTTTGGTCTATTTTCTCCTGGCCTTATATTGCATGTGATTTTTATTGCATCGTGATCTGAAAAAGATGCATTTACTATTTCTGCCTTTCTGCATTTGATTTTGAGGTTTTTATGCCCTAACACATGGTCAATTTTTGTATAAGTTCCATGGACTGCTGAGAAAAAAAGTAAACTTCCTACTGTCTCCATTCAATTTTCTCCATAGATCTATCATATCTAACTTTTCTAACAATTGGTTTATCTCCCTAGTTTCTTTCTTATTTATTTTGTGGTTTGATTTATCTAATTCTGAGAGAGCAAGGTTGAGATGCCCCACTAATATAGTTTGGCTGTCTATTTCTTCTTGCATCTCTCTTAATTTCTCCCCTAGGAATTTGGATGCTATTGCACTTGGTGCATATATATTCAATATTGATATTGCTACATTATCTATGGTACCCTTTAATAAAATATAGTTTCCTTCCTTATCTCTTTTGATTAGATCTATCTTGGCTTTTACTTGATCTGAGATAAGGATTGCTACCACTGCTTTTTTTTCTTCACCTGAAGCATAATAGGTTCTGCTCCAGCCTTTTACCTTCATCCTATATGGGTCACTATGTTTTAGATGTGTTTCTTGTAGACAACATATTGTGGGATTCTGGTTTTTAATCCAGTCTGCTATCTGCTTCTGCTTTATGGGAGAGTTCATCCCATTCACATTCACAGTTAGAATAACTAATTCTTTATTTCCTGCCATCATATTTACCCAAGTTATGTTTTCCCCTTTCCTTTCCCCTTTTTCCCTTCCCCCCTCCTCAATACTTTGCTTTTGATGACCCCCTCCCCCAAACAATCCACCACCCTTTAGATCTCCTCCCCCTTTTTTTACTCCTTTCCCCTGATTCTTCTATTTTCCCTTCTATTAGTTTATCCCTTTCTTTTCCTCCTTTCCCTCCCACTTCCCTCTAGCAACAAACAAGTTAGAAATCAAGTGTCTGATATATACTTTTAGAGCCCAACCTGATGAGAGTAAGATTTACACAATGCTCATCTCCCACCCCTTTCTCTCAATTATATTAGGTTTTCTTTGCCTCTTCAAGAAATTTTACTTTGTTTTTACCTCCTTTTTTTTAAAATCTTATTTTAACACCTTTTCCCTCTTTTCCCCAGTATGATGACTTTTCCCCCTCTAGTTTTCTTTTTCATATTATCAAAGTAATATCTAGTTAATTATGCCCCCAAACTTTAAGTATCCCCATAGTAGAAATAAAGTTCTCAAGAACTTTTTACCTTTTTATGCTTCTCTTGAGTTCTGTGCTTGGAGGTCGAATTTTTTGTTCAGATCTGGTCTTTTCATTAGAAATAGGTGAAATTCACCTAAATCATTAAATGACCATCTTCTTCCCTGGAGGATAATGCTCATTCTAGCTGTATAGGTTATTCTTGGCTGTAATCCAAGTTCCTTTGCCTTTCGAAATATCTGGTTCCAGGCCCTTCGATCCTTCGATGTGGAGGCTGACAAATCGTGTGTGATTCTAATTATTGATCCTCGGTATTTGAATGGTTTCTTTCTAGCTGCTAGCAGAATCTTTTCCTTGATGTGATAGTCCTGAAATTTAGCCATGATATTCCTTGGGGTTTTAATTTTGGGGTCTCTTTCAGGAGGTGATTGGTGAATTCTTTCAATGATGATTTTGCCTTCTGATTCTACAATCTCAGGGCAGTTTTCTTTCAGGATTTCCTGGAAGATAGTGTTTAGATTCTTTTTTTCATCATGGCTTTCAGGAAGTCCAATAATCCTTAGATTGTCTCTCCTAGATCTATTTTCCAAGTCAGTTGTTTTTCCTAGGAGATATTTCATATTTTCTTCTAATTTTTCATTTTTTTGTTTTTGTTTGACTGATTCTTGAAGTCTTAGTGAGTCATTCACTTGCATTTGTTCAATTCTTATTTTTAAAGTGTTGTTTTCTTCAGTTACCTTTTTAAGCCCCTTTTGTAACTGGCCAATTGAATTTTTTTGCTCATTGCACTCTTTTTCCACTTCACTAATTTTATTTTTCAATAAATTGGTGCCTTTTTCATATCTCCTTTGCAGGGCATCATATCCTTCTTGCACTGATTTCAGTTTATTTTCCCATTTATCCTCCAGCTCTCTTTTGAAATTATTTATGCAATCTTCCAGAAAGGCCTTTTGAAAAGGGGACCAGTGATGGTCCTTAAGAACATCCTCTGGAGTTTTGTCTAAAGGAACCTCAGGATCTGGGGTCAGCCCTTCTTTCTCTCGATAAAAGCTATCTATGGTGAGAGCTCTCTTTTGCTTCTTCATTTTTTTTTTTTTAGACAGCATGGATGTCTCTGTAAGGCTAGAAAAGCGGAGGCTGCGGTAGTTTGCCCTGGGGCACTTCGGCGAATTAACTTAAGGTGCTGTGCCGGTGGGGGCTAGGACTAAGTCCCAATTACTCCTTAAACAAGGCAAGTCTGCCAGAACACCTGCCCTCAATCAGGGCAGAGTGTCCCAAGTGCCTCAGATAAACTCCATGTGTTTGGAGTTTGGAGTTTCTGCCATGCTGAGCTGGGTCCCACCCTCACTTCCGGGCTGCACTTAGTGGACTGTTTACCCCTCTGGCCGAGTTAAACAAACCTGATATGAAGTTATTCAGAGATATCTGGAAGCAGTGTCCAAATATTTCTGGATTTGTTGACTTGAAGATGAATTCAGAGGCTTATTTTATTGTTGATTTGAGAGAAGATTGGAGGAGGACACAGAGAGTCACGTTTTCACTCCGCCATCTTGGCTCTGCCTCTCCTATTCTAAAAATAGAATCTGTGCAGTATTTAGCACAGTGCTTGGCACATGATAAATGCTTAATAAATTCTTCCTTCCTTCCTTCTTCTCTTCTTTCCCTTCCTTCCTTCCTTCCTTTCCTTTCTTCCTTCCTCCCTTTCTTCCTTTCTTCCTTTATTTCTTTCTCTTTCTGAATTTGATGGCCCCTTAAACCCTTTCCAGCTCTAGACTGATGATCTACCATTTGTAAAATATATTTGGATGTTTTAGGCTTAAAATGCATTGTGTATCTTATCCACCTGCTTGTAAGAATGTTCTTAGACATTCCCAATGTCTCTTCTCCCCTTTAGGTACCCCTGAGAGTCTGGCAGAGAAAGAACGGCAGCTCTCCACCATGATCACCCAGCTGATCAGTTTACGGGAGCAGCTCCTGGCTGCACACGATGAACAGAAAAAGCTAGCAGCCTCCCAGATAGAGAAGCAGCGGCAGCAGATGGACCTAGCTCGCCAGCAGCAAGAGCAGGTGAGGTACCCAGATAGGAGGCTGACCCTTCTGCATTCTGGGCTGGGATCCTCATGCAAAGGATTGAGAGTTACATGGAACTGCTTCATGACTTTGGGGAGGATGTGGGGACAATGACCTCCCTCAAACTTCATGTCCTCAGTTCAGAACCTGTTGAAGGTTTTTAGTTTTTTTCCTTTGGAGGGGAGGTGTCATTTATGGTCAAAGGAAAGAGTATCAGTTGGCCAAAGTAGCTATAACATGAATTATTCTAGAATAATGGGGGCCAGTGTACTAGAAAAAAGGTGGGGAATCAATCACTTAGGGATAGTTCTCCCTATAGGCATTTGATACATTTGCTTTTTATTAGAACAGGTGAATTTTTCCAGCCAAATTCCCATACTTTTTTCCAAGATTGTATAAGGACCTACATAATCTTGAATCACGGAGCTGAGCTTAGGCCCTTCCGGTTTTAAAAACTGTCTGTAAACTAGTCAAAAGGAAACAAGATGAATAATAAAGTTTAAACTATATAATTTTAAAGGTAGTCACTCTCCCAAATGTTCTATACGTCTCATTAGAGTGCAGTAATCTTAACAACAATGATCCCATAGAGCAGTCCTGTAGGCATTAGATCAGACAGACCCAAATTAATGTGCAGTTTTTAGGAATCTGACATTATTACTGGAATTATCTTTTCAGTTAAATGTATTTTATAGGGGTATATAGAGCAATATATGCTCTGTTGATTTTAATGAGTTGTGACGTCTGGTATTTTATGTGCTTGAATATTTGCCCACATGTAGGAATATGGACTCAGCCCCTAATGGAAAATAACATAAAGGAAGACTGTAAAAAATCAGAAGTTAGAATGTCATTTAGCCATCCAGAGATGACACAGTAATTAACTATTGACACTTGTGAATAAGCTAGCACAAATTAATCTTGACACATTTGCAGACGAGTGATATCTTACAGTGAACACTTTGTAATTATATTTCAAAATGAAAATTAAATGACACTTAAAACTAGGTTGTCATGCCCAATGAAGCGAACATGTATCTCAGCCGATTGGCAAATAAAATTCAGAATTTGAGCCACATGGTGCTTATGTCCCATACTTCACTGTGTCAAGCCTATACATTCAGAGTGGATGATGGTAATTGTGCTGTGGTGTTTGGGATGCATTTCTATGCATCACTTTATCACTTAGGAGGTACCATCAATATTAGATGCCTGGTGGTGTTTCACTGGTTTCCAAGCAGGAAATAAATATTCAGAGGCCCTAGCATGAAACCAAGAGCTGCAGTGTGAGCTGTGCTCCACTGATTTGGACTGTGTCAAGGAAAGCTGGCTGTGTCTCTGGGCTAAACTACTATCCTTTCCTTTCTCTTCTCTCACTCCCTTTGAGTCACCCTGACCCCAACTCCATCTGTCTTACTCCTTGGATGAAAACTTACCTTTGAAGCAATGCTTAGGTCTCTGGCAAAGCCATTCTGCCAGTCAACTCACCGGGAAGGCGATTGGTCTGAAGAAATGTGCTTCCTGCTTCTTGGGAGGTCTGGGGAGGGCAGCTCAGAACTGATGCTTTGTCCTTTACATATCCTAGATTGATGTCCCTAGAATATGGACACAGCCAGTTTCTGTTTTATGGCTGAGAAATAGGAAGATAAGTCACTTGCACTTTCTGGAAGAGCACCTTTAAAGTCAGGGGCCACCTCGAATCTGCTCCCTTCCCTGTCTGTGGTTCTCTGCTGCAGCCTTACCTAGAAGAGAGCTTTCTCTTGCCATTGCATTGCCTTCAAGATTTAAAGCTGTAACAATCCAATGTTCGGGATAATGTGCAGCCTGCTATCTAGCCGGTGCTTTGTGTTAAGCACCATTATCCTAGGAAAGTTGTTTGGTCCCCCCTAAAGAGAGCATCCAGCCGTAGATAGGCTATTTGAAGTGCTTAATCCTTCCTTCTGTATACCAGAAGATATTTTCAGGCATGGAATCCAATTTTCTAATCAGGAAAAAGAAAGGAGTGACTGTTTGGGAATCTCCTTATGGCTGATAAGACTGACTCATTCTCCTTAAGAGGGGATGAGTGATTCTCTAAGGCAGAAACCTGAGAAATCTTTTACCTGAAAGTTTGGGTCTTTAAGTAGCTTCTTTCAAAGGCAATGGGGAAAAAAGCCAAGATACACACATATTTGCCTGCGTTTATCAATAGATATGTACATGTAGATATATATTCATATCATTTGATTCATGAATCAAAAAGATTCATATATATATATGTATTTGTACATGTATGTACACATAAATACACATGTAGTGGTATAGTGAATAGAGTATCAACCTCAGTTTCAGGAAGACTAGATTCAAGTCCTGCTCTTAATACAAGCTGTTTGATGTTGGGCAAGTTCCTTAACCAATCTCCCACTTCCCCAGGCAGTTCTCTAGACCACACATTGCAGAGTAGGTGCCTATCTTCATTTGGTAGGAGTTTCTTTATCGGGGAGATGCTTATACTAATGAAGTCTCTTTGTCTGTTTCTGGTTCTCTCTTTCTTTCTGTTTCTCTCTGTGCCTCTCTCTTTCTCTGTCTCTCTGTCTTTCTCTCATTTGTTTCTATATCAAATATATTTATTTATCTAAGAGCTAGGTGGTACAGTGGCTAGAGCTTTGGACCTTGAATCAAGAAGCCCTGAGTTCAAATCCAGCCTTAGACACTAACTAGCTATGAGACCATAAACAAATCCCGTAACTTCTGACTGCCTTAGTTTCCTCATCTGTAAATTGTTTCCAGTGTCAAAAGAATAGCTCCTACCTCCCAGGGTTATTGTGAGAACGGAATGAGATAATTATTTATAAAATTCCTTGCAACTGCTTAGTAGTATTATTTTACTTAAACCTAAGTGAATTAATGAATAAAGCATTAATAAGTACTCATTATGTTCAAAGCACTATCCTAATGCTAAGGATAAAAATGTGAAAGAACAGTCTCTGTTTTTAAAGACCTTACATTTGTATACAGCTATATTTTACCTGTATCCACAAACACACATATAGGTGGTGGGGAAAGGTGCTGTGGGGATTCCTGTGGCAACTTTTCCTTCATCTTCAGTTTTTCTCAACACTGTCTGATAGGTGCTGGAAAAAACAGAACTCTACCGCTAACTCTCATTTTGAGTCTGGAGAGATTTTGTAGCAAAGCCACTTACTTTCCTAACTCTTCCAATTTCTGCTTTCTCAGCTCAAATTAATCTCATTAGAAAAGCGCAGCTAGAGTTTTACAGTTTTACAGTCTTCACTCTCTAAGGGCCAGAATTTCAAATTCTGGACCTTTCAAAATGACAGGTGTGGGTCTGGGTGATGTGATGCGTCTGCAAACCACCCCCTTGAAGCAGTGGTGCTCATCTGCCCATAGCGATTTAGGAGCCAGCAGAGAGATGGCACCAGGTTGGGATTTGTCCTTTTCTCCACCTTTCCTGGGCGGCCTCACTCACTTTCCAGTAGCCCTTGCCCACGGAGGTGCAATAAAACATTGTTCAGATGCCAGGAGATATACCTGAGGTGATGCTTGGGGTTTAAACACTTCATTGTAACTTAACGAAACTTTTTTTCTGACAGATTGCGAGGCAGCAGCAGCAACTTCTGCAACAGCAGCACAAAATCAATCTCCTGCAGCAGCAAATTCAGGTCAGTGTGTTTTATGACTCTCATCAGATTGCACTTACATGCTCACCCTTCTGAAGACGGAGTTTCCCAGGTTGCAGACATTCCCCTCTCCTAAAGGGAGCAGTGCCAAGAGTTTCACTTATCCAAAGTCAGCCTATGTGACTTTGCAAGTGACTCTGGGCAATATTGGATCCAGTAGGAGTCTAACAATACTTGTGAATTTTTTAATGATGTCCTGGATTCCTCTGAGAAGTCAGTGGAACAAACCCCGTGTTTCTCCTCCCATCATTTGTTTGACATGGTGTTATACCAATTTATCCAGGAATCTGGGGGGTTTAGATGCCCTCGTCTCCATGTCTTCCTCCTTGTATTGGACTGTCTGACATCACTAGTTTGTGATTTGCTTGTCATTAGGATAGTGTGAGGTACTGCATCACCCTACATTTTCAGAATTTCTTTTTGTCCGGGGTACCTGAGATGGTTTGATTTGACCAGTTCCCACATCACGCAGCTTATGAACAAGAACAATACAGGTTGTGCTTCTTCCCTTGCTCATCCAGTCATGCATTTATTCATTGAACACATATTTATTGAGGAATTAGTATTAATTTTAACACATTACAATATGGGCAGGGCCCTCTGTTGGATAAGAAATTGAACAGGGCATAATTCTTGTCCTCAAGAAACTTTCAGACTGGCCTAGAAAGAGAGATAAAATGCTCTTAAGAAATAGAAGAAAGACACAAATATTGAATTCTTGCTTTTCTTCTTCCCTGGCAGGAAGGATAGAAGAGGACTTGGCATGGTTAGGTGGAGTTTTCTCTTTTTGGAAATGGGAAGAGAGATTAACATGGAGAAATAGAGATAGCAACAGACAGATACAGATGGAGATAGAGATGGTAGGAGAGGGGAAGAGAGAAGGAGGGAAGAAAGAAAAGAGAGACAGAAAGAGACAAAGAGACAAAGAGAGAAAGAAAAAGAGATAGGAGAGTCTACTAACTGAAAGCTTGACTTCATTCAATTCTTAGAAAATTTCTAGAGTAAGTCATTAGAGGAATAGTTAGTGAACATCTAGAAAAAGGAAGCTGGTGATTACAAAAATCCTACCTGGCTTTATTAAAACTGGGTCCTATCAGACCGTTCTCCCTCCCAATTTTCTATAAATATTGTTGGCCTAAAATTTAATAAAGCATTTGATAAAGCATCTAATACTATTCTTGTGCAAAAGATGAATAGGTAGACAAAACTGGTTGAATGGTAGGACTAAAAGGATGATTATCAATGATTCCACGATAGCTTGACAGATGTCTCCAGCAGGTGACCTGTACTTCATTCTGTGCCATTTAACATTTTTTATCAATAATTGGATAAAGATATGAATGAATGAGTAATAGTTCCTGCTTTCAAAGGGCTTACATTCTAACTAGAGGAGATAACATAAAATTTAATGGCATGTTCATAAAATTTGCAGATGATGCAAATTTGGGAGGGATAGCCAAGACACTAAATGACAGCATCAGGGTCTAAAAAGATCTTGACAGGCTAGAATGCCTGGCTGAACCTAAGATGAAATTTCAGTAATAAGTAGTAAGCCTTATATATGAGTTCAGAAATCAACTTCACAAGTATTAATATGGGACTATTATTAATACTAATATTGGCTATTTGAAAAAGAATCTTTTTTCTTTTTCTTTTTGTTTTTTACTATCTACCTTCTATTTAAGCAGTTTTGAGGAATTCTCTGTATCATGAAGCAGCCTATTTAGCTGTTGGACAGCTGAAATTGCCAAAATTGTATCTCTGTGACTTCCTCTAGAGCCACATAGAATAAATCCAATCCTTCTACCAACTTACAGTCCTTGGCTTATGTGATGACAAGGAATATATTTCTCTCAGTGTGCTCTAGGTTACAAGTTCTTTGTTCCTTCAGCTTATAAAGCATGGTTTTTCAGACCCCTCATCATCCAAGTCCTTTCCCTTAGAATGCACTAGCCTTGTCAATAGTCCTCTTAAAATGTGGCATTTAGAGGTCAACACAAATCTATTAGTCCAGATGCAGGACATCTAAATGCAGAAGAATTATATTTCATGTTAGAATCTTTCCTGTCTGTCTTTTCAACTAAATCTTGTTATAATTTTTGATGGTGACTGTCTCATGATTTCTACTGAGATTCTTAAATAACTGCTCAGGTACTCTCTTACACTAGATTTATTAGAATTGTTGTATCTTTCCTACTGTGGAAGTCAGGATTTTTAATCTTTTGCATTCTGCATTTTCCTCTCTGGATCTGTCCTTAAGCATATAGTAAGTGTTAAATGATTCAATTGCTATTTACTCTTTATGACCCTTCTATTTGCCAAGTAGAAATGGAAATGTCTCTCTGAGATGGTTGTATTTTGGTTAGTTTTTTACTCTTGCTCCTTGACTGCTGCCCTTGTTGGCTTTATTACTCCCAGATTTCCAATATTTTACTCCTCATCCCAGCATTATGTTGCTTGGACTTCAACTGGCCTTCTTAATTAATGTTTATAAATGGCTCTGAGGACCTTAGATGAAAGGAACCAAGTAAGTCTAAGACATTATTTATGAACTATTATTAGTATTTATTACCTGCATATAATTGTATAGTTATTAGTCTGTGACATGAAATGGATTTTTTTTCATTAAATTATTATACCTAGTCATGCAGTAGAACTTTCTAGTGGCTAATCAGTTTAAAAAGGAAGGGGAAAACTTTTTGTTTCCTTGTTTTCTAGTATAAAACAAACATTTCAAAATTTTAATTGAAATTATGAATCAGAGTTGAAGGGAAAAGATGAAACCAATCAGTTTTTGAACTCATCATTATGATTTTCTCCCTAATTATGGAAAACCATATCTACATAATACTTAAATGTGACCCTACAAGTTTGTTATAATGCTTCAAAGGCTATTCATCTAAAATTTACCACATATTTTTATGAAGCATCAGGATACTATGGTCATTTTCTTAACTGTTAAGTGATTCTACTGACATGTTTGGAAAATGTTCGCAATTGTTCATCTCATTTCCCAATGAGGATGGTCAAAGTGCTAAGGTCCTATTCATTTTAGCAATGTCAGTCTGTTTCTAACAGCAACTTGTGCTTGATGAAGCAAGAGAAAATAAAGGACTTCATATCTATAATTCTTTATGTCTTCAACAACTCCTCATCTCTTTTCAGCATTTAAATTATTACTGTGAGATCATGCAAGGAATTTTTCAAATGTGGAAAACACTTACTCCTCACACAGAATTTATCAATCTCTCAAAGAGTAACAGAATAGGTATTTATTGTATTAAACTATCTTAGTTATGTTTTCTAAGTGACTTTTAAATATTTTTCTAAACCAGCCTCCAAGTGGGCAAATATGTATTAGAAATGTTAACTATGCTAATTTTAACATAAAATATCTTATTTGTGCCCACAGTATTAGCAGGGAATCTTTTGGATGGGTTACTTTAGAGATTGCTTTTTCACTTAAAAGAAAAATTGACCCTTTCTTTGATTTGAAATCAACAGGCCTGGGTTCTAACACCAACTCTGCTACTTACTCTGCATGATTGAATCAGTCATTAGCCTCTAAAAAAAAAATGAGAGTTTGAATAGATAAGATATACTTAACTTTTTTTTTTTGTTTGTTTGTTTTTTGTTTTTTGTTCCATGGATCCCTTTGGCAGTCAGGTGAAACCTATGGATTCCTCAAAATAATGTTTTGAAATGCATTAAACAAAGTACATTGGATTACAAAAGAAAGAAAAAAGAAAAAACCTAATCACGTTAAAAAAAATTTTTTTTTAAAGTTCACAGACGACAGGTTAAGACAACAGTTTAACAACTGGATTAGATAATCTCTGATATCCCTTTAAACTCTGGATTCCTTACCCAGCATTATATTGCTTGGATTTCAACTAGCCAAAGCAGATAGTTCTAAGAAAAGTCTGAGTATAGCAGTCCTTATACCCATGGTCAGCCCTGGGAATTGTAGGCTTGATGAATAGTACAGTATTGTAGTATCAGTAGTAGTATCAAGGATTTGAATTTAGGAAGACTTTCTATTTTTTTTGCCATTACCTTTTGACTGGCACTGATTCTTTGGAAATGGCACAAGGTTTTCACAATAACTATGTAAGAGCTGTGATTAGATTTTTAAGGGCTGGAATGGAGGGAATGAGGCAAATGAAAGCATAAACATTTACTTCTAAAGCTTGCAGACTAGAGGTTATATCTGGAGATATTTGAAAGGGTAAAGGCAATGTTTTTTTTTTCCTTCTTCATCTTGAATGTAATTATTTCCTATGTTAACTGAAAATTTCAAATATAATTTTTGACTATGAGGATATCTATTAAAATAACAATTTGACTTAAGTCAAATCAAATCAATAAATCAATGCATTTTTTCTATTTTTCTTTTTAAAATAATAATAGCTTTTTATTTTTCAAAATACATGCCAAGATAGTTTTCAACATTCACCCTTGTAATACTTTGTATTCTAAATTTTTCTTCCTCCCTCCCTTCTTCCCCCTCTCCTAAATCAATGTATCTATTAAACACTTACTATATTCTACATAGTATGGGTATATATATATACAAACACATATATACATACACATATTGTGTACATACACATATATACTCCTCACATTTATATATAAATACATACATATGTGTGTGTGAGTATATATACATATTTATTTTTTATGTATCCTGTCCATTCCTAGAGATATAGATAGTTAGGCAGGCATTTTGAGAGTGAACTTCAAGTTTCCTTTCTCCTTTGGAAGAAATAGTAACTGTCAAAGAGCATATGATGATGATGATTGAATAACTTTTTTCTAAATAAGTCTGAAAAATATTAGGAAGATATTTTTCAATGCAGTCTCATTGCCAGGATTGAGACTATGTATAAGAAAACCAATAACATTCATGAACCATGCATCTTACCATTTGGGAATGTGGTCTGTCATGTTATGGTTCCTTGACATGGATAATTGCTGGACTAATTGCATCTGGGTTCCCTCCTCTGCCCCCTCCCTGTTGCCTTATACACAGTGTCCTTGCTTTTCTTTTGATGAGTCATGTTTATTAGAATAATTTTAACTAGTAAACAAAATACATTTTTAATCCATAGGAGAGTTGGAAATAGATCAAAGATATTTCCAGTACTTTAATCAACAGTATTAAACATGGAAAGATACTGAGAAATTGAAGTTTTCTTTCTTTCTTTCTTTCTTTCTTTCTTTCTTTTTTTTGGATCCTTATCTGAAATCACAAATATTTTTGTTTGTCAAACTTTACATAGTCAGTTTTTGATCTGTGGAGTTTGCATGGATAGTCGTAATAGACAGAATATGTTAGATCATGTCAACAGAAACTCAGTCATTATAAGAGTTCAAGTCATTAAAATATTGCTATGAGAAACTCACATTTTCCTAACATGATTGGTGCCATTAAATGATTTATATATTCTTAGAACCCACTTTTAGTTTTTCTCAAGTGTCTTGGATTTGCTATGCTATGGAAACAGCATGATATATACTTTGCTCATTTTGCTTTACATTTCTCAGTGAACAACATCCCTATATAGATTGAGTGGTCTGGCTGAGGGTTCTACCAGAACTTTCACCTCCCTCAGGCCAATACCAATGAGTGAAAATGCTTCTTTTTATAAATATTGACACTGTATCATTTACTTTTATAATTAAATTTTCATCTAAGTGACTAGTGCACAGTGAGGTTTATGATGGAAAGGAAATAACATCATACATCATCACTTGAAAGGAAATTGAGATGCTAAACTCCCAATTCTGTTGGATTCAGAGGCTTTAGAGCAAAAGAGATTTAGCCCAGTCCCTTATTTTACAAACAGATTGAACCTGCAGATTTTTTCTGTAAACATCTCTATAGAGAGATAAGGTGACTTGTTCTAGGCCACAAGCAATTAGCAAAGGTTTCCTTGCTTCATGAATACAGTTCAGTACTTCTGAAAGTTTTCTCTTTGATTGTTATAGTAATTGATGTAGGGCATATATATATATGTATATATATATATATATGTATGTATGTATTTTGCTGAGTTAATTGAGGTTAAGTGACTTGCCCAGGGTCACACAGCTAGGGACTGTTAAGTGTCTGAGGCCAGATTTGAACTCAGATCCTCCTGACTTCAGGGCTGGTGCTCTATCCACTGCGCCACCTAGCTGCCCCTGTAGGGTATATTTTTAAGTATTCTGAAAACAGAGTATTTTTACTTAAAAACCAGAATTTTTGAATTGAAGAATAAATGAATGAATTTGATCATGGAGTCTAGTCTCTAGCTTGCTTACCAATTCACTCTATAACCCAAAATAAGTGACTGCTCTCTCACCTTCAGAATCCTCACCTAAAAAAAATAAATAAAGATAAAAATGGGGGCATCGAACTAGACCCTGTTCTAAATTCCCTACCAGCATAAAGTTCCCTGATTCTATTTTATAATTGAATTCTTCCTTTAAAGATACCAAATATACAGGTGCTTACCATCATCCTTCAGTCCAATAAAAATCCTCAACTACATTTGATTTGTTAATATTTTATTGATGCTTTTTTACATCAATCATTTCCTCTTATTCACCCTTTGCCTTCACCACAGAAACCTTTTATTTGTAACAAATAAAAACATTTTAAAAATCAATTGTAATAGTTGACATTTAGTGTATGTATAGCATCTCATTTTGATCTAAATAGATACAGGAAAGAACCACTCTCTCAATATATCCATCCCATATCTGTACACACCCACACACCCACCCATACACCCCCCCCCCCCAAACTCTACTGAGAGAAGGGAGATGTGTTTCAGATATTTTCACAATTTTTTCATAGATAGTATTTCCACTTTGACTTTAATCTGTCCCTGTTTGTATGTGTGTGTGTGTGCATGTGTGAAGCTTTACTAGTGTGGATTGGTTTTCAGCTGTATGATTCGACATCTACAAAGCCGTGTTCTCATTTTTTTTCTTTCCTGAGACAATGTCGGATATGATTGTGTCATTATTAAAGAGGTGGCTTCCTTTTGTTTCAGCTGATACATTGGAGTCATTTAGAGTTGAGGTATAGATTTTAAGAAGGTAAACCTTTCTGTCTTTTTTTCTTCAGCATGATTCACCATTTACAATTACCAGCAGGTAGCTGGTTAGCTGAATAAGGACTCTCCTTATGTGAAGTACATGTCTAAAGATCAGGAATAATTACCTTCCACATTAGCCTTCATGGCCCACATGACCTGGTTAATTAATTTTTTGCTAGGACAATAATAGCAGGAATATATTTAAAGATATGCTTCATCATTAAGTATCTAATTGACCTCCAATTTTAAGAGCTGGACCTTTCATTTATTGCCTTTTGGGGATATTAGACCAGCTAGTAAGTAGGAAGCCCGGAAAAGAGGTAGGAGTGACTCAGGCTTCAGAGGGAGTCTCACCCAGTCTGTCTTAGTTGTATCTCTAGTTTGCAAATTGTATTTAGCATTGACATGCAAAAAGCAATTACACTGCTACTGTTTTGACTCCGGGGAATAGACCCTTTTTTGTGTGTTATTGATCATTGAAACTGATCCCCTTCCAGCAGGCTCAGAGCAGGACCAAATAAACCCATGGAAAGCAAAAGGATCTGTCTATTGGCACCGTGCATAGATCCCATCCTCCCTTGAAATGGAAGTGAGGGTTATAAACAAAGCTTAGAAGTCTAGGAATAGCCCCCAGCTTCAGCAAACCTTAAAATATTTTGTAATTGTATCTTCAATCATGAATTAGCCAGGAAAAACAGACCCTCTCTCCCCTGTCTGTTTCGCTGCTCGGTGCTGTTTCTAATTGCCCCACAGGCATGCTGTTGTGATCTTCTTTGGAAGTTTCAAACTAGGATAAAAAATGCAAATCTAATTATTTCTTTTATGTAATCTAATTAACTTTTTAAGTAATGATAGATGCACGAGAGCCTGCCTCAAACATTTTAATAACCAAGTTTCTGGATTATAAAGACTAGGTAAAGCTGCTGAGAGCAGCAGCAGTTGAAAATAGAAATTCTGGCCGCGACTTCGTTCCTTGTGGCATTTTCCCCATTATAAACACTAGCATGCTTATGGAAATGTAAGGCCGTCCACTTAGAAATAGAGCAAAGTTGTCAGTTGACAACTTGATTCCATGAGCCGGTGGCATAGTGTTAAGAGTCAGCTGCCATTTTCTGAAACCTCAGAGCAGGCCTCCTCCTCCAGCTGATGGTGATCGCCTTTCCTGTTAAGTCTCCAAGTTCATTGCCAATGCCACGCCCCCTCCCTTTAGTTTGTGGGGAGTCCTATGGAAGGCAGAGGTAGGAAGCGGCCCTCTCCTCTTTCTGCCATCACTTGCATTGCCACAGCCTCTTCACTGGCATTCTTAACAAAATAAACCCAACAAACAGAGAGCATGGAGTCAATCTCATTTATTTTTCACAAAGGACTGTGAATTGGGTGACACAACTATGATACCCCCTCCTCCCCATCCATTACCCCATTTTACAGATGAGGAAATTGAGGATTAGAGAAATTAAGACCTATCCAAATCCACACAGTGAGTGTCAGAGGAAGGGTTCAAATTTGTCAGCATCCCAAGGAAATTCAAAATAGGTCATCATCAGGAAAAAAGGCTTGGGATACCCATCCTTGTGATCCTTGAAAATGGAAACACATATCCAGTCCCCTTTTTTTTGGGGGGGGAGAGGAAATCAAGTACTTTTTTTTTTTTTTTTTTTTGCTGAGGCAGTTGGGATTAAATGACTTGCCCAGGGTCACACATCTAGGAAGTGTTAAGTGTCTGAGACCAGATTTGAACTCAGGCCCTCCTGACTTCCGGCTGGTGCTCTATCAACTGTGCTACTTTAGCTGCCGCCTCAAGTTCTTTAAAAAACTTTTTTTTAAAAGCTTTTTATTTTCAAAACATATGCTCTGATACTTTTTCAATATTAACCCTTGCATAGCCTTGTTTTAGATTTTTCCCTCCTTCCCCCCACCCTCTCCCCTAGATGGCAAGCAATCCAATATGTTATACATATTAAAATTATATCCAATCTCTTTAGAGGAAGTATGGTGTCCTGCTAGGATCCCTGTGCCAAGGGACTGGGCTCCAAGTGTTATTAGGTGTTTGATCATGGGCAAGTTACCTAACCTCTCGAGTTTCAGTTGGCTCTTTCCATAGTGGGGAGGGCAGGAGGCTTGAGGTCACTTCTAAGATCTACGTTTTTATATTTAGATGATCAGTTTCATTGTCATTTGTGTAATGAAAACAAAAAGCAAGCAGTCACATCAGCAAAATGTAGCAGGAAGAAAAACATTTGACATTCTCCTTTTCTGATCATTGAAGGCCAAATCATTTGCCAACATTTGGCTGGTATGTGGACCTTGTAGCAATTTAAGCATTTCATTACTTGGTGGGTTTGTTTGTTTGTTGTTTATTTGTTTGTTTGTTTTTATTTTTTGTTTTTGTTCTTGATGATATTCTGTGTGGGGATTAGTACTCCTCACCATCTCTTTGCTATATGACCTTGTAGTCTGGGAGAGGAAAGGCAGGAGGGGACTTACTTTCCCTGCTGGGCAGTGCCACTAGTCCTGAATCTTTTTCTCATTTAATTACTTTGTCATATAATTTAAATTAAAAAATATTGAGTGGTTGAAACATATTTTATACTTGTGTTGTATGTCTGGTTTTTGAAGCTAATCTAGCATAACTCAGGTTAGACTATAAATGAAGCAAATGTTAATAAAATGTTAGTATTTAAGCCACTTGATTTATGTTTATATTCAGGTTTAGAGGCAAGACTGGAATGTGATGATATCAGAGGTCAAAGCCAGTGCCTCTGGGAATAGGTATTTGGAAGAAAAATGAAACTCCATCTTTTGGGGGGGGGGGAAAAGGCCAAAAACACCTAGAACACATTTTTAAAATCCCCTTTGATTTCTTCCAAAACTAGACTGTTGGTTGCAATTTCATTAATTTTAATTCAAGAGTTTAAAACGTTTTGTTTTTCTTTTTCTTACCATTCTTGGAAGGCAAAAAGTTTCACTTTTTATATTGACTATAGCACACATTTCAGTGGTGGTTTAAGTACTTTTTTTTCCAAAAGATTTCCTCCTTCCCCACCAGAAAGGTAATAATAATAATAGCTAGAGCGCTTTAAGGTTTACAAAGCACTTTATATGTTCTCTCATTGGAGATACATATGACAAGCATCATTATCTCCAGTCTACAGCTGAGGGATTAGAGCTGTTCATTGGTACCTTCCTTGTTTTTCTTTCATTCTTGAAGAGGACCATGACATCGGGAAAGCGATGTGACTCGAAAGTAAATTGAATTTAAGTGAGGGAGGTCTGTGCAAAGTCACCAACTTCACACTCTCCTCAGGAGCCATCTGGGTTCAGTGGCCTGGAAATGAAGGGAGCATGGGGGCACTGTGGCTAAAGCACCAGGTTTGGAATCAGGACGACTCAACTCCATGAGTAAGAATCCCACCTCATCTGTAAAATGAGCTGGAGAAGGAAATGGCAAACCACTCCAGTATCTCTGCCAAGAAAACCCCAGATGGAGTCAAGAAGAGTCAGACATTGCTGAAACGATTTAACAATAACAAAGAAATTGAGGCTAGGGTGAAGTGACTTGTTCAGCCACATGATCAGTAAGTGTTAAAACTAGTATGTGTGGAGAATATTAAAAAAATGTTTTGAGTATGGAGGGTATAAATGGGAGTGTTCTTAGTTTTACTAATAAATAGCCCTTTAATTTCTTCTGTTAGTAACTAAGCTTTCATTACAATTCAAATCATCAGGTATTTCTTAAGCACTTCACATTGTGGAGACACTAATGAACAACTGAAGTCCTCACCCTCAGGGAGCTCACATTCGGAAACTGCTGGAGCAAATATAAGCATAGAGTAAATACCTATTAATACAAAGTAATCAGAGGGAACAGAAAACAGGCAGTGGGTCCCATTTGGAAGGTTGAGTAATTGAGGGAGAAGACTGTGAATTCAGGCTACCAGATAGATTACAGCTCCTTTGGGAAGGACTTTAAATATCCCAGAAGTTTTTCTTTTATTTTGGAGACAAAGGAAAACCCTTAAACTTCCTGAACCAGAGAATGGCAGGGTTAGACCTATGGTGGGGAAGTGGGGAGGGAGAAGAAGAGGAAAATGGTGACATTTCCAGCTCTTTTCTTCTTCTAAGGTATGAAAATGGTATATATGTGTCTAAATACATGATAATATTCTTCCATCTGGATGAGCAATAGGGAGGAATATCCAGAATAGAAGGGTGTGCATACATGTGCATGCATATAGATTCTTTAAAAATGTTATCAAACTTATAACTGAAGGCTTTTTTCTTTCTTTCTTTTTTTTTCTTTGATGATTATCTACTTTTGTCAGTTGTAGTTTAGAGGGCTTGGCAGTTTATCTGTTGAACTAAGGAAGTTTGATCTGCAACTGGATGGAGCTACTTCCATAGGTAATGAGTAGTATTTCTATCCAATTAGGGTCAAAGTTGGTCTTTGAAATGAGGTTTGTTATTTAGACAAAGTATTACCTTTGAAATTAGCTCCTCCTCTTCCCCTCCTCCACTTCAAACCTCAAGGTACTCTGGGATCTAGCTAAACTTTATTACTTGAGAGATAATGCTGCATAGTAGATAGAGCACCAAACTTCTAGTTAGAGAGATATGAATTCAAATCCTACTTCTAATGTTACTCCTACTGCAGCTGCTGCTATTACCACTCCCATCACTGCCCCCCCCCCACTACTACTATTTCTACTACCATGACCACCCCCTCTACCATTTATGGAGTGCTTTAAGGTTTGCAGAGCATTGTACATGTATTATTTTATTGGATATTTGGTAGCTATGTGACCACAGGCAAGTTACAACTCATCTAGATCTCACTTTTCTCGTCTATAAAATAAGACTAATAACATCTGTTATAAGATTCACAGGGATGTTGGCATTCTTAAATAAAATAAGCTAAGCACTTTGTAAATTTTAAAGGGCTATATAAATGCTAGGTGTTGTGTCACATCCAGTTATTATAAAACCTCGTCTTCACATCTGATACTCCACCATTGCTGAGCTTGTGCTTGTAATCTTCCCAGGTCCTGGAATGTTCTCCAGTCCTCTCAATGTGAAGTTTTATCCATCCTTTTCAATGTTACCTTCTGCACAAATCCTTCCCTGATCCATCCCTTCAGACCCCATATAGACCTTGGTTTGTCCTTTTCTGGCATACTTCCTGGATATTGCTTTGACTTCCTTTTATGTGTCTGTATGTCATATCTTTCTGTTAAACTGTAAGCTCCATGAGGTCAAGTATCATGTCTCACCTCAAATTTGAATCTATAAGCACATGGTGACTACTTAATCAGTGTTGGTGGAATTAAATTGGTTGTTAAATATGGAAAAGGTTCTCTCTAATTTGTTTTCTAACTTCTTAGTTCAAATGAAATGATGTGCTGTAGCTGGCTCCAAGGCAGCTCCAAATGGGAAAGTCCCCCTTGTTAAAACAAAGTTGTACCTATAAATCTTAGAGATGCCATCTCCTGTAAGTTGGGCACTCACACAGCTTGTATAAATTAAGTCGAGCCTCAGAATTTAAGATGTTAAACAGTATGCATACCCTACTTGAGGGATGGGAAATAAAAATTGATATACTGTGTGACACACGATATAACCCAGTGGAATATCTTTTAAATTCTGAAGGGATGCATTGACGTAACCATATTTAATTCCTACCCAGTTACTCCCGTCCCCACCACGTTAATAACATTGGATTGGGTTTTTCCCCCCACCCTGTTTAAAATAAAAGAAAAATAAATGATGCAAATGGTCCATAGTGCTTCATTGTGAGACACTGAATTCAATATATTCACCACCCAATCCATTAAAGTTGTAACACCAAACAATAAAAGCCCAGAAATTCACAGTTCAGAGGCAAGTGTGAAATCCTTCCTCAGTCAGGTCACAGCCATGGCATTCCTTACATTGACGGCGAAGAATAAATTTTCTTTTAAAATAATCTGCCGATGAGTTTTCCCTCCTTGCTGGGCAGAGTCTGGGGCAGGTGGAATGAGCTTTTGGCTGGCACAGACAGTACTCTGCTTGAGCATGCACACCAGGTGGGCAAACACCAAGGCCATAGTCTCAGACACCCTTTTTCCCCTCCTCATACACACATACACATCCTCACACACACATACATATACTTGCCAGGCTCATTTTATGTTGGAGCAGAATACCATAGAAATGTTGAATCTTCTACATTTCAAAAAGAAATTCCTGAGCCGTACTTATAAAACTAAAACAAACCCCAATTTTTCTAAGCTCCCTCCTGTCCACCCAAGAACCGTAATGTAAATCAATCAGTGCCTAGAGCTACCATATATTAAAAAAGGACCTTACTCAAAAGTGTCCTGCCCCTTTAAAATGACATGATGATGATGATGTTCAGGGCTAGTTGTGTGATTGGAAAGGATATTCATTATGAGAAGTTGTTGTTTGGTAAAAGATGTAATTAGTCCTAAGGTATTGCTCCTCCAGCTGGATGTGGCAGAAGGTGCTTGTTAATACATCAGGAATTAGGTTAATTCCTAAGTGGAGGCCACTTTAGAACTGGTTAATATTTCAGGTCTCTGGGTGGGTCACTGGGGAGATAAGACTTGGAGATAAGGATGAGTTTCCAGCTGTTGGAAGGTAGCACAAGAAGCTCTTTTCTTCTCCTAAAAAGATCTTTTCTCACCTGCTGCCAACCCACTCCTCTCAGCCTTGGGTTCCCAGTGAGGATCACAAAATGCATTGCTGGCTTCTAGCTAATCAAGGCAGCAGCTGGCAGCGTGTTCCGAAGAGGTTGGGGAGAAGCAGAATGTAAACGGGAAGCTGAGGACCTGGGTGAGTGGTGGAGAAAGGGTCCAGTGTGCCGACACGGAGGCAGCAGTTTGCTTAGATTTTGGAGAGACCGGAAAGGGGACCTCTTCAAAGCAGGAGAGCCTGTCCATGTCTAGATCATACCTCTCAGATTACAGAAAACACTTTCCTCAGATCAAGTCTATGAGCTAATGCAGTAGTGATCCCTCCATTTTATAGCTGAAGAAACCGACTGAAGAGCAAATCCCATCGAAGTGAACACATAGAATACAGAAGCAAAACCAAAATCAAGCCCAAGTATTCTCCCTCCAAGTCTAATTTATTTTTTTTTATTTTTTTTTTGTACTTCTCATGAATTTCTCTTTTTTCCTAACTGTGGTTTGTTGATCTCTCTGGGCAGACATTGAAAGATGGATGGCGAAAGGTCAGCGGATTTATGTCTATAGATAGGCAAGGCCCAATGGTTAGGAAATTATAACGTCAATAATAATAATATAAGATCAGTCAATAATAGGGTTCTTCTAGTTGGTTACACAGAATCAAATATTCCTAAAATCAGGGACAAAAATGGGAATCCCAAAGGGAATGTAAACGTGAAGTCTACAATCTAAGGTATTTTATAGTCTTGACCCAGGAAAGTAGTTAGGAGCAAAGACTTAACAGGATAAAAGGAATGGCCTTAACATTGAGAAGAACTTTGTGTGAGCAGTTACTCTAACAGTTACCTTTAATTTTCTGCAGTTTTGTAAACCAGACTAAACCCAAATGTGCTCAGTCTCCCATAGCCATTTTTCCTAATCTTATCTTGATATTACCTACACTTGAATCAGAAAGCAAGGCAAAATAAATACTTAGGAATTGGATATGCTGGTGGTAGGTTGGGGACAACAGTAGGAGTGGCTCCAGATTAGGGACCAAGACCTAAAATCTTCTGATTCAGCCTTTGTTGGTATTTTGGAGTCTTGGTTTAAAGACTCTTACATCTTGTTTCTTATGTCTCAAAGATGAATGAGAAAGTGGTTCTTCTCCCATTGCCATTTGATTATCTTGGGAAAAATCAGCACCATGAGTTCTTAGGTCCAAGAAAATCTTCCCTTCCCCCCCCCCTCTCCTGGCTGATTCTGGTGATTTGGAGACATTCCAGTGGGATTACAAAACAAACATTTCTCCCTATTGGAATAATCTTTTTTTTTTTTTTTTTGCCCAGAAACCAGGGAAAAAGATATACATGTAAGACTTTACTTAGGGCACTACCTAAAGCTGTGTGAAAAATAATGGGCTTTAAGGAAGGGGAAGGTGAATAGGAAGAGCTGTGTCTATAATAGGAACCAGAAGCAATGTCTTGGCCATAATTTCATGGCTACCTCTCTCTCTAGGTATGTTTACATGGACAGATTCATTTTTCTTCTAAAGGATTAGGGAACTGGATGAATATCTTTGAGATGACTTTTTACCTCTTACATCCTATGATTCTAAAGCAGGGATTCTTAACTTTTTTTTGTGTCATGGACCTTTTGGGCAGTAAGCTTGGTGGATCAGTGGATGGTACGTTGAGCTTAGAGTCAGAAAGACTTAAAATTAAAACTGGCCTCAAATTTTTACTGGCTTTGTGACCTGGGCAGGTCACTTAACCTCTTCCCAGGGTTGTGAAGATCAAATGAGATTGTGTTTAGCACAGTGTCTGGCACACAGTAAGTGCTATATATGTGTTAATTATTATTATTATTTTATTGCTGTTGTACTCAGAATAATGTTTTTAAATATGTAGAACAAAATACACAGCATTACAAAGGAAAATAATTATAGTGAAAATAAAGATGTAATTTTTTCCCCATTCAAATTCATAGACTCTTTGTAATATGTCCATGGATTCTTGGATGTCCATAAACTCCAGATTAAGAAATCTTGTTCTGAAGGATAGGAGTTCATCCTAATCCTCAGAAAAGGGAGAGTAGCAGCTATTCCAACTGCAAAGCCTGAAGGAGAATATTTTGGATACATCTAGGATGGATATTTGCATTTGAAAACAAATGAGGTTTCTGATATTTTTTTGTAAGGACCAACACATAATCCCTTCACTATGATTAATTGACATTCTCCATGCTGATAGAATGAGTAATGACTAGAAGAGAGGTTGTTTTTTTTTTTTTTTTAAAGCCAAACTCTGTGTGTGTGTGTGTGAACACTGGATTTCAGCCCTTGGGAAACCCATTTTTGCAACTAGTGGCAAAACAACCCCCTGGAAATCATGGTTTATAATGGAAAGGGTGACACAAACTTAATTTTAGCATGGTAAATGAAATGTTATAATTTTTGGGGAAAACCCTTTATGACTCTGGTAAGATATTAATTACAGGAAATGACAGCATATCCTATTAAGTATTATGTCAGTGGCACACATTGCATGTAACACCTTTTTCTATTCTCTCTAGTTTTTGCCCCAAGTATTGCATTCTGATCTGAAAAGCAAAGTGTGAAGCAGTGAGGTCTGTGTGTCACTGTGGGGGTGGGTGGGTGTTTCTGAGAAGAGGCATCCATCAGGATGCCAGGGATTTGAGTGTCCTGGAAGCAGGACCTCTGGCTAGAGGGCTCTTTCAGATATGGATTATGCTCTTCTTACTTATTTCTCATTCATCTGTTTTTAACTTCCAAATGTAGAAGAATCAGTTACAATAATATTGGGTGGACTGTAGAGAAATGAGAGAATTCCATTTCTGCAATGTTGAATGCCTTAAAACATTTCCCCCACAAAGCTTCCTATTTTGTTTTGAAGCAAATAGAGTAATTACTCACTAAAATTCTAATCTTTTTCAGAGCTTTAGGGTTGAATCTAAAAGAGACTCACATAATGTCTTATTTAAGCAAATCCATGTTCATATTAGGCAAGTTCACCTTAATATCATTTTCATATAGACATTTTATCATATTTTCAAGGGTTATGCTGTTAATTCTGTTGCATTGCCATAGTTTGACATCTGCTGAGGCTGTACAATGTGATTTGTGGCTTAAAGGAAGGGAAATTGAAAATTTTTTTTAAAGGATTGACGGTTTAGGGGGCTGATTTGTTAAGGGAGAGACTTGACAAAATGGTCAGAAGCCAGCATGATTCTTCATCATTGTTTCTCTGGTTTATGCTGAAGCCCTTGGATAATGGCTTATGTTGACAAAGAGCTCTCATGCCAGTTGTATAACTGATTAATATCTAATGATATAGGAGAACTGCCCACTCTGAAAAATCGCTGATCCACAGGCTTTTTGGACTGTTTATGGTCCCCATTAATTGTAGGCCTTTAAAATAGCCCCATTGAGTAGATCTGGTTTTACTTATCAAATCCAGATCTGCTTTTTCTCTCCAGGCTAGGCAAAAGAAGTTCCACGTGGTCTCCGCCTCTTATTATTTGGGGTTCCCAACATCTTAGGGATTGAATCTGTCAGTCCTAGTAGCTCCCTGTGTTTCTGTGGTTTGGAAAGGTTAATGCTACTGGAGGAAATCCTTGGTGGGTTTCCTTAAAATGAAGGACAGTTGGGTTAAACAAGTATTTTCCTTTCAAATTGGTATTTGATAATTACTGAAAGGCATTCAGTTTTCTTTACCTTACTCCCTTTACTTTGGATCCGGTAGGCCTCCATAGTAAAATACTCTTAGAGTTTCCTTATTCATTTTTTAATGCAAGTCTAAAATATTTCTTCCTTAGAAAAAAGATGTCCACCTCAATAACATGATTTCATATGTTTTGGCAGTGACTCTAAAACATCATGATCCTTTTTGGAAATGAAGAAGTGAGAAATTTAGTTTTGGCTCTGTAGGGAGGCAATTCAATTTAATGTAATGCCACTCAACATAGTACAATAGAAGGAGAACTAGATCTGGGTCAGAGTATTTGGGTTAAAATTTTGATTCTGTCACTTATAGCTTATGTTAATTTGGGACAAGTCACTCTCTCTAAGCCTCATTTTCCTAATTTGTAAAATTTGGGGGTTGAACTAACTAGGTTTTCATGCCTTTCCCTGAATCTGTGACCCAATAAATAAGCATTTTTTAATCACCTATTACATGTAAGGTGTTGTGATAAGCATTAGGGATATAATAAGTACAAAAATAATCCTTTTCATTGGACTAGGAGGAAATGAAATACACAGATAATACATGTAAAATTATCTATTTGTATATACAAACATATGCACATAAATACTTTATCCCCCCCTCTCTCTTTTTCTCTTCCCCTTTCCTTTTCCCCCCTCCCTCTCTCTCTCCTCCTTCTCTTTCTTTTCCTCTTTCTTCCTCCTTCTCCTCCTCCCCCTCTTTCTCTTCTTCTTGTTCCCTTCCTTCCTTCTCTTCCTCCTTTTCCTCCTTCCCTCCCTCGCTCTCTTCCTTCTTTTCTTCTTTCCTTCTACCTTCCTTCCTTCCTTCCTTCTCTATGTATGTGTCTCTATCTCTGTCTCTGTCTCTCTCTCTGTCTCTTCAAGGGGAGAGGGATCAGGGAAGGAAGGGAATGGGAAGTCTTGAAGAGAGGTGAAGATGATGTAAAAGGAGCACCCACTACTATTTCTTTCCCTAAGAAAGGAGAGAGGAGGAATGATGCTGTTTTTGAACAGAAGTGTGACTCTCCATACTTGAATAATGGTATTGTTTTCTTACAGGTGGGTCAAGAGGCCATGGATTTCATAGGAAGCATGAGTAGTTTTCTTCCTTTCCTCTTTCTTTTCTGCTAGGGTTGGTGTGGATCTGACCAGTAGATTCAGCTGTTTTGGTAGAATGATATACTAGCAGTATTTAGGATGGACTTTGCAATTATTGTATTTACACCCCTCTCTCCCCACTTCCAAAGAATGGAAAATTTCCAGGGTCAAGTCCCAAGTGTGTTCCCTCATCTCTGCCACAAAAACTGTGGGTGTTGTGACATTATCACCTGTGGGCCTTGATGGCTCCCTTTTCCCTGGTAAAAGGCCCACTTCATTCTGAAAAGAGAGGAGAAAATGAAGTCTTCTCTTGTAAAAATGCCGTGAAGTTGTACAAGGAAGAGAAAGCACTTTGAAGAATGGGTCTGGGCTCATGTGTATATTAACCAGAGCAGATGAAATGATTTATTGGGTTTTATACACATTCTGTAAAGGGTAAGCATCGCTAACAGAATGAGTGGCAGCCTCAGGGAGCTGAACAGGCCCCAGGGACCAGCCTTTGTTCCTCTGGTCTTGACAGGCATGTGTCTCTGTTAAATGAGGGCTTAATTTCTCTCATATGTGCACAATTTTCAAGCTCAACAAAGGCAGCCGGAGCTGGAGCTCTTTAAAAGAGCCAGCACAGGAGGAAGCATTCTTGAAGAAAGGGGATGCTAAAGGGCTAATTACTCACCATGGCTTAGCAACTGTGGGTTTTTTCCTCCCTTAAGCAAGGTTTATTAACATGGAGCTACCACTTTTCTTTTACATAAACATGCATTAAAATTACAAGGGTATATTTTTATTCTTTGTGAAATAGACATTTGTAGAACACTGCTTACTTCAGAAAGGTGGCCCCATGAACAGTGATGTAAGTGGGATGGCCATTCTCCAACTATAGAACTCAGGGGAAGGGGAAGGGGAAGGTCAATAGATTTTGGACCCTGTTTTTCCCTCTGTAGAAGGAATTGAAACTATTTACTAAATGGCACCCTTGAGGCTGTTGTATAACTTTTTCCGAGAGGCAGCAGCTAATTTAACATGAAACTCCTTCCCTCCTTCAATATTTGGCTCAATTGCTATAAATTGCCTTAAGTTTCTCACCTGTGTATTATCTTACCAAATGCAACATTTCAGTTTGGGAATCAAAGGACTGAATGAATGGGAACTACAATAGACTTCTATTCAGCAAAAGGAGTTATAATCCTAGTTTTGCTGATGCTTAATTAGATGACCTTGAGGAGTTAATTGTGCCTTAGCTTCCTCTTCTGCAAAAAGGGTTTTTAACTAGAGATCTATGAACTGGTAAACTTGGATATTGAAAAATATATCTCTATTTTCCCTAATGTCTAACTGAAACTTAACATTTCCCTTAGATATAGATATGAGATACAATTCATAGGGTTTCACTAGACTGATTGGCCAAGGCATACATGATACTAAAAAGGAGAAGAAACCCTGGCAGCTCAGAGTCCTCTGACCCTAAGTATATGTGGGAAGAAATTAGAAAGGGTATAGGATAGAATTCTGTCTAAGTTGATCCAATGAATACTTCCCTGAAAAGTATGGAACTCCAAATCTATTTTCCCTTTAACTTACATTCTCATCCTATGATGCTCTCACTTAATTTCTGATTGATTTTCAGTTGGCAAGGAATAGATCCTTAAGTTTCTTTTTTCTCTCTCATTCCCAACATCCCTGTCAAGTAGTTAATGAGCTATCAACAAATACTTAAATGCAGGAGAGGTAGATTTCATTTAAGGGATCCTTTTGTAAAGTGAAGAACCCTTTCCTAGCATGAGTATTTACTCCCCAATATGTCTTTTTGGTAGATTTTTACAGTGGGACATACCAGCAGGCATCTAAAGTTATTTGTTTTAGTTTATGTATGCAATTTTTGGTAAAGGCAGCTTGGATTCATTAAAAGAGCTTAATGGAGTTAAAAGAACTTTCTGCATTCTGGTTCTGCTAGTACTGGGCAAATCTTAGGTTCCTTTTGAACTTCAGATTCCCCATCAGCCAGGTGGCACACTGGATAGTATGTTGGAACTGGAGCCCTGAATTCAAATCCACCTCAGATATTTACTAGCTGTGTGATCCTGGAAAGTCACCTAAGTAAACTAGTATTCATTAAGTACTTACTATATTTAGGCATTGTGCCGGCATTGCATCTCTGTCTGCCTCAATTTTTCCATCTATAATAATAATGATAATAATAACAACAACACCTATTTTTCAGAATTGTTGTGAGAATCTAATGACCCTAATATTTATAGAGCACTTTGCAGTCCTTGAAGCACACTTAAATGCTAGCTCTTATTATTTGTAATATAGAATGGTTAGACAGATGATCTGCAAGGTCCCTTTGAGTTTGAACATTATTTAAGTTTGTCTTTAAAAATTGCCATTGGGATTCTCCCCTCATACACCAAGCCAAATTAATCCCTCTTTCCTATGACAGCACATCACGTATTGAAGACTATTATCATATCCCATGTTTCCCTCTTAGCCATTATCCATTGGAATCATATGATCCAGGATTTTTTCAATTCTATTAGTATCTTCCCTTCTCTGAGATATTGTAAAAACAAATCCCTCAGTGATTTCAGGATTATGTTCCATATAGCACTGATATCCTGATCTAACCACAATTCTTCCTTAATGGTTTTCTTAACTTTCTTTCCTTTTTTTATTTTTGCTGAAGCAGTTGGGGTTAAGTGACTTACCCAAGGTCATACAGCTAAGACCTATTAGGTATCTGAGGTTGGATTTGAACTCAGATCTTCCTGACTTCAGGGCCATTGCTCTATCCACTGAGCCATTTAGCTGCCTCTACTTCCTCATATAAACTACATTATGGAATGAAATGTTGGAGTATAGATTTGGTGGTTCTTGTAAACTAAGACCAGAATAAATCTTTAAGGTTGGATTGTATGACCAACAAGATAGTAGTTTAAACATTTTCTCTGATCCCTGTGAACTCTCAACCAAACCCCAAAAGAGGAATTATGAATGAATGTAGAGGAATTACAGCTGAATCTACAAGACAAGAAAACCTGAAACTCAGTGAAATAAAAAAACATAGGCATTAACATGGAAGAATGCTAATCCTTATTGTACTCAACAGCACTCCTTCTCCACACTACTCCAGCAGGGCCATGTAAACCAATCCACATTCTTATGACTGGTTCACAGGACTTCTCTTGCTACAGAATTTGCTGGCAATCCAAAGACCCTGTCTCAACTTCTACCCTTTTGGACTCACCAAAGTTTGCTGATTGTATTGATTCTATCTAGCTAAATGAGGAAGAGATGCAGAGAAAGCCTAGGGTGCTTTCTGCTTGGGATGGCCACTGAAGCACAAGACTACAGGGGCTCTTCCCTAAACACTCAACTGATTCTCCCCCCCCCCAACTCTGTAAAAAAATAACAGAAACTGACTCAGCTGTATCAGAGATGGAAAGGAAAAGAGCCAGGGCAGGGGCTGGTAGAGTCCCTGCTACACTGGCCCTGAAAGAAAAGGGGTGGAAATCTAGCTGGGACTAATTCCATCACCCCACTGCCTGCTGTAGCTATTCAGGGCAGAGGTTGAGACTATGGCAAAGTAAATCCCCTGACCTAGGAGGAGACTAAATCTGTTTTTACTCTCTAGCCTGAAGGTATACAACCTTCAAAGGGGAGAGTAAAGAGTAAGAAAGTGAGTGACAGAGGAATATAAGGAGCAAAAGGCCAAAAAGCCAAATATTTAAAGAGGAAGAATATTGAAAGAACCAATTCAAAAACCCAAATGGGGTCACTAAGAGTTGGATGGATGCACCTGAAAAACAATCAAACAGCAACGTGCTAAATTGCTAAACTGTGTTAAATGCTTTACAGGTATCTCATCAATCTTGGGAATCCAGGTACTATTACTATTCTCATTTTACAGAGACAGGAAGAAATTAAGGGGTTTGCAAAAGACTAAGAAAGGGTAGTTGCACATTTGGGGAATGGCTAACAACAGCAGGGGTATTACCCAAAGATGTATAAAAAGTACAGTGATGAAAGCAGAATCTAAAGAAATAGGAGGAAAGGTTGAGGAACAGAACCTAAGGACCATGAACTTTAAACCTCACAACCTCTATGCAGGTGAATAAATGTATTTTGTAGGAAAAAAATTCTGGAATAGGAAAATATATATTTGTGGAGATGGAAAGAGGAAGACAACCTATGAGTGAATAGTGAAAAGAAGCTAATTTCTCTAGTGGCTCAGCAAGTCACTTTCAGCAATCTCCAGAAAATTAAGCTTTACCTACAAATACACCCCCCCCCACTACCATAACACCAAATGAAATTCATAAATAATCCAATCTCACAAAAGGAAGGAGAATTAGCTATAAAGGAACTACTAAAGTATATGGGTAGAAAGCTCCCTATTCTGATGAGTTGACAGGAGAATTCTGTGAGATCTTTAAAGAATAAATAATACTTATGCTATACACATTATTTTCCAAAAGTGAAACAAAAGCAATCTATCAAATTCCTTTTATGAGATATAGTCCTAATATTTGAATTGAACCAGGGCTAGAATAAAGCAAAGAAAGAGAATTGTAGATTAATAATATTAATCACTATTGATTAAAACATTTTAAATAAAATCCCTTGAAAATCCTATAGCACTATTATCCAAAAAGTCATTTTGATCAACTTGGATTTATTTCAGGGGAAAAAAAGATGTTTCAACATTAGGAACATTAAGAAAACAATAATTATATTAAAACAAAAACAATTTAAACTGCATGATTATCTTAATAGATTTTTTAAAAAGTCTTTGATAGTATTACTTTGTATTAAAACATTTAAAAGTATGGGTATTTAAAGAACCTTTTTTCAATAGGATGAAAAATATCTGAAACCCAAATCAAGAATTATATACATGGGGAAACAGAATCTTTAGTGCTAAATATAGGACTAAAGCAAATGTGCCCCCTTTACTATTATTTGATATAATTCTAGAAATGGCACCAAGGGCATTAAGACAAGAGAAAGTAATTAAAGGTATAAATATTGGAAAAGATGAGAAAAAAACTCACCCCTATTTGCAAATGATATGTTATTTCTTATAAAATCCTTTAGAATCAACAGAGAAAATGATTGAGATAATTAATAGTTCAGTAAAGTTGCAGTATAAAAAAACTCAAAATCTAACAGCATTCGTATATAATGATAACAAAATCCAGGAGCCAAATATATAAAGAGGAGTCTTACTAAAAAAATTATAAAATGCATAAAATGTATGTGTATTGAGTGTGGGGTATGTTTAATCAAACAAAGCATATTCAATACCTCTATAGATTAAGCTACAAAATGTTCCTTAATGAAATAAAACAAAACAAAACAAAAAACAAACTTAAATGAGCTGGAGGAATGCTCGCAGTTGGGCTATAGCAATATATAATAAAAATGACAATACTTCCAAATATAATTTAGGGATTTAGTGTAACAACAAACTACCAAAGGAATACTTTACATAGCTAGGCAGAATAATAACAAAATTCACTTGGAGGGACAAAAGATCTATAACATAAAGGAAATTACTGGGGGGGGGGAGATAGGAAAGAGTAGAATGGCACTTGCCAATCTTAAATTATTTTATAAAACAAAAATTATTAAAACCACCTGGTAATGGTTAAAAAAATAGAAAAGTAGTTTATTATAACAGATTAGTTGAGGAAGAATAAGAAATAATTGAACTCCAATAACCAAGAGTTCCATAAACTCAAAAACATTAATGATCTAGGAAAGAACTTATGTGACGTAGTCTACTGGGCAGACTGAAAAACAATCTGGCAGAAATTAGGCCTGGCATCTTATACTACATTCCAAAATAAATTCAAAATAGATATGTGATCTGAATAATAAAGATCATACTATTAAAAAATTAGAAAAAAAGCAGTTCATGTCTCTAGGTATGGATTTGTATGTGTTTGTGAATTCTTAACCAAATGAGGAATAAATATAATTATAGAAAGTAAAATAGACAATTTTGCTTACATGAAATTGAAAAGTTTTTGCTCAAAAAATTAATGTATCTAGGATAAGAATAGAAGTGGTTAATTAGGAAAAAAAACAAAAAACTTTATATTAAATATCTTTGTCAAGGATTGGTATTCAAAGAATACATGTAACAAATAATTAAGATGAAAAGGCATTCTCCAATAGAAGAGTTGTTAAAAAATATAAACAAATAATTGTAAAAAGAATTACAAAATTAAAAGCCATATTAAATAATGTTCCAAATTACTAGTACTAATAATAAGTACAAAATAGAACACTGAGGTTTCCCTCATATCAGGCAAATTGGCAAAATGACAAAAGATAAAAATAGTCAATGAAAGATAGGCATAATAATGTATTTTTGGTCAAGTTCTGAATTGGTCTAAACATTCTGGAGAACTATTTGTAACTAAAGTAACTAATAATAAATAAATACAATTAAAGTGACTTTTAAAAAGTCCATACTCTTTGGTCTATAAATTCCACTTATATTATAGTCTTATTCCCCAAGGCAGGGACCAAAAAAGGCCTCCAAAATCACCAAAATATGTATTAACAATACTTTTTATAGTGGCAAAGAACTAGAAAAAATAATGGTTGCCCATTTGTTGGGGAATGACAAAATAAATTTTGATTTATTTTGAATGTAGTGATGTATTATTTTCCTCAAAAAACAATAAACAGGATGAACATAGAGATAATAGGTATTTATATGAAAGGGAAGCAGGAAGAACCAGGAAAAAAAATTGGTATATCCAGCTTTGACCTCAAAGAAGAGCTATGAAGAAACACCTTGCCCTGCTTAGTTGTAGAAAAATTCTACATGGGTAGAATGTTGAATCTCCTATTTCTCTCTGCCATCTTGACTTAGCTCTCCACTCCCCCTGATGTGTTGGTTGGCTTTAATAAATTCTTTTTTTCTTTACATTTTAAAAACATTCTTTGTTACAAGGGATAATTCTTTTGTAGGAGATTGGGAAGGGATATATGGGGAAATGTAGATAATTAAAAAACAAAAGATACTGATAAAAATCATTTTAAAAGAAAATAGATGAATATGGAAACTGACACATGAGGTATCTTTTCCATCTAGTCATCAGCTTTGAATATTCTTCACATGGTATGCCCCAGAAAATGTACACTTTCTGTACATTTGTTTTTCCTTTAATTCCTTTTTTTCTCTTTTATTATGTATAATCTTTTTTGATTCATTTAAGTAATATTTATAAATGACTGTATTTAAAAGTAATTTTGTCTTTGCCATATCCTTCTAATTTGTAAAGGGATGAAGTGTTTGTTGGCTAAGGCAATTTCTTGGCTCTTTGGGTTTTCTTCTGTTAATCACTACTTCCCAATAGGAAATTGTGATAATAAAGGTCATTATCTTTGCCTTTTTTTCTATTCCTTCTTTCCTTCCTTTCTTCCTTTTTTCCTTCCTTCCTTCCTTTGCATTGATAGTATGTTTAAATTTGTCAGATCAAAATGGTTTCAATAATTAATTCTCTTATCTTTATCCATTTTTCTAATTTAATGTTGATTTTGACTTTTTCTCTAACTAGCCAATGATTTGGATATATAGATAAGTGATTTTAAAGTGTATAGATGTGGTCTTGTTTTGCAGGATCTTGTTGATTTAAAAAAAATTTCTTCATCTTTTAGAACAGATGTTGATATAAGCTACAATTATCTTTTTGGGGGTCTTTTTGCTTATGCTCATCATTAGCACCACATGATGAAATAATACTGATTGTTTACTTTTAATTGTTGAAATAGTTCCTGGCAGGGGAGGGAACAATGGCCTTGGAGTAAGAAAGATTTGAGTTTGAATTCTGCAGGTACAAAACTAGTTGTACTATTTCTAGGTAAGTAACCTAACTTTTCGTAGCCTCAATTTTTTCATCTTCAAAATGAGGATCATAAAAGCATTAACATTTCAGGATTAAATGAATAATATATATAAAGTACCTTGCAAATCTTAAAGAGTTACATCAATGCCATCCGTCCATCTATCCACCCATCCATCTATATCTATCCATCTATCAATCACCATAATTATTATCATTATCATCACAATCCTCCACATTCCTCTTCAAAAAGAAACTGAGCAACATCCAACCACTCAATTGCAACTTTTCGACTTCTGATTTCGTTTGTTGTGAGAATATCTATATTGGTGCATTTCCATCCTTCCAATCTAATGGTGTTATCCAATGCAAATTCCTTGGTCTTTGGATAAAAATCTCACACTCATGGAACCTATAGTTAAATCAGTGTTTCTAAGAAGTTCAAAAGCTAAATAATTCACTGCTTCTGCCAACTGCCAAGAGAGAGAACTCTCTTCTGCCTCTCTATTTCTCTTACCTAGCAGCAGGAGTGGGTCCTCACAGGACTGAGTGCCATTTCTTAATTTTTTAAACTATGGGTTGCCATGGTTAAAGAATACCTTACTGAGTGTCCAGCTTTCCTAGTGATGGTCCTCTGCATCTCTACCCCTACTGGGCTGTGGTAGCAGACTCAATCTGTCATTAGGACCTTATTTCACATCTTTCCAGCATGTAGATATTGCCACTGCTTAATTTATTTTCTGCTGCTTTACCCTTTGACTCAGTGTCATATCCATGCTGCATTGCGGTCTGAGAGTAGTGCTTTGTGGAGGAATAGCGCTCCCTAATTCTTAGGAAATCTTTTATCAAGATATCTTTCTTTGGATATTCAGCTATAAATGTTCTTCACATGATAGGCCTCAGTTGGGTTTCATGCCAAACTTTCTGTATACTTATTTTTATTCCAATTCTTTTTTGTTATTTTATTTTGCATAATCTACCTTTTTGCAAATTACATCCATCACTTCTCATTGTGCCCTCTGGCACTAAGCAGAGTAACTCTAATCCCTTTTCCATGTGATGGACTTTCAAATAGCGAAGATTATTATTATGTCTCCATGTTCTTGCGTTCCAAGCTAAATCTTTCAGCTGAATTTCCAGGCAATGCTTTCTTAGTTTCTTTGAAATTTTAGCTACCATCCTTTGGCTTTCTTGAAGAAGGTATACTCCAAAGTAAACAGAATAGTCCAAGTATGTTCTGAATAAGACTGAAGACAGTGGGACTATTAACTCCCTCATTCTATTTTTCTACTTGAAATGCAGTTCAAAGCCTGCAATTAGCCTTTAAGCTAAAATACTCCTGACTTACCCTGAGCCTGCAATCATCTAAGACCACCTGATCTTCCTTACAAGATCTGTCTAACCTCCTCTTTACCATCAGCAAACCTTACTCACATGTCAAATTCTTTAATAAATTCCATGGTTCCTGAAGCAGATGAAAACATTTAGTTGAGTATCCCCATAATCACAAATTTCAGGAGAATGACCTCCTAGACACACTTTGGATTTAATTTGGAGGATTCTCAGGCATCTTAGACTAGATATGGTGACAATCCACACCAATGACCAAGATTGGTCATCTGATTGTAACCTTGGACTTTGCGGCTTATGCAGAGGTTTTCTGGAGCTCATAAGGGGAGCAGATTGGAATAAGAGAGATTTTAGTGATGAAGATAGGACTTTTTTCCCTTTAGCTTACAATAAGTTGATTGTGTTTGTATTTTTCATTGTGGGGTATAATGGAAGGAATGTTAACCTAGGACATGACCTGAAAATCTGGGTTCTAATCCTGGATCTGGCACTGATTCATTGTGTAGTTGAAGGCAGCTCATATTTTCTTTCCTATTCTCAGATTTCTCCTCTTAAATGGTGTTTCTGGATTCAATCTCTGGAGGTCTTTCCTGATCTAAGTACCTATAACTAACTGAGTTGTGAGCAGGAACCCCAAACAAGTAAGAAAGTGGGAGGGGATCAGGGCACAGTAGGCATTTACTAAATGTCTCTCATGCATAGCATTGGATTTTTTATTTTTCACTTTTTGGAGTCACGAACTAAGAATAAAACATAGTCCTTGACCTCAAGGAGTTTATAGTCTAGATGGAAGGGACAAGCAAATGCAGCTATAAAACTGCAGAGAGTAATACAGATCAATCTGTCACAAGTACAAAGCAGGATCACCCAATTTGACCATTTTGTAGTAGAATGAAGATTTGGTCAGAGGAGAATGAATTAAAAAAAATAAAGACGAACAGAGAAATATCTTCATTTTTTTCCAGTTTAAAATTAACTCATTATGTCCTTTTCACTAAGACATGCTTAGTGTTTGCCACTCCCAGATTTCATTTGAGGATTCCTTCAGACTTATTAACCCCTGAATTTCACCCCAGTGCTCTTTCTCAGAGAAAGGCAGAGTGTCAGAACAGAAACACCCTTGCTTCTGACAATAAGCTTTGCTTTGGCTGACTCACAAGTTCACCTGTCAAGGCCTGGCCCTTTCACAGATTACAAAAGACTTAATCCACAAGGCATTGCTGGTTCACAGTAATGAAGGCAGATAATACCTGCAGGTTACTTTTCTGCTTGGATAAACATTCTCCTGGGCTAATGTTTGATTAGTCCAGTCCTTATAGCATTAAATCTCTAGGATAGTGGTTCTATATTTGGGAAACACTTGTCTACAATTTATTGATATGACTTGTTTTCAGCTTAGGAAGGGATTTTCTATATATCCATAAGCTTTTTGATCAAGCAAATCTCATAGGAATAGAGGATTCTTTGATATTTTTTTTTCTTTTGAACCATAACTTAAGAATATACCTACTTTATAGTTTATAGACTTTAGAGCAAGAAGAATCTAAGAGACCATCAAGTTGAGCTTATGCTTGATTAGATAATGCTTCTCTAACATCATTTATAAGAAGTTATCCAGCCTTTGTTGAACCTTCCCCCTCCCCCACTGATGGGAAACTCACCCACTTCACCCACTTCACACTTCTTGCCAATAAGTGATAATATTCCTTCATATTTGTCATAATGTTATAATTGTTGTTCAAATGTGTTCCGGATTCTCTTGGCAAAGATGTTGTAGTGGTTTGCCATTTCCTTCTCCAGCTTATTTTAAATATGATTAAACTGAGACAAATAGAGCTAAGTGACTTGCCCAGGATGGCACAGCTAGCTTATGTCTTCTGAGGTCATATTTGAACTCAGGCCTTTCTGACTCCAGGCCTGGCCCTCTATCCACTGCACCACTTAATTGTCCCAGATATAGCACCATTGTGATTATTTTTTCCTCCTCCATTTATTTTTATTTCTATTATTCCTTTTAGAAAAAGTTTACTTGAAAATTATAGTTAGCAGCAGTGTTTCCTGGAGGCAGATTTTGTCTCAGTCTGGAGAAGAGGTCCCAAAGAATGAAAAATGTTCCCAGATAGAGTCAGCTGCTGAGCTCCCCAAAGTAGAAGTGAAACAGCCAGATTATCACTCATCAAGGATATCATAGAAGGGGTTCTTTCATCAGCTTGGTTAGGGAGCTGCTAAGGTACCTTTCAGTTTGGAGGATTCTATGATTCCTTTCATGAAGAACACTATGTGGCACACTAAACCTGGAATCAAGAAGATCAGAGTTCAAATTTGACCTCAGATACAAACTAGCTGTGTTACCCTGGACAAGTCACTTAGCTCTAGTTGCCTTACTTTTCTCATTTGTAAAATATCATTCATTATAGTCCCTCCCTCCCAGGATTATTGTAAGGATTAAATGAGATTATATTTATAATGTACTTGGTAAACCTTAATGCACTAAATGAATACAATTGATGTTGGCTAATTTTTAGAAAATACCTTTGTAGGAAATTTATTTTGAAATTTTTTTTATCATTTTCTGATGGTTCATATGAATTAAGTTGAGCAATGAAACTTCTTGAATATTATAAAATATTTTTGTTTCAGTTAAGTGAATCATGGTGTTTTTACATGAAAAGTTGGTGATAGAGCATTCCTTTCAATTTTTAAGAAAGCTGGTTTTCATGGTCAATCTATACTTGCCATAGTATCTATATATTAGGAAATGGCTGCTGGATCCTAATGATGAAAAAATGTAAATTATTGCTCAGGAATATTTTATAGTTTATGCTGTCATAAGGACTACTTAAAATACTGTCTTTTGCTTTAAGTCTTTAAATTTCTGCCATTGTGACTAAATATGGCTTAGATATCTGGTGTTACAAGTTTTGGATCAAGTTGAAAACTTTCTTCTCAACTCCCCCAGGGTCTAAAGTGATGTGGGGCCAAGAGAGAAATTGGAGGGTGTTCTGATAATTGTACAAAGGTAGGAATCTTTGGAGTAATTCACAGCTAGAAACAATTAGCCCTCTAGGCATTTTGTATTGCCTTTGTATACCTTAGGAAGGAAGGAAAAAGTGGACATTTCACTCTTAATTTTTATCTCCAACCCCTCATTTTGCCTTGACAGTTGGTACTTTTTCCATGTGTTCATTGATAGGTCTATGGACAACATGTCTTTCTAGTGGGGCATCCTCACCCTTGTCACTGCATTAACCCAGCCTTTCTTGCTCCAGCTTTTATTATAACTAGCTTGAGCACATTTAGTAATAATATCCCAATCACATTGCTAGCAACATTGGTGTTAGTTTGCTTAGATTTGCATTAGTGCAGTGTTTGTACCTGTAAGATCAGATCAGCAGCTTGGAGGCTTTTCTATTCCTCTCCTAGAGAGAAACCGTCCCTTTTGGTCAGGATGCCTGGGAGTTTTTGTTTCTCTCCAAGTTTCAGTACATGTTAACACCATCCTCTATTTATATGCACATTTTGTAGAAATGAAATTTCACCCATCCTAACATCCAATTCTGGATAGAAACACACATATATGCCTAGATAGATTTATATGGTATGGTTTTTCAGTAGCCCAGGAAAAGGGTGAATACTTTCATTGCAAATGTATATCAAATTCTGAGGTATATGTTTTAGAAATAGTCATTTAGTTTTGGTTATTTTAAATACTATTCTGAATGTAAGTCTTTTTCATATTTTTTCTACCCAAATCTTTCTGTTTTAGAATGCAACCCACTTAATTCAACCTTTCTCTTAACTTATGCCAAGACATCTTCTATTCCTATAACAACAAAAAGAAGAGTATGATTTTGTTTAATTGACAAGAATCCTTTGTACAGAATTTATTTCAGAATGGAAAGGAAATATTAAGTGAGAAAAAAATAGAAGGAAAAGAATAAATAAGGAATCTGATGTGAACAGGTAGAGGAAGAAGAAAAAGTATATATCCTCTACTTTTGCTACTACAGAATTAAGCCTTCCATTCTGACACTGATTTCTAGGATTATAGGATCTAAATCTAAAGGAGACTTTAGAAATCAGCTCAACTACCTCAATTTATAAAGAAAACAAAAGCAGTCATATAGAAAGAAAGTGACTTGATCAAGATCACATAGCCAATTTGTTTCAGAAGGCTGGAGAATCCCTATCTTCTGACTCAATGTCTTGCACTTTTTTCACCAAATCATAGATTTTTGGATTGCCTATTTGTTCACAATAAGTATTTTAGAAGAGGTTTTGCTTTTGATATCTTATTTAATGCTTCTTCCTTAGTCTAACTAGGATGAACATCAAGAGAAACTAATCAGGCAAGAAGGAAGGTAGGAGAGTAAGGTGAGTGGTCAATTTTGAGTAATACTAATAAACGATCTAGAACACAAACAATAGCCTTGATGTGTGAACAGGCTAGACTGTTTCCATGGCACCAAGTAGAATGGCTGGCAAAAGTAAGTACTTTGCAATTCTGTTGATTGATTAGGTGGTTATGGCACTGCTTGGAATTCTAGATGTTATTTTTCTCACAAAGGCATTTGCTTCCTGTTAAATATGTCTTTTTTTAAAAATATGTCTTTTAAAAATGAATTGAGTGTTAGCCAGATAATGATTTGTATTTTTTATCTAACAGAAGACATTGCCCTGCTGTCTTTGTCAGAAACTTCCTTTGACTCTGGGCATTGCTGCAGATGTCTCTCTCAGACTCAGAGTACCATAAATATGCTTTCATTCTCCTGAATGTCCTTCACTATTGGAAATGGTATGGTTTGCCTAGTAGGCTTGATATATTGGTCTATTGAAAAGCCCTTTGCACTAGGGAGTCAGAAGTCTTGGATTCAAATCTTTGCTCTGCTGTTAAGTTATTCTTGGGCACCTATTCACCATTACATTTCAGTTTTCTCATTTGGAAGAAGAGGATCCTGGACTTCCAAGCTCACTTCTGGCTCTTATTTTCCATGTTCTATGCACTAAGGCTCTTTCTGGTTTTGGCATTCTGTGTTTAGGAACTTTCTAATACCACTTTTGGTTCTAAGGTCCCTTTCACTTCTAACATTACGTGATTCTCTGTAAACTCAGTATCTCCTCCAAGAAAATTATGTATATATAGCAAATAGGGAGAAACTGGAATATGTTTACTTTCACAGATGCCTTAATTATCTACTTGTTCAAACTATTTTTAGAAAAGATTTTACATTGATGCTGAATTTAATTTTCAAATAACTTTTAAGTTGGAGTAAAAGAGCTAATATTGACATTGATAAGTTAATTATATCATATTCACCATAGTTCAAAGAACGATAGATTCATTAAAGAATGAAGGAACCTGAAGAAGTCAATCTAGCTCAGTTATTCTCTTTATACAGGAAAAAACTGAAGACTGAGTAGTGAATAAGTGACTTGTGCAAGGTCATGCAGATAGAAAGTAAAATATCTTCTGATCTCAAGTCTGGGTGCTATTATGCCATGAAGCCATATATATATATATATATTTTTTAATTAGAAGGGCTACTCATGAGTAGAGCAGCTAAAAATGAGGCAAAATTCCTTTTCTATAAACTTTTATTTTTTTATTCACTCTCCTACTTCAATCAAATCTTTTTATTCCCTGCCCACCTTTTTTATTTATTAATTGATTCATTTTGAATGAGTGTTTTGAATTGTCTGTTATTTATGACCTTCTAGTACTTGGGGATGGTATGGTAGTTTTCAAAAGTGCTATGATAAAGGGAAATGGGATCTCTAAAGGAGAGTTTGCAACAACAATGGGGCAGGTAGAACTCACCTGCTTCAATTTCTGGCAACATCAAGCCCCATCCTCCTCCATCCCATCCATAGGGTGAGACTTCCCTCTCCTCTCCATCTCCTTCCAACTCTAGCCTTTCATTTACTTGTCATCAGTTGTCCTGCCAAAACATGGAAGGATAACAAATTACTTGTGCATTTATTTTTATATAAATTGAAGTTGAGATAAAAAGGAAGAGACAAGTTGGGACTCAGGAGATGTGGGAAAGGAAATGGCAGCTGATGAGTTCTTCATTTATTTATTTATTTGTTTGGTGCCAGAGACAGACACGATGCCTTACAAGTTTAACACTGAATCAGACAGTTAAGGCAGATCCCTCACCCTGGGGCTCTTGCTCTGAGAAGGCAGCTGAAACACACAGCACATGTAGTGAAGGATGAGTGGTGGGGCATCTTGGCAGATGTCAGAGTTTAGAAGAAAGAGTAATTGGAAGGAGGTACAGGACTGAGGTGGACCTGCTTCTTAGGCCTTTGTACATATGGAAATACAGAGACTGGATAAGTTTAAAGTCATTAATGCTACAAAAGGTTGTGTTTTTTTTGGGGGGGGGAAGTCAGTCAGCCAATCAACGAATATTTATTTCCAATTTTTGAGCACAATGAATGCCCTTGAAATTTCTGGTATTGTCCCTGAACTCCATGTATTTACATTCCAGTTAGTTGTACAAGTTGACAAGTAGTCAAATTCTGCCAGTAGAAAGAGCTGGATTGGTTTAGCAGATCGGCTCTTCCACTCATTAACAAAGTGATCTTGTGGATGGTCAGTCTTCTTTCTTCTAATTTCCTTGTCTCTAATCTACCATAGTTAACTTTCTTCATGCCCCTAACATCCTTCTCCCAAATGAAATTTTATTTAAGACATAGAAATTGACTTCCTGAAGTCAAGAAGACCAGAGTTCAAATCTGGTCTCACACACTTAACATTCCCTAGCTGTGTGACCCTGGGCAAGTCACTTAACCTCAATTGCCACAGCAAAAAGCAAAAAAAGAAAAGAAAAGAAAAGAAATTGGACGTATAGGAATCCCTGATTCTTTACTAAAACAGGGAAGCACCTTGTCCGAAGCTTAGAACCAAAGTGTCAAATGTGATCATACAGTCCCATCCCCATTCCCAAGGGCTGCCTGAACCAGATTGAAATGTAATTAGGAAATATTTAACAAAATGAAAACTGCAATAAAACATAGATAATATTAATATATGGCTTTTTCAATATGTGGCCTACAGGCATCCTTATGTTTGATTTAGTGGCCCCTGTTTCTATTTGATTTGGACGTCGTTGGCTTAGAACATTTAAAAGTTCAATGACTTGTGGGACTAGAACCTGACTTTTTCCAAGTTTGAAGTCAGTTCTCTAACTACTACACCACATTCCCTCACCTTTGTATATGTGTATATGTATACATAATGTTTTTCCTTGATAGAATGGAAAGTCTTTGAAGGCAAAAATCCTCTTGTTTTTATTTTTATGCCCCGAACTCCCAGCACAGTCCTGGCACAAAGCATCTGCCTGCTTTGCTCAATGCTGATTAAATTACTGATTGATCTCTAGGGTTCCTTCCAGCAATAAAAGAAAGCAAATACAACAAAGAGGAAAAGATCTGTGTGGGATTGAATATGAAGAAATTTTATAGAGAAGGGAAGTAGGATATGTTGTTAAAGAGGATTCCTCTTAGGAGAGATTGAGGTAGATGACAAGTTCAAATCCAACCTTAGAAATTTATTTAGTTGTGTGGTTTTGGGCAAGTTGCTTAACCTTCATTGCCATAGAAGATGACCACATTTAGGTTATCCTGTGAGAATCAGATAAGGTGATCTATGTCTACCACTTTGCAGTCTTTAAGGTGATATATACATGTCATTATTCTCAATAAGATTTGGGTAGAAGGAGGTTTTATGTCAGAAAAATGTTTTATGTCAATCTGGTGGTGGTGGTGGTGGTGGTGGTGGTGGTGGTGGTGGTGGTGGTGAAGATGGATTGCTCAATTGAAGCCAAAATAAAAGTTGGAGAAGGGATGAGGGATAGTTGGAAGAAGGATGGTGGGATAGGATAAAGATTATAGAAAATATAACTTGAAAAGGATCTCTGAGATGATCTGTTCCAATTCTTTTACTTACATATTAGGAAATTAAGTCTCAATGAGGAGAAATGAAATGTCCTTATATAAGCAAAGCTTATATTCCAAATAGGTTCTTTGATCACAGAGAATCAGTCCTCATCCCCCCATGCCAGATTTTGCCCTTAATGGGACAGATAAGAAGTCACTATTACAGGGAGGTTTTGCATTGGGTTAGAACTCACCAGTGAGTTCATAATGAGGGGAGAAGACAGACAGGGTCTTAAAAACAGTAAATATTAAACATTTCTTGGTTTACTTTGATTTAATAATGGTTTTTACTAATAATAGCTAGCAGTCTTATAACACTTTATGGCTTACAAAGCAATTTGCATATATTATCCCATCTGATTCTCTGAAATCCTTTACAATGTGGTTGTTATTACCCTCATTTTAGAGATGAAGTTATTTTGCCTTAGAGAGGGGAGTGACTTTGCCCAAAGGTATACAAGGCTAGTAAGTGGGGAATTTAAGAGCTATATCCAAGACTTCTGACTTTAAATCCATTGCTTTCTCCACGATGGTTAAAACAAGCAGAATTCATTTGGCTGGCTAGAAGATGGATGCAGGAACTAAGACGAGATTCTAAAGAGACAAAATATAGTTTCATACTTGGCCATAAGCATGCCCCTGGGACTTGCAGTTAAGCCACTGGTGGAGCTTTGAGATCCAGAGAGAGAGGGGATCTTCTCCCCAAAGAAAGGGAGCTTATATTTCCCCACCTATCCAGAGTTCCTACAAAAGAGAGGACAACTAGAGGAGGAGAGAATTTTGTAAAAGGAAATTTCAGCTACACTCACAATTTGTGAATGAGGAATGTGTGAATTAGAGTTGAAGTATGCACACCTCCAACTGTCCCCTCCAAATATTTGAACACTCCCTGAAAGACTGGTTGCCCAGGAAATGCCTAGTTGCAAACCTTGCCTGTGTGACTGTAATGGTGGAGACTTGTGTGCTCGTGTCTGACTATTTGTACAGGTCACCAGAAACTTACCTAGGAAAAAAGCGTTTTCAGATTGCTAGCATTTTCTAACCTAGTCAGAGCTTGTAGCTGCTTTGCATATTTTGCATGTGCAAACATTAGATGACTCTAAAAAATGTTCTTAATAGTAATGACTCAGAAACCTATTAGAGGTGAAGATGGCAAATGGTCTGGTGTGCATAGGAGATATGAACCAAACAAAAGGGAGTGTAACCCAAGAAAACAGCCGGAAGCAGGACCAGGGAATGGCTGTCAGTTTTCAGTCAAGGCTTCCAGGAAACTCCATTCACCTTTCTCTAGACTTGATTCATTCGTTTATTTATTTATTTTTTACAGTGGGCTCTCTTCACATGACAAAGCTGGAAGAGATAGATGAAGCAAGTATCACCCCTATTTTATAGATGGGGAAAATGAGGCGCAGAGAAAGAACATGCCTTGATAATGGTTATACATCTATTAAATGATGACATAGGAATTCATTTATTTATCCATTCAGCAAACACTTATCAAGAACCTAATAGATGCAGATTCCTGATTCCAATTCTAAGAATATTTTCATGCTGACACATTGCCTTGCTAGTAAGTGCAAGGTTTAGGGGTAGCACAGAATATAATATAGGGATTATGGGGAATGAGATAGTTTTATAAGGACAGTAGCTTCCAATTTGGGGGCTTGAACTAGAACTCATTCTAATTGAAGCTTTTTAAGCATATGTTCCCATTTGCCAGAAGCATTTGGAACTCATACGATTTTCAGATTTTTTTTTCCTTCATGACCTTGAAGTCTCACCTGAGGAAAATTCAACTGGAGACTTTATAGAAGTAATCTGTTTATTTCCTATAGAATGTAAGCTCCTTGAGGACCAGAATTTGTTTTTGTCTTTGGTTTTTTATCTCTAGTATTTAGCAGAATGCCTTAAACATAGTAGGTGTTTAATAAATGGTGACTGGATTGGATTATATTAGATTCATTACTATCAGACTAACTTTGCTTACTCAGGGAACAGAAAAGTGAAAATGAAGCTTCTGTGGTACCCACAATAATCTAAGGGAGGAGTATGATCCAAGCTGGGACCCTGATGCAATAATGTTAGTTTATTTGCTTTCTGGAAAAGTCCCACTCACAAACATCTCTGGCATGGGTTTGACTCTTCAGCAGGTAGTATGGAACTAAGAAGTCATCATGGTATAATGTAAAGTGACTTGACCTTGACTCTTTGTGTACCTAATAACTCAGACTTTCTCAGTCTCAATTTCCAAGTCTATAAAATGGGAATGAAAGTTATGTCATATCTACAAAACGGGGTGTTTTATGGAAAGCACTCTGTCAATTTTTAATCTGCGTTTGTCTGTTTTATTCTCTGCCATCCTGTAGAGAATGTACGCAATCTAGGCAACATATTTTCATTCTAGGGGGGTGTATTTGTATTTGTATTGGTTCGTATGCTGCCTACCTGCCTTCCTAGGCCAGTGTATTCACTGAGTACTTCTGGCAAAAGGGCTTGCTGGCAGGCCTGATGGGCTCTGGAGAAGGCAGGGGAATCTGGGTTTTGAGGTCATGGCTGTTGGTTTGAGACTCAGGGAGGTTCAACTTCCTAAAGTTTGCTGACTGACCTGATGAATCTTAGTTCTGTCTCTAAATGCCCTTTTGTTACTTGCACTGTGGTAGAAATATTGGAGTGAGTGTTGGGAGTATACATGCACCTTGGAGGGGGCAGTATCTTATTTGATTGGTCATTATTTATTTTGTAGCTGCTTGTGATATATATTTGTTTGTCCTCTTGGTTTTCTCTAAGATGGGGGTGGGGTGGGGAAAGGAAGCCTAATTGTTGGATTATAAAGAGTATTATTGTTGGATAAAATCATCCATGTATGAGGATGTAACAAAATGTAAAGAAATTTGTCCTTTTCTAGGACTAGAATGACTTTTTTCTTTTAAGAACAAATCTCCCTAATTCATTAGTTCTTGATAATTCTTAATTAATTCTTGCATGTATATGTACTCTGGGAATATATATATATATCTACATACATGTATATATCTACATACACATATATGGGTATATACATATATTTATGTGTGCCTGTATACATATATATGTATGTTGTATGTATGATTATAGCTATAGTGAAACATTATGGCTTGTATAGTGAGGAGAGGAGGAGGAGGGAGAACAAGGAATAGTCAGTAGGAATTCAATTATTGTTACAAGAGAATAAAATCCGATGCTTGTCCAGAGGCTTTTTGAGTACTCAGAAGTAATTCTGAGAGGTACTATATAACTTTTAAAAGAATTCCAAAGAAAATGACAACAGGATATTGGAGATAGAATTCTGTCAGTTATTAAAGGGCAAGAGTTAAATTCCACTAGCCTTATTCTGGGACACTTTAAAAAAATCAATGTTTTGAATAAGCATCTGTATGACTCTAGTGATTTCTGGCCAGGCCTAGGTTTGTCCAGATACTAAAGGATGCTATCTCTGGGTGGGGCCAAATGTTCCTCCGATATTTGACCAGAGGCAGCAGCAGAAGACATTTGTGGTAAAGCAACAGCAGCACATGATTGACCTCCAAAGCAGATGCATCTATAAATGGATAAAAGTGTCTATTTAAGGTTGTTTCAAAGGAGAACCGCTGTGTCTACAGAGGAAACCTAATTCACTGTTTGAAAAAGCTGACTACATGTGGGCGAAAGAACATATTTTTGTGAAAAACATCTGTGGTGCTCTCAGAGATGGATTTGATCCTGATGGTAAATTATCAAAGTGAAGGGTTAGGAAGGCTCAATCGACATCTTGACAGCTTTGTTATGTGTTAAATAACATGAGGCCCAACTCAGTCCATGGGTGTTCAAGATTCTCAAGGATGTCTGGGAACTGATGCTTTATTTCTAGATGGGTAAAATGAGGTACCATGTGATTGGAAAGGACTTAACTCAGATCATTCAGCAGATCATAGTTGGAGGGATGTGTGTGTGTGTGTGTGTGTGTGTGTGTGTGTCTCGATTTCAGATTTCAAGTTGGGGCTAAGTGACTTGCCCAGGGTCACACAGCTAGAAAGTATTAAGTGTCTGAGGCTAGATTTGAACTCAGATCTTCCCGACTTCAGGGCCATTGCTCTATCCACTGAGCCATTTAGCTGTCCTTAGGATGTATTTTTTAGGGTTGTAAAAGTACTATCAACTATTATTCAATATGGTCATTCACTAATTCATTAAGAATATTTGTATTCAATATCAACAATGCACAAGTGCTAGGCACTGGATATACAAAGATGAAAATTGAGATAATCTTTGTCTTCAAAGAGCTTATACTTTATTTGGAGGGAGGGACACATATACACACATGTACACATATGTGTATGTATATATATATTTATATGTAATACAGGGATATAGATAAAAGACTCCTAGAAAATGTGTAAGGAGAGATAAAGCACTTCCAGCTGAGTTCTTCAGGAAAAATTTTATGGAAGATGTGGTACCTGAAGGAGAAAAGAATTTTAACAAGCAGAGCTAAGGGAGTCATTTCAGGCAAAAATCTGCCAAGTGCAAATGCTTACATGTTGAAGAGAATTGGAAGATATTGTGGAACATTAAGTGAAATTTGTTTGGCTACACTATAGAATTTGTGCCATGTGATTGAGAGAGTGAGTGTCTATGTTGGTGTGTGTGGGGTAGTGTTAATATGAAATAAAGCTGGAAATCAAAGTGAAGCAGAGGCATATCATGGAAGGATAAAGAGCCATTGAAGTTTTCTGAGCAAGGGAGTGACATTGTTATACCTCTGCATTAGGTAGATTTTTTTGACAGGTGCATGAAGTCTGAGAGTGTCTTAGAGTTATGATTTAGAGTAATCTAGTAAACTGATTTGAGGATCGAAAAGATAGCTCTTCCAATATTCTATGAATCTTTTTACTTTTCTTTCTGGGAATTTCAATGGCAAATTCATATGATACACTTGAGAGTACAATTCACCCAAATGAAATGACAGATTCATATACAAAAATGTGTAGGGGCATCAAACTCGTTCTGGGCACAAACTAGGCATGATTATAATTAACTGTAGGCAAGCAGGGAGGAATAGAGCCTTCCTACTGTCTACAGAGTTATGTCAAAGGAAGCTAAACTATGACTAATATAGTGACTTGTGTAAATTATTAGGTGATGAATTTTAAAAGTAGTGTCCAGATGTAAATAGTGAAAGCATCCAAAGTATTACTCAGCAGCTGCAAGAACTATAGGGAAAGCTGACATGACACATTTTGTCATTTCTTAATCACTTTCGTTAGACCCTATTGTCAGCTCAAGAAATGAATTTTCAACCTGATTTATACCCATGATGCTAATAGTTGAAAACTAAAAGTTCTCAAAATCATGGGCTTGCAAAACACCTTTCAGATTGGCTGGGGAGTTTCCCCATGACCTCCTGGGAGTGTTGGATAGCCCACCCAGATGCTTCCTTGTAGCTTATATCAACAGAGCAATTTTTCCCACTTAAGTGTGACCTTAAAATTTATATAAGTTATAAAATGGGATAAAATGGGTTATTTACTGCAAGATCAAAATGTATTAATTAGCTGCCTTTGGTTTAAATAAAATTGATTGTTAAAGCAGAAAATAGTGGATGATCTGCGCCCTGTTCTGCTAGAGCCTCTCGATAAAAGAAGCAGTGACCCAACTCATTAGCCCTTTGATTTAATATATTGACACTTGGGTACGAATAATTCCGTTTAGTGGCTTTTGCTTCCCAGGGATCAATTTAATTAGTTATAAAATGTGACTTCTTGTCAGGAGCCAGAAGAAATGCTGACGTTAAAATAAAGTCATACGCAATTTAAACAATAAAGCTATCGATGCCTGGTTAAAAGTTAATGATGCACAAAAAAATGGCTTAATAGAGACAACCTCAGCAATGAAAGTGATGGTAGGAAAATTAAGCTAAATGGATGAATGAGGAATGGTGATGTTGTAGAATTGTTAAAACAAATTCTCTGAGGCTCAGCCTGAAGATCTTAAGCATTAAGGCTTCTGCTTGGGGAACAGTCCTAGGCCCAGACCCCTTGCCCAGGGTCTTTTTAGTCCAGGGAAGAAACCTAGTTTAGGCTTATCTGATCTAGCAGCAGGAATAGCAGCAACAGCAGCAATTTTGAGAAGAGAGGATATAGAGGTGTTACTCATGATCCTCCCCTAGTGGCTCTGAGGAAAAAGCTGAGCTCACTCAGGGACTTGGCTGACCATCACCCCTACTGAGAAGAAAAGCCACAGTTTCAGCCATTACAGAGGGAGAGAGACTCCCTTGCAAGAACTCCCTTCCTGCTTTGAGGTTTTGTCTGCGGTTGGTCTTCAGTGAAACAAGGCATCTTCCTCAGTAACAAATGATGACTTTCTAAGTTGTTTTTTTTTTCCTATTGTTGATCTGAATCTCCAGCTGCATCTTCATGCCATCACTTTCATGAAGTCATCATTTATATAGAACGTTATGCAAAGTATAGCTTATAAAGTAAATACTTCATGTACTTACCCAACTGATCACTTATGATCCTGAGAACAACTCTGGCAGCATAAAATAGAGAGATTATTCTTCAGTTTTATTGATGAAAAGACTGAAGCTCAGACAAATCATTAGTGACTTGCTCATGGTTACACAACCTCTAATTCTCCTCTTAGGGAAGCAAAAGAATCTCATTTTCTCTGTGTTGATCCAAGTGGTGTCTGAAAAGAAATTTCTTCTACCATACCCCTGCACAATAATTTTTCATCTTTTAGTTGAAGAACACTAGTGGGAAAGACCCTCTACCTCCAGAGGCATCCCCTTCCATTTTGGAACAAGCTCTGCTTGTTAGAAACTCTTTAATTATATCAAAGGCAAGCTCGTCTCTTTGCAACTTCCATTTTAGGTCAATCAGAACAAGTCTCCATGGCAACCCATATCATACTTAAAGGCAACAATCATATCTATACTGTATAATCTCTTCTTTGCATTAAGTAGCCCCTTTCCTTTAACTGGATCTCCAATTCTTGCCATATCACCTTGGATAGGTCCTACAGTGGGAAAATTCAGTTTAGGGAAAACATTTTCTGTGTGAGTGTCCAGTGCTCTTCAAATATTACCCCATAGGAGAAGGCCATGGGAACTAGATCAATCTTTAAGGTGTCTGTCTCTCAGGATCAATGAGATACATCCAAACAAGGAGTTAAGCCACTAGGATAAAAGCAAATTGGCCAGGCCTGCTTACTTATTTACTTTTTTTTTTGAGTAGGAGGGAGGTGTTTGATGGTAGTGCTATAGACATCATACCTAATTGACTGACTGAATTAGCCCACATATCCACTAACTACAGAAATAGTCTCAATGTGTCCTCTCTTCAGGCATTACTGAGCATCTCTGACATCAGTTATCAAAATAAGAGCTATCCATATTTTATTGTTAGTTGCAATCTGCATCTCACCTGAAGAGGATTAACTAGGAGTTTATTAAGCCAGTTGCTGATTAGCTCAAGATGTAGCGCATGCTTATCCTTGATTGCTTTTTTAAAATACTTATTCTACTCAAAGAAAATGCCATTGGTCTTTTATAACTCTATATGGATGTACACACACATGTAAAGAATCATTTAATTTCCCAGAATTCTAGAAAACTCTCTTAAAGACTGCCAGGAGACGAAGTAGCATTGACCTATAATAGTAGAAGTAGGCTCCTTGTGCAGGAATTCTCTATACAAATGAAATAGTAGGTCCAGTGACTATAGTATCCCTCTATATCAGCCATCAACCAGTAAGAGACTGGTCTTTTTCAGCTTGCCCTAGTAGGAACAGGAATATGTTGAAAATTCTGTGGGGTGTGTTTGATGAGACACAGTGGGAAAAGGAACGGTCAAATTTTCCTGATTTTGGTAATTAAGAATAAAAAAAAGGAAATTCATATCTTTGAACCTTTGTAAGATGTCAGGATGGGCTGGAGTGGCCCATGATAGCACTATTTAAGTTCTTTAATAATTTATCATATAGCAGAAACCTCCAAAGGCAGGGATAGGAGAATGGATATAAATTGTAGAGAGGTAGATTTCAACTCCACATAATTGAGGGGGGGGGGAATCCCTCATTATAAGAACAATCATCCCAAATCAGAATGAGCTACCTTGTAGTAAGAGAATAATAATATCCAGCATTTATATGGTGATTTAAATTGAGCAAAGTACTTTACAAAGGAGTACTTGTGTTCTCCTTTAACTCAACCATTCAGTGAAGTCAGTGTTACCATGATATGCCATTTTGCAGATAAGGAAAATGAAATTGAAAAAGATAACTAATAAAGATATGAGGGAGGATTTGAATTCAGGTTTTCCCATTTCAAAGTCTAATGCTCTAGTCATCATGGCAACTAGCTGCTTCAATGTGTTACCTATCCATCCTTGGCAATATTTAAGGAAAAACTGGATGACCATTTCTCAAGAGTGTGGGGAAGGAGATTCCTAACCTAGATAAGGTATTTGACTAAATGAGCTCTCAGGTCCTTTTCAGCTCTGAGATTCTGGATAGCACGATTCCTAACCTTCCTGAAAAGGCAAAAATAGAAGTCTGCTCTTTGGGAAGTCACTTGCAAGCTCTACCTGGCCAGACTCTGCCGCCAAGGACATCTGGAAGGGCCATCAAAGTACCATCTATCTATGTAGGGAAATTAGGGCATAACTCACCTTGTCTGTTAACATAAAAATAACGGTAGTTGAAAATTGCAATAAAGCATAAAAGCCTTGAACTTGTGGTGAAATATGGGCATCAAAATGAATCGGGGCTGAAATGATTTGGAGTTTCATTTGGCATGCCACGGAGTGAAATATGCACACATGCTGACAAGGAGAACAAATCGCAGTTAACTTTGAGGTAGGGAATCTCAAGAGGTAGCTGCGACCCTTCAGCAGACAAGCCGTCCTTCAGAAGCAGAGGCCTCCCTTTTGGATCAAGTCAAGACCCCCACCCCCACTCCTTCCACCCAGGCTACCTGGTAAAAACATTAACGGTAGCACATATGCCGGAGGAGAAAACCTCTGCGTTAGAGATTTGCAGACTGGAGGAGTTAAAGGATTTCTCTTTTTTTTTTGGGGGGGGGAGAAGAGGGGGCAGGTGGCGGCGGCGGGAAACAGGGGAAACAGTGATGGAGGAGGAAAGGGAGTGAATGTTAGGCAAACTATTATGTTTTTGCATTGACTTTATAGTAGCCTCAGCCTACAGAGAGGGGGCGGCTGGGAAAAAAAAGTGCTGGCGCGGGGCGGGGAGAAGGGGGGGTGCATTAATACTTTCTAGTGTTCATGGGCCAGCCTGTAGTTAGAGAGGGGCCCGTGTTTTCTTAGGGCTCAGATGGCAAAGCTAAGCATTGAGCCTACGGGAGGAAAAAAGTGCCCTTTTTGTTTTCTGGCGGCAGAGTCCAGGCATTCCCAGGAGAACACAATGAATGGCCCCATTTTGTCCAACACTGTTTCATAGACATAGAATTCTTGTTTTTTCATAATTATTCTTGCCCGTCACTGGGTGTGCACATGACATTTGAGCGTGTTTTAAAGTCTTAACACACTCATGTGCCTGCAATAAAGTTACTCATAACAATCCAGGCTTTCTACAGACAACAGAGCAGGGTCTGTTGTTTTCACAAGTCACAGCAGCTGGAAGGCAATTGTGAAGACAACAGCTTCATCTAGCTGGAAAATACAGGAAGGAGAGAGTATACCCTAAATGTCCTTTCCCGTTAGTGCAAACAATGCAGAATTTTAAGCATTGGCGCTGGGTGGTCTGACTCGATATTGATTGGCAGCACCCCCGCGCCTCGATTTCTCCAGAATGTGGCTTTTACATGTTAAAACAGAAAATTCACAGCGCTGTATTATCATATTTCCTAATCGGCTGGCAGTCTGCTCGTCCCCAATGTGGTGGATAGAGACAGCATCAGAGGCGGTTTGATTTCTATAATTTGTTAAGTAGCAGTAGGTGTTTCTTCCCCTTCCCCAAGAAAGAGGGAGAAAAAGGAGAGAGAGAATGGTATTGTATTGGAAACAAAAATTCCGGTGCTTAGAAAGGAAAGTTTTATTTTTAATTTTTTTATCGTAGGGTGTGTGACTTTGGCTAATATTGATGGTGAGGCTTCTGATCGGGCAGGATTTCTGCATCCAGGCTGGTAGCCAATGTTCCATTCGTGCTTTAAAACAGTATTTGGGACAAGGACAAAGCTTCTGAAAGTTGAAAGTCCCAACTGAGAAAGAAGTCAGTGAATGGACGGGGTATAAACCCTGGTCAAGCACTTACTTCATTGTTCTATGGAGAGTGGAATAGTTCTCCAGAGGGAAGGGGAGAGGATGAAACGGGATGGAGGGAGAGAAGGGCTGGTACAAGTAGTGTAAGAGCCCTAAGTGAGAGATGTAGAATAAAATTAATCCTGGGGGAGACTCAACAGGTTTTGTTTCTTTGTTGTGTTTATTGAAGAGGGAGGGAAGAAGCCTGGGACCACAGGAAAAAAGATGTTGGTTCAAAAGCGAGGAAAACAATTGGTTGATAGGCTAAAGGAACTTTCATACTTTCAGAGTTCCTTTTCCTCTTTGGAAGGGAGCTTGTTGGGAGCACCAAAGTTCACTTGGCGTTTCTGAATTGCTTTTATTTTCTTATACCGTCAGTATATACAATGGACCAAAGAACAAACTATTTTCAAGTAGATCTAAGCTTACTGGTAAAGTTTCCCACCGAGGTGGTGGGAAAGAATCCCCAAAACAGAAATGCTATACTTGAGGTAATAATTGATTCTTAAAGGTCAAGGAGACCTCAGGCATCATCCAACCCCATCTCTGGCTTTTATAGAAAGAAAAGCCTGGGACCAGAGAGGAACTGACCTATGAATAGTTTGCTACAGATAAGTAGTGGTTCTTCTCAGAGTTTAAAATTCTTTTTAATATCAATATTCCATGATACTTCAGTTTGGAATTCAGCACTCTAAATAATTGAAAATGGGTATTGATCAGAGGACAAAAGAGAGATGGGTGTGAACAGGTTTTAGCATATAAACAGAGAACCACAAAAAAGAATAAAAGTAAAAGAATGTCATATAAAAAAGTATGATCAAAAAGGACAGATCCCCTGTAAGACTGAAAAATGGATGCCTCATGTGTTCTATTAGAACCCTTACAATGCCAATAATAATCATGATAATAGCTAGCACCTATGTAGGGATTTACAAATATCCCATTTCATTCTGACATCAACTCTGGAAGGTAGGTATTATTTTTAGTTTCGTTTTACAAATGAGGAAATTGAGGCTGAGAGAGGTTAAAAACAGGGCTGTGCTGGACCCAGGGTCATATAAGAGCTGATTGTTAAAATCTCAGTGTGAGCATTTGCAACTCAGAAATAATCAGACACTACAAACAAGGCTTGATTTATTGATGTGCTGATTGCCTAGAGTCTCTAGATTTAAGAAAGTGGTGGAGAAAATGTTAATAGTCCAGATTAAGCTAAAAATTATTGCCTGAGTAGTTCCCCCCCCCCATTTACCTGCACATTCCAAGCTTATTAACTGATGCAGAATTTACTTAGTCCTTTGAAGTATTCTTAAATTCAAGCCCTTCTGTTATTTCCCTAGGGTCCCATGGCTATTATCTGAGACAGGATTTAAATTCAGATCTTCCTTATTGGAAGTCTGACATTGCAACCATCTATTTAACTTAGGTAGAATGTAGGCCCCTAGAACTTTTCAGAGAGTTCCTGTATTGACCTAATTGGAGGATATGGCTGAAAAAGACAAGGATGACTTGACATCTGTATCAATAAGTGCAAAAGGAATATCCACATTAAACTATTTCATTAAACTATTAGAGTACTTTGAGTATTAGTTTAATTAATTAGAAAGTATTAGTTTCCTTTTAATCTCCCCAATCCTAGAACTCATTTTTAATTGTACTTATATATACTGAGGCAAAAAGGTTATACACTAGCCCTGGAATCAGGAGGACCTGAGTTCAAATGTGAGATAGTAGGTGTGTGACTTCGAGGAAGTCGTTTAACCCCCATTGCCTCAAAAAAGAGAATCTCATTTTCAATTGGATTTAAATGTACTTTATGCCATATATGAATATTTAATGTTACTAAGAATAGTTCTCTACTTTAAACCGACTCTGAAACCTCATTATGGAAGGGAAGAGAACTTGGGTTATCAAAGACTAGTGGAATAAATGAATGAATGAAGCATTTGTTAAAAAAATTCCCTTGTATAAAACTCTATGCTAAATGAAAGAGGTATAAAAAGAACAGACAGCCCCTGCTTTCAAGGAATTCATATTCTAGTGAGGGAAACAACCCATATGGACAGTTTCAACTATAAGTCAGATGGGAAAGTCCCATGGTCCTTATGGTGGACCAGACTAGTAAATGGTAATATTTCTTCTTTAATGCCATTTCTATTGATTAGATCATATGAGGTTCTGAGATTGAGCCATTAGAAGTGCCAATGACTTTGTTAGGAAGAACTTTCTTTTCTGGGTGTTTAGTAGGGATGTAATTTCTGGCAAAGTCTACCAAGAATAGTTAGGTTTCAAGTACAGACTGAGTAGTGAATTATATGTCTTCTGTCTGAGGAGTAGTCTAGCTAAGCTAAGAAAGACTCACCACTGACCACAGGTGATAAAAATTTTTTGACTTCAGAACTTGCCATTCGCTGTTTATTTACAAGTCATGGAGGACTTGCCCTCAACTTTGATGAAAGTGCTCACAGCTATAAAACCATAGATGTTTAAACTGTTCTCATTCTTCTGATCTTGATGCTGAGTAAATCTCCATCCTTCAGATAGAAGCAGCCCTGAGACACGTTGCTATCCTGCTATTATTCTTATCCATTTAGTGCTTTGTGGATTACTACAGAAGTGGATAAAATGACTGCTTTTTGTGGCTGAATAAAAGAATTAGGATGTAAACTTACTTTCTTTACCCTCACAGAAGGCATCCTTGGTACACCTGCAGTAGCAGATAGGAGTCTCAGTTTCCTCATGAGTAAATGGAAGCTAAAAATCCTGAGATTATCTATCTCACAAACCTATTATAAAGGCTAAATGAGAGAATGTCAATAAAGTATCTTGTAAAAACTTAAAGTGTTTAGTAATTGAGAGTTCTCTTTCCTCAGCCCCAATTTTCAGTTCAGATGAGACAGATTATCCAGGATTTCCTTGGGTTATCTTTCCTTAGAGCAGATATGCTTAACCTTTTCCATGTCATAGATCCCTTCTACATTCCGTTGGCACCTATGGACCCTTTTCAGGATAAAAAAACATAGCTGAAGGGAATTCTAAATTTCAATTAGAGCTAGTAAAAATAAAGATGTAATTTTTTTCATCTCAATTCACAGATCACCTGATATCTATGGGGAAATCTATGAACTCTAGATTAAAAACTTCTTTATTAGAGTTTAGGGATTCATTCACCGGCTATCTTTTTTTTTTTCAGAAAGCTTTCTTAGATTAATTTGGGGGGGGTGGAGAGGTAAGAGATGGGGCTTTTGCTTTCTTCAACTCACATTCTCTTATGCAGGATCTGCTTGGAAACTATTAAACCAAAGGGGAACAAACTAAAGTTAAAAATAATTAAGTTTTGTGTTAAAAAGTGATTGTGAAATGCCCATATATTGGTTCTCTGCTATGTTTGCTTAAATTAAGATTTTCAGCTTTGTGCCATCATGGATCTGAGACCCTGGCCAGGGCTACTCTGGTATAAGCTTACTTAGTTCAAGGCTCTTTGCATAAACTCTCTTTTCTTCTTGAATTAAGGACAAATACGGATCTGACAGTTTGGTTGTCACCCGAGTAAATGAGGCAAGGTGTTGATACTGTCCAGCACATGGGGGCTCCTGAAATACTCTTCACTTGACTGGGGGAGTTGTTATTACTCATTCCTTGATCCTTAAGCCTTTATCCATATGTCCCTCTTCTTTTTTTCTCTACTTTTTCTTTTCCTACTTCTTTTTTTCCCTCTCCTCCCTTCCTCTCCCTTCTTCTCTTCCCCTCTCCTCTTTCCTCTTCTTCTTTCCCATCTTCCCTCCCCTTTTTCCCTCCTCTCCTCTCCCCCACTCCTTTCCTTTCCCCTTTCCTTTTTTTTCCATACAGAGGAATAGATATTTACTTAAGAGATGTGTCTACCCTATCCCCTTTTTGGCTTCAGTTTGGCCACCCAGGAATTTAAGTGAAGAAACATTTCATGAGCTCCTGATACTGTGTTGAGGTATAGAGCTGTAAGTGAGGGCTACTGTGTCTACTCTAGTAGGAACTTCTAGTTTCATTGTGTAAATAATACATATATAGTGCATGAATCAATTATAAAATGATAACGGATCTGTTACAATGTATATTGTGGACAAGTGTTTAAAAGGGGCAGGGCAGCATTATCACCTAGAATAGTTAGACAAAGCTTTTTGGAGGTAGTTAGACTGGACTTGATCCCTCAAGCATTTCTAGGATCAATGATTACATTTGAGAGGAATTCAGAGTTGAAAATGGGAAAGAGGCTGGGTGGGTATGTTGGATAGTAGGTTAGAAAACCATTGTGGGAGGAAACCAGGAGACCTGGATTTTAAACCTGGCTCTGCTACTGAACAGAACCTATTTTCTCTGGACCTCACTCTCCTCCTCACTAAAATGGGATGGGAAAGCACCAGCCCTGAAGTCAGGAAGACCTAAGTTCAAATCTGACCTCAGACACTTAACACTTCCTAGCTGTGTGACCCTGGCAAGTCACTTAACTCCAATTTCATCAGCAAATAAAATAAAATGGGATGGTAAAGGGGGTGTGTAGCCATGCAATTTAGATGATCTAAAGGATCCTTCCCAAGAGCTGACATTCTATGTACCATGTTCTAAGGCCTTTCTTAGCTCTGACATCCTAGGATTCTAAGGTGGGTTAAATATGTGTATATTTTTCTCTATTCAAGTGTGGCAAAGGGTGTTGTAATATGGTAAAATGAATAACTATCAGAAAGAATTGCTGCTATTATGGTCACATCCTTTGTGGGAACGTGTGCCACATGTTTAAAAAAAAAAAACTATGGAAAAAGTGATCCAAGGCCCACACTGTTAAACCAGTCTCTAATTTTTAATTCGAAATGTTGTAAAATGCCCCTTGAGCCTCTGTTGAAACACCCTCTTTGTGTAGAAACTGCTCTAGAGTTGTGATGCGGGGCCTTGAGAATTCTTCCAGCTTCCACAGAAGTCTTTTCTGGGCTGTTATTTACAGTCTGTTCTAACAAAGCTTAAAGGGAGATGGGACACGGGAGTACCACATCCTTAACTAGCTGGGGTAGAATACATGATTTGAGTCCCAAATATTTTCTAACAGCAAGGTTTGTTTATTAACTGAACCCCATGCTGTGATTGAATCAATCTGATAGAGACCAAGTTTGAAGTTGAACATTCAAATGTATGCCCATATATCTCAGGCATAGATCTTACATAATGATGTGGGGGCCAGACATCTTTCTGGGTTTGTTTATGTCTGTTATGGATTGCCTTCATTATCCATGCTGTTTGAGGGCGTCCCCGCGGATCTAACCAGTTTACTGTGTACTTTTTACATTTGGTGCTTAACTCCAAGTTCCAAAGAGCAGGTTTCTGTACCAGTGGGGTTGAGTGTTTGACCAGAATGAGGTTGATGGTTATGGTCAAGACAAAATGGAACTCTTACCTTTAATACCCTGATCTCCTTCTTAAGAAAGAGTTATCCCTAATCCCATTAAGTCTATTTCAAATTCTTTCTGTTTCTGTCTTTACCTCTCTTATTTGAAATGCTCAGATTTTGAATCATTACAGGTTTTTTTTTTTGCTTATTTAAAGAACTATCTTGCTAAACATCCATTGTTTCATCACTTGTGATAATGACTTTAAAACTTTGATGGTGGGGAGAGATGTGAAACCTCCCAATCACTTACCTCTCTTAAAGCTTAAGAAAGCAAGTCTATGCAACACTATTAATTGACATTATTAAATTTTGATTTTGATTATTTTTGATATTGAAAGATTTTGAAATATCTAAATGAGACTTTTTTTGGTATTGATGGTTCCTGTTAATTATTTTAGATAACTTTCTCCTGTATTTCTTGTTGTAGAGTTCTACTTTATAAACACTAAACAAGGTTTAATAATAAAGGAATGACTATTACCCAAAAAGTTGCTTTTCCATGAAGTAACATGAAAAAATGTCCTAACACTTTTAGGAAATGATATTAAAATAGAAAAAAAATAGCTTAGTCTGATTTTTCTGGAGTAAAATAATAATTTTGCTTTTGGGGGTAGGAGAGAAGTGGGAGGAGAATCATGGCTCTTACTAGAAATACCCACTAGGTTCTTTAATTTAGAAAAGCCTGAGTTTGTGCTTACATTGAGGAAGAAACCTCAGAAACTTTAAAAACTGAAGCATAAACAGCATTGAGCCACCCACTTAAAAGAGAAATTGAAATGGATGTTTTCCAGGAGAGAACATGCTTTACTGTGTAAGAAGGGCTAGTGTAACAAGAAGTCATCTTTTCTTGATTTCTTTAGACAGCTAGAGCTTTGTGCCTTGTTTAGTTTCTCCGTTTTAAGAGCTTGTTCTGTGTAGCAGAAATAATACAATAAATGGATTTAACCACATTTGTCTCAGCTAGACAGTCTGCTTTGTCAGAGATTGCTGGTACAACATAAACAAATTATGTGTTTGTAGTGCTTTTCAATGAAAACCTATCTAACAGAGCGGAGATTGTGTTTCAGCAGCTGTAGATTTAATCTCCTACCTGTCAGTTAAAACAGGCATTTCCTGAACTAGATAAGGCCTGGCTGTAGAGGGGGAAATAGTCACAGCTGGACAAAGGTCCATTGTTATCCATGGATAATGTCGAGGTAGATTCTACTAGGAATTCCACTATGGAAGCTATGGTCCCAGTGCCAGTGTAAAGGAGCTAACCTGGTCTTTATTGCAAGGAAGTCAGGCAGAGTAAGAGAGGATGGAAGCTGTCCTTTATGTTATTGATTTTGGCGTATTGTTGTGTGGAACTCAAGGAAAATGCCAGACTTTGACAACAGGTACATTATCCTGGAGGTGATAACGAAGCTAACGGCATATGGAGATTTATGAATTTTCAAGTACATTCAAATGAATTCATATTGCAACACAGGCTGACCAAAGCCAAGATAATAAACCTACAGATCTAAACAGCAATTTTTGTACCCAATTCAAGCTGCGCGGAATTAACTTTCATATTGGAACAACAACAACAACAACAAAAACACATGACCCAGTCATTGTCACCAGGAATTACAGAAGGCTTAGTAGAAAATACCTGGAGTAATATTGCTATTTCATACAAAATGGTAGATATTGGCAATAGAACTTGGGGACCTTATTATCTGAGTTGATCTGCTCACCTTTCCTGCTTGTCTTAAACTTTAGGACCTCTATTGGTAGGGTGGTTGCTCTGGAGTTGCTGCTAGCTTTGTCATTCTGAAGTTCCTCTCAGAGACTTTTAATTTGGGAACCATTAAATATTTTATTTAATATTTAAGTATTTTGATAATTGTGTTTTAATTTTTAAGAACACCAAGAAATTTTTAAAAAGTAGACAGATATGAAATCAGAGAATATAATTTCAGCAGAGAGGAATGAGAGAATAAAGATAAAAAAGCAAAGAAATAATTTTTAGTAAAAGATATAGAAAAATATAAATTATGAAAGAACTTGAGAAGGAGAAAAAGTGAGAAGTTGAATCAATGGCTTAATTGAGAAGGAAAGAAAGAGGGAGAAAAGGAAAAATTACATAAGGAAATGAAGGAAAGTAAAAGTAACAAATAATTTAAATAAGACTTTCTAAATGGAGAAAAAGATGGCAAATAGGAGTGGGAAGGATTGGGGAGAAGTGAGCTTGTGAGAATAAGTTTATAGGAAACTAGTGAAATCTAAACTAACTGTAGAAAAAAGGAAATAGACTAAAGGATCTTTTAAAAAGTACTACTAGAAACACAAGTGAAGGAGAACACAAATCTAACTCTCATAATTCTAAATGTTAATGAACAAAATCTGGTAAAATGAAAGCAAATAGAAGAATGGATAAGAAAGCAAAACTCCACAATCTCTTACTTATAAAAAGAAGAAAAAAATCTATAAAGCAAAAGCATACATGGACTCAAAAGGGGAGACTGGAATAAAATTTAGTATTCATCAGATATACCCCAAAAGGAGTAGCAACAAGGTATCATATAAAGAAAAAATTTTTTCAAAAAATATAAAAAAAAATTCACAATATCAACAGAGAGAAGCAAGACTTAAAGGAATCAATTAACATGTAGTGGACTTCCTGCCATCTAGGGGAGGGGTGGGGACTAGGGGGGAAAATTTATAATGCAAAGCTTTGTAAAGGTCAATGTTGAAGAATTACCCATACATATGTTTTACAAATAAAAAGTTTTAATAAAGAAAAAAAAATTTAAAAGAAGACTTAAAGGAACCATAGATTACAAACCAACAACCTACATCATCTATCCACCAAATGGCATGACATTTGAATTCCTAAAGTTATAATTAACTGAATTACAAAAAGACATAAGTAGTGACTCCATCTATTGTAGGAGACTATCATATTCCTCTCTCAGAGCTAGACATATATAACAAAAAGATAAAAAAGGAAAAATGTAGAACTAAAAAATTATTGAAGAATTTAGAAACAAAAGGTTTATGACATTCTTTTATAATAATATACATACATATTCCTAATTATGACATGGAATCTCTATAAGAAAAAACACCATGTATTTGAGGTATAGAAAATTTTTAAATAAGCAAAAAAATAAAAAAAATTATGATTATTATAAATTATAAATATATACTTTGTAAACCATAAGGCAATAACTATTGTAATCAATTTAAGTAATACAAGTAAAAGATATAAATCTAATTGGAGACTTAATATTGAATTTCTTCATAATGAGTGGGTCAAAGGATCATAGAAATAGTATTGATATGAAAATCTGCCAAGATTTCTGGCATGCAACTAAGGCATTCCTCAGAAGAAAAGTTATATTCTTAATAACATACATTAGCAAAATAGAAAAGGAAGGCTTAATGAACTGAATGTGCAGTTTAAAAGTGAGGAAACAAAAAAAAATAAACTCAAAAGCAGTTCAAAGGACAATCTCTTTAAAGTTAGATGAGAAAGAGATCATTTGAAACAAGAAAAAAAAAACTATACAACTGATAAAAAAGCTAAAAACTGGTTCTCTGAAAAGACTGATTAAAAGGAAAAGGAAATAAAATAAAATGAACAAAATGAAAAATAAAAAAGGTATAAATATAAAAGGTATAAAAAATATAAAAATTTGTCACCTTTCCCACCATGGGTGATATCCACATAAACTCAACCAATAGCATATTGAAAAAAATTGCAAGCCAAATGACTGTCATGTGGGGTTTTTTGTTTTATTTTTTATATACATTTTATGTTATATTTTATTTGTTTGTAGACATCATCACAGATTAATCAGTTGTCCATGGTTGCTTTGACATAACACTAATCTATAAAAGATTAGGACCAATATTTTTAATAGCTGTTTCTCCATGAAATACTCATAATCACTTGTTAACTAAAATTGACCAATGTTATTGACCAGACTCTTGTTACTTTTCTATTTTAATTTCACTTATACTCATTGTCTTATTCTTTTGGCTCTATTTATTCTGAGCTATTTTTCATACTCTGAATTCTTCATATTTGACATTACTTTTGACAATTAACACTCCATTACATATGAATGTGCTTGGTGCAAGGTTCTTTTCACTCTAATTTCTTAAAAATTTGTGTCAGTTCTCTACAGGTTTGGAATGTCAGACTTTGATCAAAGAGGTTTTATGGAAAGATTTTTATCCAATCCATCTCTTTCCTTCTGATTTTAGTTGCACTGATTTTATTTCTCTAGCCTCTGACATTTTAAAATATCTCCTTTCTCTTTAAGCAAGGCTCAAATCCAGAATTTATGTTTATGGGCCCTCCTAGAATTGTTACAGATTTTGTTGGGGAAAACAAGGCAAAAAAAAAATAAAGAGAAAAAATGATAACTACAGTAGCACTCCCTAGAACACTTTATTTTAGTGTAACACTTATAATCTGATTTTTTCCCATGAAAAAATGGAAACCAAGTGCTTGAAAGTCTGATTCTTCCCTGTAGTACTTGAAAAAAATATGCCAGTTTACCTGTGAACACATCATATTTCTATTAATAAGTAATTGCCTATTCCACATGTTCATGGGGTCCATGAGGAATGCTAAGAAATAGAAGACTCATCAGCCCCCAAAAAACTCACAGCCTAGTTGGGGCAATGAGAAATATGTAGGTGAAAAGATATTTGGCAATATAAAGTCATGAATGAATGAATACTGCAAAATGGTAACCAGTAGTATTATAGGGATTCAGAGAATGGAAGAGGTCATACCTAGATACAGAAATGAGGAGAAACAGATACCGGACTCAGATTAAAGAATCAATAAGATTTGGGTTGTCAAGGAGGATATTCCAGAAGGAAGAAAATGAAATAATGGAAAGCAGAAAGGCAGAAGGCATATTTTAGGAATAATGATCAATATAATAATCATTTGTATTTACACACATATAAGGTTTTTATGTCACTTTGTACACAACTACCTCATCAGAGAGGTAGTATAAATGTTATTAGCCCCACTTTACAGATGAGCAAACTATATTTCAGAGAGGTGAAAGGATGTACTTGAAGTCATCTAATTAGTATATAGAAGAGCCAGCATTGGTTCATGTTCCTTGATGTCCTACTTCTTTTTATTCATATGGTTTAGCTGGTTCATATTTGGTTCCTGTGTGTGAGGGGATTAAGAAAGCTGAAAGAATAGAGAAATCAGAATATGTGCAAGACTTTGGCTGGCAAAGGAATTGATATGTTGTCCTGGAGTCAGTGGGGACATTTCTTCTCAGTGTGCCAATCTCACAGCCTATCTCAGAGGGCACAGAAAGAGCTGTGTGGCTGTCAGAAGCTTCTGTGAAGGATCCCTTTGCCCATGTGTGGTGTGCTGTATAGCCTGCCTCTGCCCTTTGTCTTCAAAGAAGAAATTGCTGGAGATGATTAGAATCTTGGTATTCTAAAAAGACCAATCCATGATCCTGGTATGCAGGGGAAGGTTGTCCTTTCATTCATGGCTGCAACTGCTATGTCTCCCTTTAACCTGAAACCTTTTCTCAGAATTATTCCCTACCCTTGCTCCATATCCCACATCCCAATAATTTCAGAGGGTGGCCTTGAAAGCTCCTCTCCTTGTGTTGTGTATCCACCTCTGGAGATTCTGCTGCATTGTTGGAAGTCTCTCTTTGCACTTTTTCTGTTCTCCATTCTACTTCATCTTGCCACAGAGAAGCTGCAAGGATTGCCAGGGGTCATTCATTCTTTCATATATGTCCAGCCGGATAGATCTGTGTGGGATGAGCATTAACTCAATGCTTGGAGTCCATGACCGTTCCAGGCTTTCTTGTTCAGGCCTCTTTCCTGCCCATCATAGTTCAGTAGGGTTGTAGGTGATATTGATGAAACTTTTTGGGAAGGTCTATATGACTGATGCCTATGGTCAATTCAGGGTTTTCAGCACCAGAAAAAACTGGGAATGGGATCAAGTTTTGCAGATGTTTAGTTTGGTCTGGAACTCATTTTCATGTGGGAAACACCCTTTGTCCAACATTCCCCCAGAGATCATAATTTGCTCCATCAATCTTTCATCATCATTTTTATTTTACTTTTTAAAAAAAATTTCTTGGTTTATTATTCTACCTCCTTTATCATCCTGTCTACCTTCCAGGATATCCCCAACTCAGAAGAGATAATTTTTTTCTTTGCAACTCTTACTTCTCCTACTTTGTATCTCTAGGTGAAGTCTCTCTCTCTCTCTCTCTCTCTCTCTCTCTCTCTCTCTGTGTGTGTGTGTGTGTGTGTGTGTGTGTGTGTGTGTGTGTGTATGATGGATCCCTTGAGCAGCCTGGGGAAGCCTATGGATTCCCCTTCTTAAAATTGTTTTTAAATGTATAAAATAAAATACATAGGATTACAAAGGAAACCAATTACATTGCAATTCAATTAAATGTTAAATACTAAAATGCCAACTTAAATATTAAAAATTCCAAGTCAATGAACTCTTTGAAATCTATCCACAAACTCCATGGGGTCTATGGATTTCAAGTAAAAAAACCTCTTCAAGATTGTTGGGATTACAGAGTACATCCAGCCCACCGATAGTTGATCAGAAATGTTGTCTTACAACATCTCCCAAAAGTAATCACCTAGTCTCTTCTTGAAGTTTTCCTTAGATGGAGAACTTGCTACCCAATAGTGATCTGTTCTGCTCCTGGACAACTCTCATTATTAGAGAATTTTTCCTTATATCAAACTTAAAGCTTTTTCTCTTCAAATTTCCCTCCCCCATACATTCTTAGTACTTCTTTTTGGAGTGTCAAACAAAAGAAATTTTTTCTCTCTTCATGATGTTCCTCCAAATATTTAAAGACAACTATCAAGTCCCTTCAATACCTTATTCTTTTCAGGCTACAACTATTCTTATTTTCATCTATGGATTTTTATTTTACCTCCTTTTGAATTCCATCAATCTTATCTAGTATGTTCATGTTCCCCATAAAATGTGGCACCCATAACTGAACATCATAACTTCAGATGTAATCTGTGTCAAAATGCAATAGGATTATAATTTCCTATGTATGTAAGTGCTTAGTAAATGTTTGTTGAATTAACTGTCATTAGATAATGTTCTGCTTAAGAAGCAGAATTCATCAATGATTTTTAGTTCTAGCTTTTGACAGAAAGTTGGATATATATATATATATATATATATTGCTTTCTTAAAATTTTACTAGCTTAGTTGGGGTACCAGGTGTCAATCTTCTCCAGATAATATTGCCACTTCATCTTCTACTTTGTTCCCACCCTGTAAAATAATCCCTCTTCTTGCCTAATAAATATTTCACCAGAGCACACCAATTCTTGGCTGATGATCTCTGAAACTCCTAATGCTGTTGGCAGCCTCTTGAGTCAGAGATGGTGCTCCCAGTGTGACATTATGCAGAACAAGTTGAGTAGAAACAGTTCTTGCTTTCTAGGAGTTAACACTGGATGGAGGTCTCTAAGTCACACTTTATGAGGCACTTAGAATACTGTGTATACTATCTGGTAAAAAAAAATGGAAAGTTCAGCAGTTAAATTAAGTTTTGCTTTAAAACTAAATACTCTTAAGAGATAAATATCCCCTTTCACTCCTAGTCTTTTCTTTCTCTCCCTCCCCCCCATTGCACAACATATTAAGTCTTAACCTGATGAAACTATCTGGACATTAAGCTCAGGCTCTTTCTGTCACAGCTAATGGTAAAGGCTTAGTCAACAAACACTTTAAAAAGTGGATTGGCCTGTTGAAGAAGGATCTCAGCTTACATTAATAGATAATTTTGGAACTGACCTTTATTTCCCATTGCTTCTGTCTGAGCAGTGTCATTGGTGAAAGGTCTTCAAATAGATATAGTAGATTTTAAAATCATTATTGAGATACTCCTTCTTGGCTTCCAACTACCATGGACTAAAGATGTTTATTCTCTCACTTCTTTGAAAAATATTTACTGTGAACTTAACATGTACAGCCCATACATTATTCCACAAGCTAGGTTTTTGGTGGGCAATGCAGAGTTATCAGCTAAAACTGGCTCCTTTTTGCAGAGCTTACTAACCATAATGAACAATTATCTTACTCATTTCTCACAATCTGAAGAGCAAAAAAAAGTCATTTTTAAACTCTGGTCACCACTACAAGATGAAATGTATGTGCAAAGCATAAAGCCTAAAAGTTGTAATGACTTTTGATGGGGCCAAAGATAGCAGGAATCTTATTTCTGAAAGGGGTTTGTACAATGAAGGAAATAGCACATTTATTCCCAGGCAGACTCATTTGTATATGTCATTTAAAAACAATCAGAAAAAAATAATTTCCACTCTGCTAAAATACTTTGATCATTGTATACTTAATAGGGTTCTTATTTAAGAACAGCCATCATTAGTCTATAATATGTTTCCTATTTCTGTGGAAGTAAGACAGGGAAGAAGAAACATCCATCTTCACTAGTCTTTGGAAATATCGAAAATAATTGACTAGCTCCGTCTTCTGTGATGGCTCAGTGACCACTAACTGTGACTATTTGCATAATAGTCAACTCTTCACTTCTGTAGTGATAACTGTTTGTATCTGATTAAAATTAAGACTGTTTTAGTTCTCTTGACTTTTCCAGAAGTTGCAAAAATTGAGATTTGCTGTTTGGCTTTAACCAAACAAATGCACACAGGGGGATAACAATATGCTGAGTTTATGCAGATTTTACAACACGAATCTGAATAAAATACCCACTAATAGATCCTTAAGGAGTAATAAACACACATGAATTTTCCTTAGTTGCACTTTAAAGTGATTTTAACATACTACTAGACCTTAACAATAATATTTAATTGACAAGATTATGCATTTGTATGGATTGAAAAGGTGGTACATATCTAATTCCAAATGAACCATAAATTTCACTTTTGCATAACATGTTTTATTAATTTCTTTATAGCCAGGATGTTCTACTTCCCTCCTAGTGAGAGTTTCCTAAAACATAGTAAGATAATTTAAACATATTTAATTACCATTTATCATCCTTTTTAACTTTATAAAGTAATCTGAGTTCTGTCTTCCTAGGTTCTCATGCCATGTGGCTGGGGTACAGACAATAGAACAATACCCCCAATAACTTATTTTTCTTTGATTCTATTCCTCTTCACCATGAGCTTTCCTTATTCCTATGGGATAGCCTGCTGACCCCATTCAAATGTGTGCTAGCCAATTGGATATGGGAAGCCAATTTAGAGATCATAACACAACCTGATAGATACAGGAGAAAAGGATGAGTACTACAGGCTTGTGTGTCTGAGAGAACTTATGTGGCAGTAGTATAAGAGGTCCTGTGGGCATAGAGTAGAACACCCAACATATAGCTTGTCACTTCTGGGTAGGGGAAGGTCAGAAAATCTTAGATCACCAAGATTAATAAGTCTTCTGTTTCATCCAAGGCTTTGAAGTTAGTTTGTTGGGGAGGACTGTATTGGGTCACAGAGAAAGCAATAACTCTGAGACCAATCTCATCCAATCCAGCTCAGTCACTTAACTGATAGGCATCGATTTTGTAATCTGTAAAAAGAGGGAGTTGGATTAGATGAACTCTTAAGGTCCTTTCTAGTTCAAAACACATTTTATGGAGGTACTGTTAGGTGTTAGGGGTAGAAGATAAAATTAAATTGATCTTGTCCTTAAGGATCTTGGGGTCTACTTACATTCTCCTGGATCTTTGTATTCATTGGATCATAGAGCTGGAAGGGATCTCAATGGCCAATGTAGTCCTACCCCCTTATTTATGAAAGTGGGATAAATAATTTGCCTGAGGTCATGGAGGTAGCAACTTAAGAGGAGGAATTTGAACCCAGGTCCTGTGCTCCAGAGTTGGTGCTTTTTTCACTGTGAATGAAATTGGTGAGTGGATGGGCTGAATTGAAGAAGGGTATAAATAAGTTCTCTCTTCCCCATCCCTATCCCCACCCTCCAGTACCATAGGACAAGATTAGGCCCCAGCAATGCAGCCATGGGGGTAATGTTTGCTTTTTTCCTGGAGCATCAAATGGACACAATGGAAATGTCCAAATAAAGAGGAGAAAGCTCTTTATACATTCTTTTGAAAATGAAATATTTAAACAGCTCTCACTGAAGCAAAAGGGTGGGGGGAGAATGATGGCGCTTGACTGCTGATGCTCTGGTGAATCATGGATATGTCGGCCCACTTTGAAAAGATGCAGCTCGAGTAAGCTCATCTGGCATGAGGGGAATTTTAAAAGAGGTATTATTAACACGAAGGACAAGACCAGCTCTTTTGGAGCTATTAACATCTCTCTGAATATACCCAAAGAAGATTTAAAAAACATGTGTTGTTGACCTGCTACATGGAGCCATTATGATCTTACTTTCAAAGATCATTTCTCTCCTGTGTAACTGGAGAAGGAGGTTGGAAAGTGCTAGGCTGTGAGAAGGATTTGAAATGTCTTTTCTAAAGGTGAAGCCAGCAGATAGAGTCCAGTTACTCTATTTGCTTGTCCTACCTACCCTTGGTGATAAGGAGCTGAGGATCAGGGATGAGGGCTGTGGGGGCCAGTGATCTAATCTTCTATTTCTGTGGGAAACGTTTTGGACTTTTGATTAAGCAGTTTGTTTAATTGTCCAAATTATCAAAGAGAAGGGAGGCTTCAAGGAGAGGGGACACACTTTTTTTTTAACACTACAAAAACAAAGTGATGAAAGTTCTGATGAGATTTTAAAGAGGGTATTCTTTCAAATGGGTGTAGCTTGTGCTCAGAATCCTAGGCAACCATGTCTCTGCTTCCTCACAGGGGGTTTGGAAAGAAGTAACAGGACTTTATAAGTCCCTGAAGATTTCCTCCCCTCTCCCCTTCATAGATGGAGGTTAACAGTGTTAAAAAGGAGGAGGACTTGTTAAACATCAACTTGCTATGTGTCCAATCTATTTAACTCCAGCTTTTGACAATAGGATTTGGGAGTAAGAATCAGGAGCAAGTTTATGGCATCCTACAAAAAAATTAATGAGGGGTTTCTTTCCTATAGAATTACACAATTACTCTCTCTCGCTCTCTCTCTCTCTCTCTCTCTCTCTCTCTCTTTTTCTCTCTCTCTGTGTGTGTGTGTGTGTGTGTGTGTGTGTGTGTGTAATACACATAGGCCCAGTGACTAAGGATTTCATTATATTGAAACTTTCTGGAGCTTTGGTTCCTAGGAATTATTCTTCTTGAAAACCCCGTTTTGTTCCCATCTGGGAAGGCAGCTTGATTACCCACAATTGAGATGATATTCCCCTTGGTAAACTGAAGGATTTGTTCTGTGGGGTTTTGTTAAATCTCTTAAGCATGTATTAGTTCTAATTTATCAGATTTGAATTCAATTCAATTCAGCAATTCAACACTGTTAGATGCTATATCCTGCCCCCAAGAAGCTTATATTCTCATTGGGAGGGAAGGAATTACTACATACATATAAAATTTAGTACAAACATAACATACCTATAATTAAATATGCAATCTGATTATAAACTGAGATGTCTTTGTTGACTTTTCTTGACATCGCAAGGGCACTAGTGGAGCACTTTATCCACTTGTTATCCCCCACCCTCACTACATCATCAGCTCATCTTCTCTTTCTATCATTTATTTTCCCAATGACATCATTTACTTCTATTCTTCAGTTTTCCTTATGAGTTATAGGTTCCAACCTGTTCACATCCACCATGTGACTATTGTGCTTTGTGTGATACTTCTTTTTAATTCTTTGGGTTTTTGTATTCCATATTTTCTTGCCATGCAATAATATCAATAAAATATTAGTATTAAAAATGGCTTTTATTACCAAGGGAAACTCTTGTGCCACTAAAAGATTCATGCAATTTTCAGAAAACAATCCAATTAGTCTCTTTTGTATACACATATTCAATTTGTCAAGTATTTTAACATAATTAACATGTAGTAGACTTCCTACCATCTAAGGGAGGGATGGGGGCTGGAGGGGGAAATTTGTAACAGGAAGCTTTGCAAGGGTCAATGTTGAAAAATTACCCATACATATGTTTTGCAAATAAAAAAGCTTTAATAAAATGAAAAAAAAAGAAAAGAAAAAAAATAAATTAGTCTCTTTCTTGGATAAAACTTTGCGTCCAACTCATATTCAAATCTCTATCACACATATGTATGTATATATGTATGCACATATGTAGTATATACATATATATCTTTTTTGCATATATGCATGATCTCTAGGTTCATCCAAATTAAATGTCATGATCTGGTCAATAAATATTCCTCATCCACTTAGTCTTACCTGTATTGATGGATAGTTGAAAATCTTTTGAGTAGTTATAGATCTCTTTCCGGAGGATCTGTAATGTTCTGCAGCTTGATGCAATGTTTTCTGCAAACAGACAGAGAATCATTCTTCAATCTGGGTTCTATGCTGGAACTCCTCTATCACAGTGATAAATACCTTTATTGAATATACATCTCCCATGTCTTATACTTATAGTCAGGGGGGTCACTTGGCAATTATTTTTCTTCTGTCTTTTAAGGAATCTTGAATGATTTCAGTATGTGGCTGGGGGAATCTCTTTCTTGTAGGACAAGGGCCTCAAGAGGCTGAAATCATTTTTGCCCTATTGTTTTTCTCTAATTCTTCTTTCATCACAACCATCTAAATTTTCCTGTTATTATTTCTACCCATTGCTTTTCATTTTACCCTCTGAGGCCAGGCAGAACAAATCTAAAACCTCTTCTACATGAAATGATGTCACATACTTTACCTCACTGCATACTCTTTTGTTTTTCTCTTGGTTAACTATCCTCAAGTCCTTCTACTGCTTCTCATTTGTTTTGATCTTAAGGCCTTTTATCATCCTGTCCAATCTCTTCTGACATTTTCAATGTCCAACATAAAAAAATGGTTCCCAGAACTTAGTGCAGTTACTCCAGATGTGATCTGACCAGGGCAGAGGAAAGTTGAAGTATGACCAGCTAATTTTATTAACCTGAACCTTCAATGCTAAAATTTATATACCCTCTGCTCCTGGCCTTTCTCCCCTTCATTTTTTAGAAGATAGAAGCAAATTAATTATTTCCATGAATTAAAAATAAAATAAGTTTTTTTTTTTTTAAAAAGAACATTCCAGGTAAAGGAAACATCCTAAGCAAAAGCATGGAGGCTAGAAAGGGGATTTCCTATAGGAGGAGCAACCAGTAGACCAGTGTCCAAGAAATAAAAAAAAAATTCCTACTCTGAGAAGGGAGGAGCTAAATATCTTTTTAGAGGCATGTATTAGTGAACAACACAGGGCAGATGGTAACTAAGGGATAATTTGTGTGATATATGCTAAGTAGCACCAAATAAAGTATGGGTGGTGCTCACTACAGCATGCTGACTCAGGGTTAGAAATGGCCATATTTGTTTTCAAAAGATTTTTTTTTTTTTTGTCAAAAATGGTTGAGACCGAGCACCAGCCCTGAAGTAAAAGAGCACCAGCCCTGAAGTCAGGAAGACCTGAGTTCAAATCTGGTCTCAGACACATAACAGCTGTGTGACCCTGGGCAAGTCACTTAACCCCAATTGCCTCAGCAAAAGGAAAAAAAAAATGGTTGAGACCAAAAGGAATTTCTGTCAACCCTTATCTACCCAGAAGATTCAGTTTTCTAAACCTTCCCCTCCAACCCGTTGCTTTTTTGCTTCTCATTTTATTCTGGTTGGAATTTTGTATGCTTGTATGTACATGCATGTGTGTATCTGTGTGTATGTGCCTGACTTCCCATGGTCTGAGGAATCTCTTTTGCTGCTCACATGGGAAGACGGAAGGATCTTTGGATCTTTTCCTGCAACATTTTCCATTGCTTCTGTTTGATCCTAAGCTTCCTTCCTGAGCAGCATCTTATGCAAATAGCTCAGGACTATTCTTTGTAATAAATAAGAGAGTTATCGAGGGGATTGGCTTGGTATTTTTTCTTTCCTTATTTTTTTCTCGTCACAATGGAAACAGTCTTTGCAGTGGTTTTGAGAACCCTAAAACTCCAAAGTATAAATAAAAAGCAATTTCTTTGCACCCTCCTGCCCCCCCAAATTCCCCTCACTTAGGCTGTCCAATTCAGACGTGGATATTCACATGCCCATGATTTCCAATACAAATACTTATCGCCCATCGGTACAAAAGTTAAATAATCTTCATGAAAGAGAAAATGAGCCCCCCTGAGTGTCCCTCTGTTTGCATATTAGTGGCAGAGCAGGGTCTCTGCCAAGTTGCTCTCTGGCTGACTGCTACAGATGCTCTATTCTCAAGTATTCTGAGTCAGATCTTTAGTGCGAGTCTTCAGGGACAAACAATAGCACCTGTTCCTTACAAGATATCAGGCCGGTTAGCCCATTCATGTATCTTTAATGAAGCTCTGGGGCAGATGGCACAAAGTGGCATCATCAACAACTTAGCACCGAGGAGACAAAAGGGGAGAGTGTCGCGGCAACAATGCCCCTATTTTTGACGAATGGGAAGAGACAGAGTCGGAGTGTTTCACCGGCATCTGCTGCTGTCTTGATTTTCCGAGAGACCTGAGGAACATCCTGGCAATTAAAATTTCTGGGCATGTCGCCGATTTGATGAAGAATGTGTAAAAGGACAAAGCTTTTGGCCGGGGACTTGGCAAGTTTTGCATTAATGGACAGTTGTGCTTTGGGGCATCCATTATATAGCTTTCACCGGGCACCGATTAAGTGTCCCTGACACAGAATAGTGGCTGGCGTTTTAGTCTCCATGCTGTTCTGGCCATCCGGCGAGGGCCTGTGTCCACTGGCCACCACAAGGTTACAGTTTTCTTTCACATTTTTAGAACAGTTACAATAACAATAGCTGACATCTACATGTGAGGTGACTGACTCACTGTCTCTTAGTCTGCTCTCTATTTTATTGACATAAGCATTTAGAAATACACATTTTCCTCCAGTTTCTGCCTTTGCTATATCTTTTAGGTTTTGATATGGTCTCTCATTATTGTCATTCTTTTTAATAAAATTACTTACAATTTCTATGATCTGATCTGCACAATAATCTTAAAAACTAAGTGCTAAGTACAACCCTCATTTTAACGTTGAGGGAACTGAGTCTCAGAGAAGTTAAGTGACTTGCTTAGAGTCACACAGCTAGCAAGTGTCTGAGACAGAAAAGATATATTGAAAAGAGTGCTGGATTTGGAAGCAGATTTCAATCCTGCCTCTAATTTTTGCTATGTCACCGAGCAAGTCAGCTAAGTCTTGGAGTCTTGCTTTTCCTCATCTATAAAGTGAAGAAATTGGACTAAATAGCTTCTAAATTCTCCCTTTGTTCCTAGTCAATGATCCTATTATCCTGTGAACTTAGCTTTTTTCCACTTCTGAGATAAAGGTTCCACTATTTTAAAAATAATTCGTGGTGATCCCACGGATGTTTGCATCCGGATTCACGGATGTTCTGGATGTTTGCAAGAGCAGAATTGTTTTCACTTATAGGGATGCTTAAAGAGTCTTCAAAACTGAGCCAGAAAAATCTTCATTCATAAGAATAAAGAATTTCAGGAACTTTTCCTAGCATGCCATATGAAGATCTGTGGCTTCAATGGAATCTGGAATCCTAACTTTTTTTTCTTTCTTCAGTAAAATATTAATTTTCCATCTTTGGGGGATAGCTGCTTCCCATGTATCTGATTCCCTTGACAAGTCTGCAAATGTAAAGCTGGGGTGATTTGAGGAAGAGAGAATCCTGGAAGGAAGATGAAAGGAAGGATTAGAAAAAAGAAGCCAGAGGAAGGCTAGGCATGGGGCTCAGGCTTTCTTCCTTGTAGTGGGGGGACTTTTTTTTCCTGCTTCTCTGCCCTAAGGATCACAGCTGAGGCAATCTGGCTGTTGCCTTCAGCTGCAAACTGAATGAGGTGACCTGGAATCCCTGCCTTATACAGGTAGGAGGAGGTGTATTATATTCATATTAAGCTCTCCTGACCCAGTTGCATGCAGAAGAGCTTTCTGCTTGCTTCCCTAACCCTATCAAATTATCTCACTGTTTCCATTCCCTCCAAATTGTCTTTCATAACCCCAATAGCAATTCAAGCCTTCTTCAGAAAGCAAAATAGAGATGATCACAGAGGGAACTTTTCTGTTATTTTAACTGAGAATCTCCTACTTGGCCAGGTGGGCAGGCTTCCTAAACAGTCATGCATTTGGAAAAGTCTGTAACACACTGCTAGATTCTAAGCCATTATCATCCCTTTGAAAGCATGCCAAAATGAGACATGCTTAGAATCATAGAATCTCAGAGTTAGAAGGAATTTTAGAGTTATTTAGCCTAACCTACTACTACATGCAGGAATCCCCTCTATACCATTTCAAGCAGAGGTGGTCATGCATTCTTACTTGAATATATCCTAGAATGGTAGTTCATAATCACATGAGGCAACAGTTTATCCCGTCGTTGGACAGCTCTGATGATTACAAAGCTTTTCCCATGTACCAAACTCCTTGTAAGTTCTATAATACATCAACCCTTCTTTTATAATCAATAAATCAACCAAAAAGCACTTTTTAAAAAGACCTGCTTTGTCCCAGTCACTTGCTAAGCACAAAGACAGAAATGAAAAATGTCCCTGACCTCAAAGAACTTATACTTTACTGGGGCAGACTCACATACAGTAACTGGCATTTATACAATGTTTTAAGGAATGCAAAATATTTCACCTATGTTTCATGGATGACCCTCACATTAACTTTGGAACACAATCAGTTGAGTGGATTTGAACCCAGATCTCTATACCTCAGGTCTATCATTCTGACATCAAAATGCTACTGTCTGCTACTGCTCTTGGTTCTTCTAAGCTTTTTCTACATGGTGGCTTTTGGTATCCTTGGAGATGTTGTCAGCCTCCTCATTACCCCATACCCACCCAAATCAAGCCTTCATACTAAACATCTCCAGATTCTTCTCCTTTACCATCCTCTCTAGTCTGCTCAACATTCTCTGAATATGATCCAATTTGTCTTTTTGGTTTTCACCTTAATTAATGAAAAATCTTTATTGTTGATGGTTCTGAAATATACTGATATACTTTTAGTAGTAGCAGAAGCCAGCATTTATAAGGTGCCTTAACATATGCATACATTATCTCAATTCATCCTTCTGAAGTTAGCACTATTATTATTAGTAGTAGTATTCCAATTTTACAAATGAGGAAATGAGACTGGAAGAGTTAAATGATTTATCCAAGATTTGAACTGGGTTCCTCCTCAACACAAGTCTAACCCTTTATCCACTACAACAGATCTTAAATCTCCAGAAGGAAGAATGAATTCTTCCCAAGCAATAGTATTCATCAAATGCTTTGGGGGAGGGGGAGTTGTTTCCACAGGTTTTTGTTTATCCATAACAAGAAAAGTATTTGCATTTCCATGTGAGAGCTCAGTTCTGTTTTCTGATTACTGTTAGCCTGGGATTGAACTGTGCTTCCTTAGCATTCTGAAAAGAGCTCTCAAAGATCATCCTTGCTCTTCTGCTTCTCAACTCAGTCTTCTACTGGCAGAGAGCATTCTTGTTTGTCCTTGACAGAGGGTATTTTTAAAGCTTTGCATCTGTATCTTACTTAAAATAACCTAGGAATGCTTTTTGCATTTGGGTTGAATGACCACGGCTAGTGGATATACTACAAGAACCAAAGTAGAAGACATTATTGGAGGAAAGAACAAGTGATGAGGCTGGGTGGTGTGATGGGTAGATTTGGAGCTCAGGAGTCTGGACTTTGGGTTTGCCCCAGACACTGACTCACTGTATGCCATCAGGCAAATCACTTGCCCACTGAGCTTCTTTTTTCATCTGCTTAGAAAAGAACAGAAAAAAAAAAAGGTCAGAAGACTGAGCTAGGTGATTTTTGCTGCCCCTTCTGACTCTAAAATTCTGTAAGATCATATCCTGGTAATTAATAAAATAACGTTACAAGGCTCTATTAGAATGAGTATTTGATATTCATTCATACTATTTCAATTCAAGAACCCTGCCTTTTGGTGCTTTTGTGTAGGCCCTCTCACCATACCTTTCCATCCAATGTGATTTTTGTTTACTTCTTTAGATGACTTCTCCATCAAGGATCCCCTTACACACAGGTTGCCATTCTCTGGTTCTTTGACTGTTTATAGGTTATCTTCCCTGCATTCTTGACACTTTCTGACATGGTTGACCTACTTCTTTTCCTTCCTTCACTCTGTGGTTTTGATTTATAATTAGTGAACTAAATGAAATAATCTGTCCATCTTTTCTCTGCTAATGCATATTGGAAGAGAATATGGCATGGTGGGAAAAAGGACTAGGAACTAGTGTGACTTGACACACAACCTTGTATTCAGCTAACACTCAATAGATGTTTGTTTAATTGAATTGAAAAAAAAATTAAATAAATTCAATTGATAATAACCCCAGCTCTTAGTCTAACATATTGTTTCTTTACCAGTGTGGTAGAGAATCGACTGATTATTCTATGATTAATGATCTATGTTTTTTTCTTTTTCTTCCTTTACTTGTTGGGCTGGTAAAATTTATTGTTTTCTAACACAGGATCATAGATGTCATGGCCATTTGCGCAACACCTTTCTCTTCTTTAAGATTTCATGGCAGAAAATGGTTTCACCTCACTCCTACAGGACACACTTATATGCTGCTGATATGATCTATGGTGTGGGGTTTGTCACCAAATGATGGCAGGCACCAAAAGTTGGGGTTCAGTCATGTGAAGAATTCACAATGGCTGTTCTGTTTAGCAAAAGGTAGACTTATTTAGGGGAATAGGTTACAGACAAAATGAAAGGGATACAATAGACACCAGGAATGGTAAATATGAAATAGAGTGGGAGAGACATGTTCCAGTAGAAATGTTCCATGAAAAACAATTACTTTTAGAAAGGGAATAGCCCATGAGGTTGGGGCATGCCCTTATCTGGCAGGCTAAATCCTGAAAGGGACTTAGTACCCTAAAAAAGTTAGCTGTAAGAAGGAGAAGTGGGGTTTGGGAAGCAGAGTGGATTAGGGGAGATACCACATGGCCTGGGGTGAGGGAGTAAAAGGAGAAAGACACTATAAGGCAGAGTGCCATGGTGGGCTGATCCAAAGGAAGGTAGCAGCAAAATCATGGCCATAAGTTGTTTTATAGGGGAAATTTAGCCTGAGGGACATGACTGGGATTCCTGATAGCACAGGTAAGAGTGCTGGAGACCTTTACGGAGGGTCCGTAATGATTCTATGGCTTACGCTATGTTCGTATAGGTATGGTGTCTGAATCACCAAAATCTGAGTTGGGAGGATTTATAAAAGTGATCCAACCTCTCAGCACTGTAGGAATTGTTTCCACAGCATCTTGGATAGGTCGACATCTGGCCTCTGCTTGCACAGTACCAAGATGGAGGAGTTTCCAACTGCACAAGGAAGTCCAAGTTTTGGGTGGATCCTAGAAATAGGTCTGTTATTGGATAAAAGAAGGAAGATTCCTTGTTAAAATCCCAGGTCTCACAGTCTGTCACTGTCCCTTCTTGCTTCAAGTTCTGTCTCTTAGAAATAACTTAAAAAGTTGGAAAGGACTTTTGTTGTTGAGTAGTTTAGTCGTGTCCAATGGTCTCTATGACCATTGGGAGTTTTCTTGGCAGAGATGTTGATGTAGTTTACCATGTTCTTCTCCAGCTCATTTTACAGATAAGAAAACTGAGGCCAGATTTGAAGCCAGGCCTCCTGATTCCCAGCCTGGTGTGCCTCTCTTGTACCATCTGGCGTCCCATCCTGGGAATCAGGACTATGATTTTATGGATGAGAAGACTGAAGTCAGAGGAGAAAGGGATTTGCCTGGTTCAGAGAGGTGCCAAGCTAGGATTTGAATTAGGGTTTTTGTGGCTCAAAAATCAGTGTTCTTCCTTTTCCTACATGATAGTCTTTCAAGTCTTAGAAGAAAGTGGTGATCATACTCCTTTCCTCCACCCTCAAGTCTTCTACCCATCCTTTCATCTTTATCAATCTCTTACAATATGATTTCCAAACCTCTTCCTGGCTCTCATATTCCATATTTTAGCAAAGCACCTTGGTCTAGTAGAAAGTGTGAGTGACAGCTTGGTTCAGATCCTGGCTCTGCCTCTTAATGCCTTTGTGATCTTGGGCAAAGGCTTTGAATTCTCTGGGTCTCAAGTTCCTTATCTGTCAAATAAAGGGTTGGAATTAGATAACTTCCAAGATTCTTTCCAATTCTTTTTTTAAATTCTTTTTTATTTATTTTTATTTTTTAGATTCTTTCCAATTCTTAATCTATGATGCTATGAATACTGTAGCACAGAAATCTTAAATCTTGGTTGATTGCCTTTGATCATGCAGCACTGATGGTACAGAAATGATTCTATAGCTCCTCAACTTTTCAGGATTTCATCTTCTCCAGAAAAGAACAAAGTATTCACTTGGTCCACCTTTTTACCAAGCAACAGTCAAATGTACCCATACTTTTGCTTTATAGAATCATGGAATTTTTAGCCCTGGAAAGGAACCTTAAAGATAATTTAGATTTCCCTCTCCCCCTTATAAAGAGATAAGGAAATTGAGGGAAAATCTAAGTTTAATAGGCAGTTAGTGATGTTGGGACTGCAGCCCAGGTTTCTGCCCTCCTCTCCGCCTCCCTATCCTCTCCTTCCCTTTTTTTAGGTGACCAGCAGCATTGTTCCAAAGATTTAAAGGCCAGAAGCAGGCACTTGGGGGATCAGCTCCAATTTAACCAAGTTAAACCTGTACTCCTAATAGTCAAAAGCCAGGGCTTACTTACCTCAGCTAAAATAAAAGAAATAGCTGCCCAAAGCTAGTTTCTTCCACGCCCCACTGGCAAGGTAGTAATTGCACAAAGACCTTTTTATTAGAAGTTGATTTTCCTGAGAAATGAATTCAGAAAAATACTGTAAAGTGTTTATTTTCCCCTTGACCTTTATTAACCTACATCTTTGGGCCTTCCCCAGAGAAAAGTTGTTGGTAAATTAAGTCGTATGGATACACACAGTAGCATTTCTGTACTGCATCAGTGATTGTAGAAAGAGTGAGATGACAAGGAAATTTGGCACTATTTAAACAATGTCATAGGTCAACATATGGGATATTACCAAAAAAGGTTTAAGAATTAAAAGGGGGGAGGTTTGATATTTAGTTTGACTTTTTAATAGGATATGGGGTGACTTGTGGTTAAAAGACCTGGGTATGAGTCCCAGCTCTGTTCCTTTTTGGGGCACTAGGGTGACTTTCAATAAGTCACTTAACCTCTAAGGGCCTCAGTTTCTTCATCTGTAAAATCAAGGACTCAAACTAGAAGCTCCCTTCCAACTGTGACATTTGGTAACTGTAAATGGTTCCTTTTCATGCTAGGAAAGAAATTTGCAAATGCTCTTTGATTTGACTTGGTAATTTTTTTTAATACTTCCTAGTTTTGATATGTGTTCCTTTAAATGTTTACTTTCCTTTAATCAAAGTAGATTAAAAACTGGCTCTCTGATACCACAGTGTTGAAGGCTAGAATAGAAACTGCCCCATAATGCTTGCCTAGCATCAGAGCAAGAGATGTTTGCCAAAGGATTCTACTGTAAGCAAGAGAGAAAGAGAAGTTGGAAAAAGGCAGAGATATTGTAGGAGGTAGGCTTTCATCCATTCCAGCCCTCATTTTTTATATATAGCATACAAATGCTGATAGAAGATGAAGAATTTTCTCCTTTTGCATTTTTGTGCTCTTTGATACATTTATTAAGGTCAAATGAAATTTGATATAGTAGGATTTATTCGGAAATGCTCTCTGAATACAACTCCATAATTATTGAGCTACACGATCGTACACAGGGCTGTAAAACTGCTTAGACAGACAAGCAATTTATATGTTACATCGAGGTGTGTATAGCAAAGAATATTAGTCTAATTGGGAGCCAAGATGTGGTGGTCTTAAATCTGAAGCATGGTATGGAGGCGGGGAGAAGGGGGTAGGGATTTCTAGGAAGCCTGCTAAACGTACTGCTCTAAGGCGGTAGAGTGAGCTACCTGAGGTGGAGCGATACTACCTTTCGAGTGTTTAACAGCTGAACATTATTTCCCAACCCAGAACACTAACCTCACATTTCAAGACAGGAAGACATCCAAATAGGGGAAGGAGAAACACCTAGACTTTGTCTTAATGTTCTAATTGTTTAGTATTTATTTATCTATCTTGTATTTATTTATTTTTATCTATCTTTCATGTATTTGTCTTTTATCTATTTTGTATTTATTTATCTTTTATCTATCTAGCATGCATTTCTTTTATTTCTATTTTATATTTATATATTTATTTGTCTATCTTGTATTTATCTTTTATCAGACTATCATGTATTTATTGATCTATATTTTATCTGTTTAGCATTTATTTATCTATCTATTTATCATGTAAATAGTTCTTTATTTATTTATAGTCTCTTCATTTATTTATTTGCCTTTTCTTTATATTCCTATCACTTAGCACAGTATCTAGAACATGCCAGGTGCATTGCTTGTTGACTTGATTTGAAATAACCTGGTTTTCTTTTCCTTTCTACCTTGCAGAAGCCATACAGTAAACTCTCAACAAATTCCAGTCTAACAAATATTTATTGGTTAACAGCTGTGTGCCGAGTACTCTCATAGGCTTGAGGGGTGGGATGCAAGGTTTAAATGGCATGTGGCTCTTAACCTTGTGAAATTTAGCATCTAGGAGGAGATGGAGGAGGTGGTCAGAACTACATTAGAAAAATGATGTATTTAGCTCTGGGAATGACAGGCTGGAGATAGGAAGAGCTAGGGAAGCCAGTAAGGTGACCTTTTGCAGTTAATAACTTAAAACAGGGTGCTAACCTTGGGGGTAAAAAAGATGGGATCCTTAAGTTAATAAGGAGAAAATGAGTCTCTAAAAATAGTTGCCTAAAACGAAAGGACAAGAATAAGAATGCCTTTCATTCTTTAGTTTTTTGTATTCTCATATATAAGATGAGGGTACTGGGCTGGATGAGGCACTCAACCTTTTTGTTTGTCTCACAGATCTCATTAACAGTGTGGAATCCTTCTCTGAATAATGTTTTTAAATGCATAAAATAAAAATAGAGAATTACAAAGAAAATAATTTCAGGGAAATAATTATCCAAATTTTAATAAAAAGTTTATGGATTCAAGATTGAAAAACCCTGGAATAGATGATTTCTAGAACCCCTGCTGCATTGTCAGCCTTGGGATTCTAGGTTTGGTGAGTTGGATAAAATGTTATGTCTTTGGCCTGGATTTAGGAACAATTTTGAGTAGGGACAAGGGAAGAGGTGGTTATGGGAGCACATGGATCTCTATAAGCAATGGAAAATAAATGCCTGTCAAGACATATTTGTACTATGTCTGATCATAGGCTCTCTTCTGTTTAGCAGGTTCAGGGTCACATGCCTCCGCTCATGATCCCAATTTTTCCACACGACCAGCGGACACTGGCAGCAGCTGCTGCTGCCCAACAGGGATTCCTCTTCCCCTCTGGAATACCGTACAAACCAGGTAAGCAGAGGGGGACCTGCTGCAGCTGCTTCCAAAATGCTGTTAGAAGAACCTAATTGTTTTTTGTTTTTTGTTTTTTTGGCTTGGGAAGTTCAGACTACACTGAAGCATTTGTCCATCAAAGAGATGGGTGGAAATGAATAGTATACTCAGAAGTTTAGCTGCAAGTTATGGTGGGACTATAAGAAAATGCTGGGAAAATTGGGCATGGAAAACCATCTGTTTTGTTCAAGAAATAAAGCATGGCTTCCGAGTAGTCCTATTTTCAGTATTGTCCTCTGGTAAAAGTCTTTGGGATTCTAATTTGAAACACGGTGGTATGACTTTTGGGAGGAAGACTAGTAGATGTTGTCAGGTATGCTTTTTCCCTCTATATCCAGTAGTTGCCTATAAGAGAATACCTCTTCTCCTTCTGAGAGCTTTGATATCCTAGGGGAGAAAGGTCACAAGATGTTATCCTTCCCTGATTGTTGTCTTCTTTTTGTTGGGAAAAAAAAAAACAACTACAACACAAAAAAAACCAAATAAACCCAGAAACTAGTGCAATTTACTTAGTTTGCAACTAATAGGTAACATTTAGACTTCTTTTTAAATAATAAAGCATCCAGGAGCTCCTTCTCATTCATTGCCAAGTCTTGAAACAGGTCACATAACCTTGCAGTAAAATATGTTTTGAGATGATTTAGCAAATGTTATGATTTCTTTCTTTATTCCTCTGAGTTTACTGGACTCCTGGGGAATTCAATTAGGGCTATAATGGTTTGAAGCTACTTTCAGAGCCTCCTTGTAAACAGGGCTTTAAATGTTTAAAGATCTGTTGCCAAAGGAATCCACCGTAAGAAGATAGTTAAGTAAATAAAAGTCAACCTTATTTTCATTTGTGCATTCTTTGTAAGTGACCTCAGCCCAGAAGCAGTGACCTTGTTCTGCTCATTAATAATTTTTTGTGTCAAGTTTTTTTTTTCATATATTAGCCATCAAATCCAAGTGTAGCAGTTTCTTTGGACATAAATCATGGAGTTTACAAAGTGAGCAAAGACACCAGGTTTTATCTTTCTTTTTTCCTTCCTTCCTTCCTTCCTTCCTTCCTTCCTTCCTTCCTTCCTTC
>JAJPUD010000619.1:272902-292005 GCA_023553655.1 Myrmecobius fasciatus | reverse complement strand
CCTTCCTTCCTTCCTTCCTTCCTTCCTTCCTTCCTTCCTTCCTTCCTCTTTCTTCCTCTCTCTTTCTTGCCTTTTAATATAGACAACACATTGCTTTGTCCTTTTATCAGCAAGACTTCAAAGTACCTTTAAAAAAAAAGTCAGCCAAAGGAACCCAGGGGATTTTATTGCTTCAACTGTTGATGGGGGTTGGTTCATTGTCTTTAATTACTGTAGAGAAGTCTTGCCTTTGAGGGAAAGCATAGAATGTTTGAGAAAACTCAAAAGATTAGAGATGGAAAAATAAAGGAACTTGTCTCAGAAGATTGAAAATAATCTTCCAAAGTTCATTCTTAGGCTTCTGGAATGAATGAAATTCAGGCTGAGGATGAGTCAGAGTCCTGTGGCCTGGTAGATCATGGGGAATAGAAGGAAATAAGATGGGTATCCTTTGACTTTCTGACCTATACTCTCCATGGAATGGGTGCCAGTCATAAGGATGACATATATATTCTTTTGGTGAGAATAAAATTCAGTGAAAATATGCCCTAAATTTTCTTTTGACAAGTGGAGAAAATGCTTTTTAATGTTAGGATTGAACCAATCATTAATCATGACCTTGCCTATGGGTAAAATGTCCTGACTTGATCTGGGTCTGAGTTGTCACCCTTGTGCTTATCACAGGACTAATAATATTTAAGCTGGGAAGGGATACTTCAGTTGGAACATCAAAAAAATTAAGTCATTGGAAGATTTTTTGTTATTGTTGTTAAATGAAAATGGCTCACAAAAAAACTATCTTGTAGTAGATGATTGAAACCTTTGGCTTTCAATCTGTGTCAAGAGAAGTATCAATCTTACTACTCATTGTAGATCTTTAAATTGACAAAATACACATTGATAAAGACATGAACACTCTGGATACCTCATTATGATGCATTGTAATTCTTATTTGTAGAGAAAACATACAAATTATGCTACGTAAAATTCAGGCATAAAAAAAATTATAAGGACAGTAACATCTTGATGTGTAGGCAGTACAGAAGCTCAGTGTCGGGAGGGAATTATTTCTTAGAAGGGTGGATTAAAAAAAAAGATACTACTATGAGGAAGGGGTCAAAAGAGATCCCTTTGCAAGCCACTTGAAATGCATGTGAAATGGTCACTAAATCATTAAGAACCAATATTTTAGAGACCACAAAACAGACATTCATTTAAATTTCCCCTTAAACTCTGTGTCATTGAAAGCTTCATTAGCCTTTTTCATTGAGAAATAAATGGCTATCTCTTAGAGAAGACTTCATTTTGTGCTCCTTCCAGTCTATGGAATCCAAGGGCTTGGGGATCATGTTTTGTCCATAGCTGTAGAAATCATTATCTTTTTTTCCTCCAATGAGAAAGGGTTATATTAGAGCAATGCATAACTTGGACATTTATTCTTTCTGAAGTGGAAAGAAAGGGATTCATGCAAACTTCCTTCCAAATGCTCTGTTTTTTCCATCATTTAAACATTAATCTGAATGGGGTGGAAACTCATATCAATACAGTACAATGCTATATAATTAGCTATAATGCAATGAAATATGATGCAACAAAACAGTACAATACAAAGAATATTTATGAAGTACCTACTATGTGCAGAATACTATGCTTAGGTTGTTCCCCTTTTGGAACTCATAGCCTCATATAAGGAAAGAAAATCAAAACAGCTAGCTGTAATACACAAGGTTATATGTTCAGTGTAGCAAACTTGTCTAACTGTGATGGACTGATGGGAATATAATAAGGTCATTTTGGAAATCTTCAGAGAATTGATTTCTTTAGCTTTAGCTATAGTATTTTTTAAGGATTTACTTCTTCAGACAGCAAGGAGAGGTGCCTATTTAAATAGAATGAAGGTATATGGCACGCAATAGAGTACAGGATATAAGCACAAGAAATTACATAGGATCATAAAATAATAGATTGAGGATGAAAAAAAGGGCACCACATCACACTCTTGGAGAGCTCTAATTGTTAAGACATTTTTCTTTACATTAATCCCTAAATCTACCCCTTGGAAACTTCTAAAGCTGTTTCTTGATTCTGCCCTCCAAAGCCAAGCAGAAGAGGCTAATCTCTCTCTTATGTAACAGTCTTTCAGATTCTTTATGAAGTCAATATCATGTCCCCAATAAGCCTAAGCATCCCCATTTCCTTCAACATATTCTTGAATCTTTTTGTCATCATGATGTCCTCCTCTGAGCACACCCCAGAAATTTATTACCTAAAATGTGCCCAGAACTAAAAATGATTCTCTTCCAGAAGTGGTCATACCAGGAAGAGATTAATACCAAGATTAAGACTGCTTTTTTCTGGCCTAATGAGAGGCAGGATGTGTCTCAGATATTTTGAGTTTGTTTGTTTTGGTAAGAATGATGAATGCTGTTTCTGTAACACCCTCGTCCATGCTGCTGGGCACCTTTTCTTAAGGCAAAATCAAACTGACAATGCCATGCCCACAAAGTGCAAGAGGGAGCAGCAATTTTCTTGTTAACTTGAAAATGTGCAACCATCGATTTCCTAGCAGAATGTGTGTGACATGGTGTGTCTGAGTTTGTCAGTGTCAAATAAATACAATCTTTATCATGATTAAGACATTACATTAAAAGAGAGGAGACATTACTCTTGTGATGGTACATTGCCTTTCTCTTAGGTGGCCAGGGTCCTTACAAATATTTTGAGTTTAATGTAAAATGAGACTTCTTAACAATTGGAGTTATTTGTATGTGGAATATTTTGTTTTCAAGAGGTAATGAGTTTTCTATTACTGGAGGTCTTTGATCAGAGACTTGATGGCTGCTTATTAAAAATGCTATAGAGGCAGCTAGGTGGTGCAGTGGTTAGGGCACCAGCCCTGAATTCAGGAGGACCTGAGTTCAAATTTGGCCTCAGATACTTAACACTTCCTAGCTGTGTGACCCTGGGCAAGTCACTTAATCCCCATTGCCACAGCAAAAAAAAATGCTATAGAGATAATTACTGCTCAGGTCATGGTTGAACCAGAATACCACTGAGGTTTTGTCCAACTCTCACATAATGTGAGTCTATTTTCTAATCCTCATTGTCCCAATGTAGTACCCACTGAGAGAGCTGAGAGTATCTACTCTATTTTTTCACTTTTCCAAGTAGAAAGCTGACATCACTTTCTAAGAGTAGAGTTAGAAGAGACTTTGAAAGTCACCTAGTACAATCCTTTCATTTGACAAAGGAAATCAAAACAGAGAATCGAAAGGGTTTGCATTAAGTTCAAACAGCAAGTCAGTGGTGAGTCAAGAATCCATTCATATAATCACAGAACTGAATGTATCTCAGAGGCCTTTCAGTTCTAATTGTACATGAACAAGAATCCCTTCCTCCTTTGCCCCATCCCCAAATATCCCTGACAGGTAATTATCTAGTCTTCTCTTGAATACCTCAAATCAGAGAGAACTATTTCAGAGGCAGCACATTCAATTTTTTTGGTTAGCTCTAATTAATATTTTCTTCCCTTACATTAAATCAACATCTTTTCTGCAACTATTGCTCCAAGTCCTGCCCTCTAAAGCAAAAAGAACACTTCTAATTCATCTTCTATATTTCCATCCTTCAGACTTTAAAGACAACTATTTTGAGCCCTCTTATTTTTATTTTTGCTAAATTGGGCATCCTTAGTTCCTTTAACAAGTCTGTATGGTCTTGAGCATCAGCATCATCATCATCATGATCTTCTTCCTTTGGACATAGTTCATTCAGTCTATCAAGATTTGTCTTAATATGGCTCTCTGAAACAAACACAATATTTCTGAAGCTGATAAGCACTGGGTCCAGTAGGATGATCATTTCTTCAGTTTAGATACTATAGCTCTCAACATAGTCTAAGATCTTATTAAGTTTTTTGTCTGCCATGATTCACTCTTGACTCATATCAAACTTATAGTACCTCAAAGCCTCAGATCTTTTTCAGCCATTCGTGCAGAGAATTTGAACTCTTTTCCTCTCTATGTCTTTACCATCTTACTCTTATAGAGTGGATTTTTTGAATCCAGGCATATAAGTTTTACTTTTTTTCTATTTAATTTTTCCTTATTGAATTCAAAGTACATACAAGTCTCTGCAAATCATATAGTTCTATGTAAGTGGCCAATTGTTATATTTATTCCCAGAATAGGGCTTTTTCCATTGCTGAAGCACAGAGTCCCTTCATACATGAATATGGATCACATGTGAGTCATACGTGAGTCAGGACCTGCAGTAGAAAGAGCCCCCAGTAGTACTTTTCCAAATTCTTTGTTTTCTCTGTTCTTCACATTTACTTTTTTTTTCTTTTTTTTAAATTTATTTTTTATTAATACTTTTTATTTGCAAAACACATGTATGGGTAATTCCTAAACATTAACCCTTACAAAGCTTTCTGTTACAAAATTTTCCCCCCTACTCCCCACCCCTCCCCTAGATGGCAGGATATCCACTACATGATAATTACTTCACATTTACTTTTATAAATGTTTCCAAACGGGTAGAATCCCTACAGTGGTAATCTCAGTGGGTCAGAGGAAGAAAAGAATGAGCCAAATCCCTTGTATTTCAGAGGGAAAAGATAAAGCTTTAGTTAAACTGAAGAGAATGAGCTAAATTTTACCATTGAGGACTTGGGAGAACTTTATTCTGAGAGTCAGACATATATCTGACATTGAACAGAAGTAGAGAAGAGTATTGTTTCGAGAGGTTGATAGCCTTGATAAATTTAAGAAGTTCTAGCATCTCAGTACTGTTCCTTTCCTCTTGTATATGGGGTTTGCTGAGCCTAGCTTCATTGCAGTTTCTACAAAAAATTAGGAACTCCTTTGCTTCTCATTCAGGGCATACTGCTCTCTCTGAAATGCCTCTATTCTGATAGTATGCCTGAAAGTTTTAAAATTGGGTGCAGCTTTCCACAAGTTTTAAATACCATTTCAAAAAATTTTAAAAAGCTTTCTGATAGCTTCCAGATATTAACAGACAATGGCCAGAGCTGGGAAGCTCTAGGGGTCAGGTTACAAAATGGGCATTATTGTGCTCATTGGATTTCAGAGGCATTTTTCTTCCACCTCTGGTAGCAAAGGCCAGATTACACTGGAACCTTAAGCTAACCTGTTCCAACATGCTTCACGTCTTTTGTACATATTTAAAAAGAATGGGTCCTCACGCAAGCATTTCAAATCCAGAAACAAATTTGAAAAAAATTGCTACAACATGTTGACTGATTTCTTGCCAAGTCAGCTAGTGAGAGCTTTCTTGATCGACTCTTAGACTGAAAAAATTAGAGGGGAAAGCATGTACCTTCTGTAATTAAAAATTTAAACCTCCTTATACCCTTAGTGCTCACTTTCTTTAAAACAAGCTAACTCTTCTCTCTCTCTCTTCTCACCCTCTCCCTTTCTGTCTTTCTCTTCTTTCTCCTTCTCTCTTTTCCCCTCCTCCCTTCTTTCTCTTCTCCTTTCTTTCCCCCCATATGTTATTCCTTTTTCCATTTCTGCCTATCTTTTTCTCTTTCCTCCAGTCTGCTTTGCTTTTCTTCACCCTCTTTTTTTTTGCCTCTCTCCAGGTTTACCCATATTCCTCCTCCTGTTCCCTCTCTTATTCCCTCCCTCCTCTAGATCTCCTATCTCCCTCTGTGTTAGCAGGGTACTCTGTTAACTCAGGTGTATTAACTTTTCCTTTTTCTGTATTGATACAATAGCATGGCCCTGGGAAATGACCTTCTACAGATTACATTCAGATCCATAGATTCAACCCCGAAGAAAGGTTAAAAGACATTTTTTAAAATGATGCTTGTCAATAGTAGAAAGAAAGCTATTTGTAGCCAGCAGGTGAGCTGGAGAATACTGCAGGGTGTGGCAGATTTACTAATAAATTAAGTGCCAAGCCCAAAACTATAACACACACACACACACACACACACACACACACACATGGGGAGGGGGAGAGAAAGCCACCCCCAAACCCTACCATGCAGCTATTTCCAACCATAGAAACATGACAGCTATGAGAAAGGAGTGCCGTGGGGAATTCTTTTAGAGTTTGATTTTTTAAAAAATATGTTTGACATGGAAAATGTTTTAGTACAAATACGGCAACTGGTATTAAACTTACCAAAGGGGGGGGGAAGGGAGGAATTGCAGTGCAGTGTGGAGCAAGGATGAATAATGCATGATATTTAAAGAAAGCACAGCCCGAATGTTCTGGGAGCCGTCCATGCTGATAGTTTGAATGGCGATTTTTTTTTTCCTATTTAAAGCATCATTAATTCAGCATCTTTGTGATGTTTTTTAACCTGGTAAAATATTGACCAAAGAAACATGATTTAACTTAGATTAGCGTATTCTTTCTTCAAATAATTTAGCTTAAATCTTAAGGAGATCAGTGGAATTATTTAAGCATCAAGCAACAATCATTTACTATAAAAATAATTTGATCTTGTTATCTGTTTAAAGAAAAAAATAGCACACCACCCCCACATAACAGTGAGAGCTAAAATCAACCTCATGGAAGGGGGAAAAGCAAGATCCGATATTTTGAACATTGCTCCATAGGAGACCGGCACAATATAGTGTTAGCGAGTGCATTGTCGCTTAGCTCCATATGCAATCAGAAGCCAATTGTTACTGGACTGTGTACAAGCACACACTGTGCTCAATGGTCTGATGAGGTATTATGGATATGATGCAAAGAGACTGTGTGGATTAGAAGCTCACAATTTGTTAAAAAGTGAAAGCAACTTAACATTTCCATTGGGTCAGCTGAGTAGCTCTTCATGTGGCAAGCAGAGTGAACTAGATCTTAGGATTCAGGGAATCCAGGAAGGTTTCAGGTATAGAAATTTAAATGGACATTCTAACCTTTGAAAGGCCCTTGATACATTCCTTGGGATCCCTCCACATTCCATCTTCATTATTGCATTCTGCATTCAATGTGAAAAAGTTCATGCAAAACAGCTTGATTATTATAAATGTCAAAAATGTGCAGAGGAACAGCCTATTAAAATGTAGCCTAGAGACAGTACATAACACTGACTTTAAATAAGGAGCTAGAGCCAAAGTGATACTCCATTAAATCACTGTTATTGGGTAATTTCTCCATCAGTGTATTAATTTTTGTTTACAGGTCCCCCTGCCCCCAGTAAAGTCCTTCCTAGTATTTCTCATGTCTTCAGGCCACCAAATGTGGCTGGTAGCCCTGGGAGGCAGAAGTCCCTGAGGCATCCCCTTTTGAAGATTGTTCATAGTTAGATGACTAATCTACTGAGATTTAGCATTAATATTTGCCCATGCCCTACACTTACTCATAGCCTCATGATGGGATCAAAGACTTAAGAGCTGAAAGGGCACTTAGAAGTCACTAAGTCCAACCCTTTTGTTTTACAGATGAGAAAACTTGAGAACTAGAGAGGTTAAGTTATTTGCCCAAGATCCCATAGCAAGTCTAAAAGCAAGGATTTGAGCCTGAGGCCTTGGGCACTGAGGTCGGCATACATCCTGGTACACCACACATATCCTCTGTGAGATTGCCTCATTTCTGGGCAAAATATGGTCTGATTTTATCAAATTATTGCTAGATTATATTTGTAAAGTACGAAAGTGTTTATGATTCTGTGCCAGGGATTAATATCAAATATCTGGACAGCATTGCTTTGTCACAGGACTATGTGATCTAAGACATCATGGCATTTGGCGTTCCTAAGATCTGCCTTGTAGCAAAGTGCCCAAGAGTAAGTTTTATTTTAATATTAAAAAGTCTTAGGAGTTAGTATTGTGAACAGTATGAATGTAGATTTGTGAAGTAAGACCTAAAAGAAACTTTTCTGATGTCTTCCCTCTCCACTTTGTTGTTAATGCTGTCTTCTTAATATTCTTTTAAATTTGCTTTGTACTTATTTTTGATTGTATTGTTTGATTTGTAATTATTTTATCTGTATTTGCTATTTGTCTACTTATGAGAGATAGTGTGGTATAGTGGGTAGCAGGATAGCCTTGAGGTCAGGAAACACTGGGTGAAAATCCTGCCTCTTACATATACTGGCTCTATAATCTTGGGGCAAATCATAATCTCCCTGGGCCTCTGGGCCAGTTCTCTTAAATTATAAGCAGTTGCCATTATGAATTTCTTACCAGGGAACTGCCTCCAGTGATGACATTATAGATCCATCTTATCTCCTTATCTGTACATGTTATTTTTATTTGACTAGAATTTAAACTTCTTGAGGACAAGAACTATGGAGGGGGGAGAATTGTATACCCAATTCATAATACAAAAGCTGGCATAGAGTGGAGAAAAGGGAAGAGAAAATGTATCTAGGATTTCATCGGGCAAGTTAGTGAGCTTCTGATGACAAGATTCCTACCAGTGTACATCGAAAATGTTTCTCCAACCTGGAGTCTTAGAGAGTTGTCTGGAGGACAGATTGCTTAGAGGGACTTGTTTAAGGGCACATAGCCAATATGTGTCACAAGTAGGACTTAAATCTGCCAGGTCCTTCTTGTCTCCATGGCCAACTTTGTCTGTTTCATCATACTGAAAAATATTTGCTGAATGAATGAACAAGTTTACTAGATTGTACAATAGGGAGATCTTACCAATAAAATTTATTTCTTTTGGGATATATAGTTAGTTTTTTTAAAGTATGATATTATTCTCCATTCTGTTATCAATATTATGTAATGTTGAGGAAACCACTTTTCCTTTCCAGGTCTCAATATCTTCATTTGTAAAATGAGGGAGCTGGTTTCTTAGAGATAGTCTCTTAGCCTTTATTTCAGTGCCAACATTCTATGAATCTCTTTGATCTTCATGGTCCTTTACCACCCAGGGAGGGCCTGGAAAATAAGACATTTCCCAGAAAGCTGGTGGCTAAGATTGTGTAGTTCAGCCCTCACTATTGGATGAAGACAATTTCTCTGTCTCCCTCTATATCTGTCTCTGTCTCTCTGTCCATCTGTCTTTATGTCTGTTTCTCTTTTTCTTTTTCTCTTTAGCTCTCTCCTTATCTCCCTATCTCTGTCTCTGTCCATCTGTTTCTCTTTTTCTTTTTCTCTGTGGATCTCTTCCTATCTCCCTCTGTCTCTGACTGCCTTCCTGTTCACAGCCCCAGCTCAGGAGCACTTGAGAAGCTCCCCATTTCATCTTCTTTCTTGAGTGCTAATGCCTTGTTTTGCCTCCTGAGCCAGGATGTTTCCCTAAGCCATTTGCAGCTCTAATAGAAAAAGCCTGTACACATCCTTGGTGCACTGCATGTCGAGTTGGCTTCAAGATATTTTTGTACTCCTCAAAAATGATGTATTACATGATTTGTAATGGAGAGAACATGCTTGAATTGCACATTTAATTTTTTTTCTCTTTCCCATCACATTTATGCATTGCCAGTTTGCCTACTAGCAATTTCACTCAGGGAAAGTTCCAAGGTAACACTACAAGTCTGTGCCCAACACAGCCTTTTGTCTCTGCAGATGTTTGGGCTTAAAGCAGTACTGTAGAGCCCAAGCAACGTGAAGACCCTGTTTGTACTTGTCTGCTATGATTCTCTGTTCATTGTCTAAACCTGTATGCATTGTTCTCTCCGACAGGTGATAACTACCCCGTACAGTTCATTCCATCAACAATGGCAGCTGCTGCTGCTTCTGGACTGAGCCCTTTACAGCTCCAGGTATGTGCCAAAACAAAAAAAAATGTGGGCCACCAGCCAACACTTTAGTGGAAAACTGCTAACCAGCTGTATGCTAAATAATGGCCTGAATGTTAAATAATTTTTTAAGCATAGCCCAGAAGGATTAACACCTTATGTACTTACCATACGACAAATAGGAATGTCGACTGCCAACTTCAGTATTTTAAAAAGGGGGAAAGTGACATGATGACTTAGTCTTATGTATTTATAGAGCATTTGAGTCAATAGTTGCTAATGAATATATGCCCAGTTGTCTTTAGATATGTTGAGTCTAACCTCCCCTGAATTTCTTTCTTTCTTTTTTAATCAAAATTGCTTCTTCCCCAAATGGGTTTTTCTACATCTTTCCTCACAGGCATCCAAGCAGTGTTTTGGGTGTTTTGTTACTTTTTGCATCTTATAGAGGGAAGAATTGGCTCTTTTTTCCTTGTGGCTTCAAAATTGACCAACCCAAGAAGTTTAAGAAGACTTTGTCTGCATTTGTGTAATCTCATTCAACCTTTCCAGTACTGGGATCTGAGGGAGGGCCTCTGGTTTTGGCCCATTAGTTGCCTTCATTTATGAAATTATTCAGGGTGAGAATGATTTAGACATTAAGCAAATAACCCTCAGGTCCTACCTTTGCCACTCACTTCTCAGGCGACCTTTAGTACCCCCCTTTCCTTTCAATTGCTCCAATTGTAAAATGAGGTGGTAGCCTCAGTAATATCTAAATGCTTTTCTAACTCTTATCACTCTAAAATAGTTTTTCATTGGGAGATATGTCTTTATAGCTAAAAACACAAATATAAGATTGTCAAAAATATATAATAAGTATTTAGAATTAGAAATGCTAGAAAATGTGGGCTAATGAACATGCAAAGAATATGGGGAATAAATAGTCCATTAAAATAGCATTTTAATTTTAAAATTTCAATAGGGGTTATATTTTAGCTTCCTAAAGCCATCTAGGGGATTTGTACTTTACCAATTATTGTTATTACCTCCCTCACATATTTCTGTTCTCTGTCTGCTGGTTTCAACCTCCAAAACAATTTCACAATAACAACAAAATCTCTTTGAATTTCATTTTTGTGTGGCCAAGCCAGAGATGATGGGGCACTTTCCAAAGGTTCCTCCTCCAATAATTGTCTGAACCTTGCTCCGGGTCTCTGTTTATAGGGACAGCTCTTGCTTTCTTGCCTCCTCCCTTCTCCACTTCCCCAAGTCACTTTTGCTAATCAGCCACTTCCTATAGCCATTGAAAATAGTAAGAGAGGAAGGGATACAGAAGCCAATAATAATAATGCTAAGATCGTTGGGGCATAACTTTTGGACTTCAAATCAGGATGATTTTATTTCAAACCCTGCCTTTGACAGTTACTAGCTGTGTGATCTTGGGCAAGTCAAATATCTATCTAAACCTTGATTACATCATCATGGATGTGTAGTGAGCTGTGAATCCTGTACGTTTGAGGGGAATTATCTGGTACAGAAAACAGTACAGACGAATGCCATATTCTTGTGCCTCTGCTCCTTCTGTAGCTATGCTCCATCAAAATATCTTCATTTGAATGTATCTGTTTGCCCAAAGCAAAAATATAAGCCCAAGACCTTGATTTAGTCACTAGGGTTTTTCTAGGAGAAAAGAGGTCTCAGTGTGTCCCTTGTTGGTGTGGTTGTTGCCCCCAAGTTGAGAAATGTCTGGTTCTGTGACTCAGGTTCTGACAGAGTGTTTGTTTGTTTTTTTTTGCTGGCTACGCTACTAAACAGAAAGGGCATGCCTCCCACCCACAAATTAGCCCAAGACTAAAGGGCCTAAGTGAACGTTATGGCAGGAATTTGGATACCTTTGAACATGGTGGTGGCCAGTCTTACAACCACAAAAAGATTGAGGTATGAATGCTTCCATTGATGCTTCTGTGGGTGGGAATGTTGTTTGTTCCAACATACTCCCAGCTTTCTTTGAACGTGGGGACCAGGGGAGCACATCAGGTGAGGAGACCTCGAAGGCGGCTATCTCTCATCGAAGAGAACCGCAATAGAATCTAAGCAAGGTTTCCAGAGACCATTTCTGTAGATTGTCTCAACTTTGTCTCCTTTCCTCTTCTCTTTTCCTTCCCCTTGAACTCCATCCCTTGTCTCCTTTTGTAGAGTTTCAAACATGTTCCATGGATTTTTGTTTCAGTTGATTTTCATACCTATTCTTGTGAGACTGGTAGGATTTTGCTTCTGCAGAAACTGAGGTACTAATATGCTCAAGACTACACAAGTAGATCAATCACATTCAACCTCAGTTTCCTCATCTGTAAATAGGGAATGGGGATAAAAAGAGTGCCTCTCTCACTGAGTAGTTGTGAAGATCAAATGACAGACATAAAAATTCTTTGCAAACCTTAAAGGACTATGTAAATACTAGTCTTTATTATTTTTATTATTATTGTTCAGAACCAACAGGGAAGAGATGCCTCTCCATCCATTTAGCTCTTATAAGATTTTGACTTCCTCTGCTAGGTCTCTGTATTTTGAAAGCTTTTAGTTCCATGTAGGTTGGAGATTATGAGTATTTGGTGTGGCCCCACCTATTTAAAACATATTGAAGTTTTTATGGATCACTGTTATGTCTGGGGGTTGGAGGCAACAGTTTCATTTGTGATAATGTTTTTTTTTTCCCCAGTACTATTTACTGGTAGAGTTTTCCAGGATACTTTGAGGTCTATGTTTGTAATAGGAAATTTAGTATTTGCGTTGGCATTAGTATTAGTATCTATTGTGAGGGAGAGAAAGGAGAGAGTAACCTGAATGTCAGAAGTGGGTCTGTGCGATTATAGGATTATAGTTAAACAGGCCTCCCTACCTAGGGCAGAACTTGGGAAAAACTGAGTGCTTAGCAGCACCATGAAGACAGGTGGCATTGGCTCAGACCCCAGACACTCTCTGCCCTTTGTCTTTATTTTCCCCCTGGGCCTGGGTACCTATTTGTCACTTTCCCCAGTATATTTCTGCCTTGCTCCATCCTTCCATATTTGCTTCACTTTGCATCACTACCTCCTTCCTCAAGCCCTGCTCCCTGTCTCTCTAGAGCCCTTTCCCTTTCTCTCTCCCTTCTTTTCACTGCAGCATCTAAAAATCTGGCATCTGTTTGGTCACTGGAAAACATGAACCCAGATTTCTGTTTGCCAGGTCCACACAGTGCTGTGTATATCACTACTGATCCATCTGCACAACACATGCCACATGCCAGTTGCTTTAATTAGGGTGAATGGGGAGTCTATTAATGAGGGAGCCCATGCAGCTTTCATTTGGAATTTTGACTGACCAAGAGCTCTTCTTGGCCCCTCTGTGTCTTGCCCTGTTTTCCCTGCTCTCTTCTCTTGAGTTCCCCCTGCCTGTCAGGAAAGCTCGCCCAAGCTGGAGAGTACATGGCACACTATTTGGCAAAGACTGAGCCTGCTTGCCAGGCGGGTTTCCCAAGCCTTCCCAGCATGGTTACAACTTGATGCCCGGGAAATCCCAGAACAGCTCGGCTGACACGTATCTCTTTAGTCCTTACATACAGATGCTGCTACATGAAATCTGTGACAAAACTGCTGTAGGATAATCCCTCCTCCTTTCAATTTTACAGCAGGTTTGAAAATTATTATTGTTATTATTTTAAGAACTGCTTTCATTTTGAGCTAAGGATACTCTCTGTCTCCTCCTTCCCACCCCCATCTGTTTGCAAGCTAAACAAGGAAATGCCACAGCTCTGTCAACAGCTATGATAAACTGTTGATACTAACGAAGCATTACAATTATGTTAGCCGAATTCATTCCTAAATACAGGTTCTCCAGGAAAAAAAAAAGCTTATGTCAAATGTACACGCACAGAAACATGTGCCACATATGCACGCGAGCGCGCTGTGGTTCCAAACATATCTCTGCTTGCATTGACCCTTGTATTGTCCTTCAGGGTTTGTCACTTATAACACAAATGAGGCTAGGCAGGTCTCAACCAACTTATTCTGGAACGTTGAAATTCTATAACTGAAAAAGAAAAGGTATCTAAAATGGAAAAACCCTATTCAGAGTAGCCTGATTTAACTCTTTTCTCTTCTTCCTTCTTCCCTCCCTCCCTTCCTTCCTCCCTCTCTTCCTCCCTTCCTTCCTCCCTCCCTTTCTTCTTCTTTCCCTTCCTTCCTCTTTCCCTTCCTTCCTCCCTTCCTTCCTTCCTTCTTCCCTTCCTCCCTCCCTTCCTCCCTTCCTTCCTTTTAGAGACATAGCAATGACCTTTGGTTGTTGTACTGGGTACTGATCCAAGGCTCTGCTCACTGTGCCTCAGGGGCATGCTATTGTAAGAGTGAAGGCCAAAAAGAATTCTATTTTTAGTTGAACCATTCCACAGATGGAGGCCTGCATACTCATCTATTTGAAGGTTGACGGGGTTTGAACCATTAATTTTGATAACATTTTTAACCCTGGGAACAATCAGAAACTGCAACTCTAAGGTTACAATGCTTTTGACCTTTTAGAGAACAGAGGGCACTCAGTACAGTAAACAATATATTACATTTCTACTTATTCTGATTCTCTCACACATATAAATTTCAAGGCACGGTTGACATTTGCTTTCCTCAGCTATTTTAGCATTGGTCCTTAAAGTAAGCCAAGAAGAATGTGTAGGGAAAGGGGGCCGATGTAATGTGACAGTCATGTAAATACGGTCCTTTAAATAGCTCAGATGTTAAATGTGGCCTTTTATGAAGAAATATAAATTTTTTTCCTCAGGAACTAGGCTCTTGGTGACTTATTTCAATGAAAAAAAGGATTTAAGAGGATTGACTCCATGTAGTTCCTTCGAAATGGAATACAATCTTAAAACCAAATTTTTTTTTTATTGAGACAAATATTGCCCGATAATTGTAGCTTAGACTAAAAGTAGTTAGGCACTAGTCTGGTACCATGTCCTGTGAGGCAATACACCTGCCCTGTGCCTTCTTATTAAATGATGCATGCTCTTCTTCAGCAAATACAGCCATTAAATATCACACAGCTTAAGTATTTCTAATTAAAATATCTCCATGTGTCAGCATATTGGTAATGTATTATTTTAATCCATTTATTTTGTTTATGAAACAGTGACATATGTTTAGATTGTGAAATATATGAGCCTTAAAAATCACTTTATTGAAGAAAATTAATTCCTACAATACTGTCTCGGTAATGTGTTCACTCACCCAGTCAGTCACTGGCGGCACTGCCAGTCTTAATGTTGGTTAGACACACTTAACAGTTTTATCTGACATAACCATCTAGGAGAGAGGCAATAACAGGTTTGTTGCCAGCCTCCTCCCAATAACAATCCTCCCCCCATTACCCCCAACTACTGCTAGATATCAACCAAAGGGTTTTCCTTTTCTTCTTCTTCTTCTTCTCTCTCTGTCTCTGTCTCTCTGTGTCTCTCTCTTTCTCTTTGTGTTTTTTTTTTTTAACACAATGAAGAATGTCGGAATGAGTAAATGGACAAGAGATTCTGAAAGACCAATCAAAATTAAAAACCAGCTAGTTACCTTTTCAAAGTTAGACAGAGTAATTTGTTTGTCAGCGGGGAGATGTTTGGGTCAGCCCTGAGATAGAGTGACTGTCAGCGGGAATTCCTACAAGACAAGTAATTTCACTCCATGTATTACTGACAGATTGCTCACTTCTCTGAATCACCAGAGAAAACAAACTTAATATTGTTACAGGCAGAGTTTCTGTCTTCATTAGCCTCAGAGAATGATTTTTATCGCACACTCAAAGACTACCTAGCTTTAGTGGGACATATTTTAACCGACTACTTCTTATAACGATAGTGTGTGTGTGAGTAGTGACCTAATTGAAGGGAATAGTAAATGAAAATTTGGAAATAGGGAAATGGCTATGTAAATAATTTTTCCATTTTATTCGATGGGAATTATGTATAAAGTATAGAGGAAGCTGGAGGAAAGGGGCTTAATTAGAGCCTTAAGGCACTCTGAAAGACTATACCAATCAGAAGATGCACAAAAATGAAACCATTCCATTCCTGCCAAGTTTGCAAAGATGAAAGAGAACAATTGAAGTTTTGCAAAAGTGAATACAGCACATATTTTATTTAAATGATATTGTCAATTTCTAAGGAGGAATGGAAATGGAAAGAGGGCCCATCTAGATTGGGAAATGTTACTATTCAGACTATCTCTTTCTGAGATTATATTCGCTTGAGCTGGAAATCATAAAAGTATTCCATTGTGATAGCATTGGAATGTGAGTTAGGCTGACCTTGGAGGTTGGAATTTCACATGGATCAAATGAATGAGTGAAGGGTGAACCCAGTAATGCGGGGGTGAGGGGAGAGGCCAAAATCTCTTGTTATTTAGGATAGTAGACATAGGGTAACACTTTGAAAAGGGGGTAGTTGTAGTCTCCATTAATCACTTTCTTATTTATTTTTACTCATTCTCTAGGTTTACTATTTTACAAATTTGCTATTTAACTTATTCCCTTTCTTTGACTCCTTTTGCCACTACAAACCACATATACCCTTTGAAGCTTATAAAGAAATAAGGGAGAGAAAATGGTGAGAAGAATGGGGCCAGGGTTGGATCAGGGCAGAATACCAGGGTTGTAAAACTCTAATAGAAACAGATCCCTGGGTTGCAGATTGACTTAGAAGACCACAAATGAACATTATCTATATTGTATTGTATTTTTGTTTATTTTGTTAAATATATCCCAAATATATTTTAACCTGGCTCCGACCTCACTTGGGAATTATGGGACCAGTGAGTTTGACACCTCTGGTCTCAAGGGAACCAGGATGCATACCTGGTATTTGGTCATATCTAATACCCCACTTTAGATCCAGAAGCATCATACTTTGTAGTGGTGGGATGGCAGAGGGACCGTTATCATTCAATGCCCTAGAAGTTTAAATTTCTTATCGGTGCTCCTTTGGAGGGATTCAGAGGAAGGTGGTAGGAATAGTGAGAGTGGCTTTTATGAATTACCTAAAAGTCATGAATTCACATGTGGATTAAAAATATAGCAAATGAAATGTACCAGATAGTTGAAGGGATGAGATACTAAAGGACTAGAGGATAGATGATAGAAAGGCCTTTTAATAAAACCTTAGCTTCAGAAAATCTGATTTCTCTTTGCTCCCTTTTACAGAGGAGAATATTATGTTCCAAGACTCCCTTTCAGCCACTGACAGCTAAAAACAGCTCATAAATATGTTTTAAAATTTTTTCTAAAAATTTGACTTTTTCCCCTCAGGTACCATAAGTAACACCTTGAGGTTGAGGAAGAGTGGGTTCTAGCAGATAGAACTTTGGGTGTCTGCAAATTGATTGAGAGCTTTTTAGTGAGACATTGAGACATACTCATTTATTAATTGATTTTTTGATCACCATTTTTTGTTCCTATGTGTGCTGAGCATGGGGATAGGGAAAGATACATAATGTCTGATGAGCATCTATCTTCATGGAACCTAAGTTAAGTAACTATGATCCAATTATGTGACCTAATGGAAAAGACCCTAGATTTGGAGATAGAGGATCAAGGTTCACAACTTTCTACTCTATTTGGCAGTTGCTTCACTTTGGTCAAATCATTCTGTCCTCTCTGGGGTTGAAGGACTTGGACAAACTAGATATTCTCAAAGGTTCTCTTCACCTCCAAATTCTATGGGTGCCTGAAAATAGATTGTTATAAAAAGTTAAGAGATATGAAAAATAAATGTGATGTGAATTCCAACTTGGAGGGGTGGGGAAGGTAGTTTCTGATGGGGAGATCTAAAAGATTACTTTATACAAAATTCATTAATAAATTTTATTTACAGGGTTTGTCAAGTAGATTGTGTTTATTGCTTTTCTTTTCCAAGAAATAGTAGATATTTCTGTTGTTTGACCAAAAGACAAGCTTAAAAGAATTGTTCATGTAAAGAATATTATGGGTTGTTGTTTATCCTTCATTCTTGAAGAGGACCATGACATTAAGAAAGTGATGCCATGACATGCAAGTGAACTGGATTTAAGTGAGGGTGGGCTATGCAAGGTCATCAACCTCACTTTTTCTTCAAGAGCTGTCTGAGTCCAGTGGTAAAATGTAGATCAGGATGACTGGAGACAGTAGTCCTGATCCCTATTATGCTAAGTTAGAGCTGAAGGAATGGGTGTGGTTAAAGATACATCAAAAGATTGAACAGCAGATAACCGAATCTTTTTGACATCTCTTCTCTGTTTCCCAACCATACCGTGTTTGCTGCTTTTAAGAAATAGAAATCATAAAGAAATGGAATTTAAATGCTTTGATATATCAGGTGGCAGAACAGGCAGAGCAAGGACAAAAACATTTTTTAATCATATGTTAATTGAATGGGATTCTGAAGCTACAGCTGAATGGGTTTTCCCTTCAGACATGCCCCAGTTGAGTGATAAAACTTCTGACCAGTAGAGCTAGTATATATTTATTAATTCTCTGTCGATTGCCTCCTTTCCCAATTCCTTGGGAGAAGAGTATGGTAACTGCAAGCAGTAGTGTGTGTCCTATGGAGTCTATATTTGTCTCTGTGTATCCATCCATGCAATGAGTTAATTTGGAGAAAAGTTTACACAATTTAAACCCCATAAAAGTACTTTGCAGACCTTAAAATGATATAAAAATTCAAGTTATTGTTGTTAGAAAATGTATCACTTCAATTCATTCTCCCTCCCCCAGTCCTATTTCTAAGTACTAGTGACTAACCTATCTCATTCTCTCTGCTTACTCAGGGCTAATATCATAAAATTTGATCAAAGCATGGTCAGAGTATAGATTTAAAGCCATAAGCTAGGTTGGAAAGAACATCTTGTTCACACTCTCATTTTCTGTCTTCTAGGGAAGTATCAGATTTGACACCTGAACTAGTCTATGCTGCTATTACAACCCATCTGGGCTTGGCTCCAGTTATTATCCATAATTACCTGAGAGTTGTGGTAATAAACTTATGGCTATACTTGATAGAACTAAAATTTCATATTTCTGGATATTCCCCTTATTGATTCAAATGGAAAGGGTTCATGTCTTACAGCATCGCTTCATGAGTTGCTGTTGATGAAAAAACGTCATCATCTCATGGTGAGGGCCTGGTGATTACGAATGAGCTTTGAATTTCACTAGAATAATCTTTGAACAAAAGCTAATTAGTTCATTACAGGTACCCTATGATGAAATCATAATTAATTAAAAAAAGATACACACTGCATATACAACTAAGGTTTTTTGTTTGTTTGTTTGTTTAAGATCTTCATATCTGGGGCAGCTAGGTGGCGCAGTGGATAGAGCACCAGTCCCGAAGTCAGAAAGACCTGAGTTCAAATTTGATCTCAGACACATAACAGTTCCTGGCTGTGTGACCCTGGGCAAGTCACTTAACCCCAAT
>JAJPUD010000619.1:223190-272802 GCA_023553655.1 Myrmecobius fasciatus | reverse complement strand
AAAAAAAAAAAAAAAAAAAAAAAAAAGATCTTCATATCTGTCTCTCTCTTGCTTTGAAAACCACTGACTCATAATTTTTAAAATAAAGCTGTTTTTAATCTATGTATTTGTTTCCAAACTATAGTATCTGGGGATATTTCACATTAACTTATCCTGTTAAGTCATCTCATCACTTAAAGGCTTATGTTTTATCCCTTGACAGGGAATCACCCATGATAGAGTTGTAATTATCATCTTATCTGTATTGCAATTACTTTATTAATTAAAAAACAATTCATCTGCCATAAAAGGGGACTTTAGGGAAACCCCAATGATTAGAAAGGGATATCATCAGTGAACCCTGAGAGATACCATGTTACTTTTGAAAAAATAAATGAATGATGTAAAAGTAAATGATAATGTATGAGATTTGTATTTCTGACTAATGACCAAAACAACATACTTTCTCATTGCTATTATAATTTCATTTCCAGTGGGAACACTTCTTCTTGTAGAAAGATTTCCCATTGGCTTTCTTTCCTAGAACAGTGAAGCAGAATCACAAAATCACAGAATCTTAGAGTTGGAAGATACTTTCAGTGACTTTCTAATCCAGCCAAAATTCCTTCTAAAACATCCTTAATAGGTAGTTGTCTAGCCTTTGTTTTATGTTGCCCAGTGACAAGCACTGTTCCATTCCACTTTTGAGAAGCCCCTCTTGTCAGAAACATTTCTCTCACTCTAAACTCAAGTCTGCCTTTCTGTAATTCACATTCTTATTCTTCCCACTGAGGGCAAGGTGTAGGAATTTAATCTCTCATTACATGACAGTCCTTTTCTACTCCAGTTCCTCCAATAGATCCTCTTATGCCTTGAACCCCTGTCCCCCTCCAAGCTGAGTAGTCTTTTTTAGATGCTCTTCAGATTAAATATGGCACTCCTAAAAATATGGCACTCAAAATGAAATACATGTTTTTAACATATCCAAAAATGGCATTTTTTTGTTTTTGTTGTTTTATATTGCTATGTCATATCATTGATGCATTGAGTTTTTCAGCCACTAACATTCCCAGAGTTTTTGTGTAGAAACTGTTGTCTATCCATATTTTCCTCAATTCTCCTCTCAATCAATAGGAAGTAATTTAGTCTTTTGAGATTGATTTTTTTTCTTTTTGACCCCAAAGAATTTTTAAAAGTTCTTCCAACCAAATTCTATCTTCTCAGATTTAGTCTATTTTTCTATCTAATCAAGATCCTTTTAGATCCTGACTCCTTTCTTCATCATTAGGCCAAGGGATCCATGTAAGCATTCATAGAAGCAATTGATTTTAAAAATTGTCCAATATCCCCAGACCAAAGATAAATCCAAGATATACCTTAAGAGACTTCTTTCTAAGTTGACACTGAACCAATAAAGAATATTCTGTGGCATATATAAGTATTATCATGTAAACAGATATTCACATCAGGGTGGTTATTACAAGTACAGGAAATCAGCATTCAGCTGTTTTTTTTTGGCTATGGAATATGTAATATGTATTTTGGTGCTTCTAGCTCTTTTCCACTGTTAAAAGAAAAAAAAAGGAAAAATGTGAAAAATATAGGGAGGGGAATAAACATGATGTAAAGCCAGAAGCTATAAAAGTTTTTGATTATACAATAATATTTATGGAACTTATACAATAATGTTTATGGAACTTTTGTCTTCACTCTTGTTCTAGGTAGGGTTTTGAGTAGGGAGTGGCAATGTTCTGGGCTAAGTTGTTATATTTTATCCATAGGTTTATTGGATGAAGGGTTGAGGCCTTTAGAAGCTCTCTGATGATCCTGGTTTTTGAGAAGCATTGTCAGTCTTATTCCAATAGTAATTAATTGACAGTCCTAGCTGTCAAATTTGGAAAATGGCTAAAATCTTTCAGGTCCTTTTGGAAGCTATGTTCAGCAAAGGAATTTTCAGTTGTTAATATGCCAATATCAAGATTCAAGGAATTAGTATACATACTTACCAAATGCTTAAATGCCTCAGGAATTCAACAAATATTTATTATGAAATTACAAAATCATAGAATCTTTAGGTTAGAAGGGATACCAAAGACGAACTATTTGTTTCATTATCAAAGCAGAAATATTCTCCTAAACATCCTTGATGAATGGGCATACAGTCTTTATTTGAAGACTTCCATTGAAAGGAAAGTCACTCTTTTCTTTGATAGCTTGTTACATATGATGCATCTCTTAAAAAAAAAAAGACTATTTTTGCAGGACACTATGCCTGGGTACCATTGATACAAAGATTAAAAAAAAAGTACAATCCAGGCCCTGCCTTCAAGGAGTTCAGTGTCTAATGAAAAGAATTACAGTGCATCAGGCAGACATTGGCTAGACCAGAATTACCTTTTGTGAAAACTGTTATATTGAGGCTTTCATTTTAAAGGGAACAATTAATTTGTTTCTTCTCAGTGTGAAAGCCCGACCGTTTGGGGAGTTGCTAGGCAAGTCCCATGATCTCCGAGTGAGCTGATGAGTCCCCAGATTATCTGGGGAGTGCTGACCTTCCTCACCCCCCAGCCTGGGCTGCTGATTGGAGTGTGTTCAGCAGGTTGCATGCCAGCAGATGAAACAGATGTTAGACCATACTGGAATGGAGCACAGGCTGCATCAGGAGCTGGATGTATTCCTCTTGACATCTGGATGCTGCTGGGTTGTCGGGAAGCCTGCCTCAGGCCAGGAGGCTGTAGGAGCTGGGCAGCAGGGAGCATGGGGTCTTTGCTGCTCTGTAAGTGATTAGCCCAGCGAAGCAGGAATAATGCTGAATTATCGCTCGGCTGCTTCCTTTGAAGGAACCTTGGGATACAGGAGAGTCAGGAAGGAGTATTTACAGTAAAGTCATGTTCTGAGAGACAAGACTAATTATAGCATATTAAAAGGCTTTCTTTCAAATCATTTAATTTACAGATTGTTCAGGACAGTTTGTGAAACTTTTTCTTTAGAGCCCTAAGTCAACAGCTTATGGAAGCTTTGCTTTTGGTTTTTTCAAATGCCGAGGGTATAAAAATACCCTTTGAGTAACTTTTCATAATTTGGCACTGGATGAAGAGGCGGCACTTTATTAAAACAATACTCTGCCAAATGGCCTTGTCTGCTGGAAAGAAACCCCCTTGTCTCTGATGATAGTTGGGGTGAGGGGTGGGAGGTGGGATGAGGCACGTGCAGAGATAGATAGTGGTTAAGTAGCTTTCTGAGTAGCCCCACTAGAGACTTATTTTTAAACATTTTCTTTAGTGAGACCTCTGGGCTCAAAAAAAAAACCTTCTTCCACATAGATTGTGGTGATTTGTATGACCTGATAATATAACAAGAGGCAGCTTAGTTTGTTCTTAGTCTCTCCTATTCAGATGAGCTTCTATTGAATGACTGCTGGCCAGAGGCTGGCCTTCTAGCCTGGCAGGATTTTCAGAGCGGGGCTGCAGTCTGTGTATGGGGAAGTACTATTTATTGAAATTTCTTGTAATTGAGCATATTTCAATGGACATTTAGGGCTCAAATGGACAAAGGTATGATTTTTGTCATTGAATTGTATCAGAAGCTCAGTTAAAAAAAAGGCAAACACAAAACAAACTCTACAGCAAAAAAGGTTGAGCCCAGTATACTCCTCAGGGTGTAAGCTGTCTGCTTTAAAAAAAAAATAGTGAATTGAGGTGAATTACAGTCAATAAGGGAGGCAGAGTAGGTGGCTCACCTTTAGCCCTATCTGCTGCCCCAGAAAGAACTCTATAGGCTTTGCCTCTCCTACCTAGAGGAGAAAAATTTTCCTTTTGGAAGTAGATTTATTTTCCACTGGCCAGGACTGAGTAGGTTAATCTTTATTCTCTTGACCTTAAGAGATGCTAGTGGTGGACACTGTAGTTAGGACATGGGAAAAGACAACATCTTTGAAATGGTAACAGAGATAGGCTGAGGAGTAGAACAGGAAGGCAGAAGAAGGACTGAGCCACTTCAAGGAAGCATTTTCCAGTGCTACTTTATGTAATTGTATATATTTTTGATGTTAGAAAATTCTACTCCATGTGGCCAAATGGGACTTATTTTCTAATTTCTCATGTTACATACAAAGTTTCCAGTGGATAATAAGATACATACATATATACATACATATATAATATATGTACACACACATATATATAATACACACATATATAATGCACACATATATACTTATATATATATGTATATATATATTATCATTAACTGCCCCATGAAAGATTTCTTTTAGCCAAAGGAATGCTTCTCTTTGAAATAAGTGAATATTCTATTTGAGTCAACTCTTTGAGTTCTTGAATTAAAAAAAGAGCTGCCCATACTCATCACATACTAGACTCACAGACTAAAAATAATAATAATGATAATAATTAGCCTATATTCCAGTTATTATTAATAATCTGAATTTAGTATGTGATGAGTAACATACACATACACACAGATATATACATACATTTTAACAGAGGTATATATGTATATGTGTATATATGTATATATGCATGTATAATATATCATTTTAAGAGTTTTTGTTTTTGTTTTTTTGCTGAGGCAATTGGGGTTAAGTGACTTGGTCACACAGCTAGGAAGTTAAAGTATCTGAGATCAAATTTGAACTCAAGTCCTCCTGACTTCAGGGCTGGTGCTCTATCCACAGCACCACCTACCTGCCTCCTTTTTAAAAACTTTTAAAGTTCTTGACAAATAGTCTATTTGATCCTAATAGCAATCTAGTGAGGTATGCCCTATTATAGTATACTACCCATTTAAATCAGCAAATATTATGTTTAATATATCACTCTCCTCTTCCCCTCCCGTGTGTGTGTGTGTGTGTGTTCCAATTTTCAACCTGTGTCTTTGGGCTATAGTTGCTTCATTTTCGCTTTGGTGGATGCAGTTCTAGGTTTTCTTGATTGAATAGAAATTCATTGACTTCCCCAACAAATATTTGGTGAATGTCTAATATAAGATCCTGACAGAGAGTTAAAGATAAATAAAATGGTGATTTCTGAACTCAAGGAATTTGATGTCTAGTAGAAGATATAGACACAGAGGAGGATGTATATAATTAAAGTTGTATAATACAGTTAATAGTTTATTCATCCACAAAATATTGGAAAAGGCCAAATTACCTATCTTTAAAGTCTCTTTCAATTCTAATGGTATAAAACCCAGTGGGTAGAGCATTGGATTTACAATTAGGAAGATCTGAGTTCAAGTGTAACCTCTAGCTATGTGACCTTGGAGAAATCATTTAACTTTTATAATGGCATTCTTTCTACTTTTCTATGTTGTCTCATTCAACTCTTTGCATGGTCAATTAACCTATACTTTTGTTCTCTTTGTTTTGGTAAAGAACTCATTTATGCCTTTCTACGAATGTCCTCAAATTATTTGCAGTTCACATTTACTCAGCCTTACATGCTCCTGTTCATGGCAGTCTATGTTCCCTAATTATGACCTGCTAAAACAGAATACATCTTGATCCCATCATGCAGAAATTAGAACTTATAAAATTTGTAAATCAAGGAGATGATTTTTATGTACAGTGAACAATTTGCTGTAAACTAAGTGTAAAGTATAGTAAATTAAGTATAAAGGCCCCTGTAGCACTTTAGTTGAGTGATGAGTACATCTATTTCTTTGTTTACTGATGTGTTTATATATTTGTGTGTGTGTGTGTGTGTGTGTGTGTGTGTGTGTGTATGTATGCATGTGTACGTGCACTAATAAAAATACTACCCCATTTGTCTATTTAATGATTGGCATATTTTAGATCATTGTCCCAGTAGTGCTTCTGCATTCTTCTACCACTTAATTCAGTTCCCCTTCTTCATTTCTAAAGGCCAGTGATATTGACCAAGTCCAGGACTTAAGCAGCCAAAGACAGATTTATATTCTCTACCTTCACATGGCAAGGAAGAGGTTTGAGGAGGCTCTGTTGCTTGCTAGTCCAATAGATTCCATTCAATAAAGCAGTCATAGGTGACTTTCCCCTAGACCTTTAGTTTTGGTTTCAGTTCTAAAAATAACTCTAGGGTCTATTCATTAGTATTTCTTGGCTGAGTTTGAATATAATCATCATCTTTATTATTTTCCTAGTGAAGGTTAGTTTTTCCTTTAAATATAATTTTAAAAAGTTGAATTCTTAAGTGGGATTTTATTAGATCTTGACACTAATGACATTTTCAAAGGCATAAGTGCCTAATTTTATAATGAAAGACAATGAAAAAATGATTTGACATGCTGAGATTCCATTTGTATAAAACTATTTAGAAATTCATCTAATTTACATCATGGGGAAAGCTAGCGTGTAGGCATGTCTACACACACATATGTATATGTAGAGAGAGATACATATACTATATGCATACATATATTCAAGAGACAGATTAAGAAATAGGTATAGATATAATTTATTAAATTGGTGTAAATTGTAAATGGGTAAACTGATGATTCTTATAAAGCACATTTTTCTTCTGGGCATCATTTTCCTCATCTGTAAAGGGAGTAGGAGTAGACTAGATGATTTTTAAATTATTTCCCCCCCTATTTAATTTTTTTGAATATTTAATTTTTTTCCAATTACATACAAAAACAATTTTTAACATTTTTAAAAATTTTGAAGTCCAAATTCACCCCTTCCCTCCTTCCCTTCATACTTTCCCTCCTCCCTCTTTGAGACAAGCAATTTGATATAGACTATACATGTGCAGTCATGCAAAATATATTTCCATATTAGTCATGTTGCAAAAGAAAACATATGAAATATCCCTTCACCCCCAAAGCCCAAGAAAAATAAAGTTTAAAATGTATGCTTCAATGTGCATTCAGACTCAATCGGTCTTGAGGTGGAAAGCATTTTTCATCAATAAGTCCTTCAGAATTGTCTTGGATCATATTATGCTAAAGATAGCTAAACCATTTACAATTGATCATTGAATAATATTGCTGTTACTGTGTACATTGTTCTTCTGGTCCTGCTCATTTTACTTTGCATCAGTTTCTGTAAATTTTTCCAGATTTTTCTGAAAGCATCGTGTTTATTATTTCTTATAGCACAATATTATCCTACCATAATAATATACCACAATTTGTTCAGCCATTTTCCAATTGGTGGGCATCTCCCCAGTTTCCAAATTCTTGCCATTCCAAAAAGAGCTGCTATAAGTATTTTTGTACATATAGATCCTTTTCCTTTTTTCTTTTCTCTCTTTGTGATACAGACCTAGCAGTAATACTGATGGGTCAAAATGTATGTACAATTTTATAAGCTCTTTGGGCATAGTTCCAAATTGCTCTACAAAATGATTGGATCAGTTCAGAACTCTACCAACTAGTACATTAATGTTCTAATTTTTTCCATATCCTCCTCCAACATTTGTCATTTTCCTTTCTGTCATATTAGTCAATCTGATAGGTGTGAGGTAGTACCTCAACGATGCTTTAATTTGCATTTCTCTAATAACTAGTATTTAGAGTATTTATTTTCAAGTTACTACAGATAGTTTTGATTTCTTTTTCTGAAAATTGCCTGTTCATATCCTTTGACCATTTGTCAACTGGGGAATGAGTCACATTTTTATAGGTTTAATTCAGTTTTCTATATATCTGAGAAATGAGTAGGATTTTATCAGAGAAACTTGGTGTGATTTTTTTGCAGGTTTTTCTTTTTTGCATTTTCCTTCTAATCTTGACTGCATTGGATTTGTTTGTGCAAAATCATTTAAATTTAATATGATAGAATTATCCATTTTACTTCCCATAATGCTCTCTATTATACATTGTCATACTTTTGTCATACATTTTTTTCCTTACCCAGAAATAGGACCGGCAAGATATTCCATGCTTTCCTAATTTCCTTATAGTAGCTCCCTTTATGTCTAAATCATGTACCCAGCTTGAACATATTTTAATATACAGGGTGAGATATTGGTCTATGCCTAGTTTCTGCCAAACTTTTTTCAGTTTTTCCAGTGATTTTTGTCTAAAATTGAGTTCTTGTATAAAATACCTGGATTTTTGTATTTATAGAACACCAGATTACTATGGTCATTTACTACTGTCTATTGTGTATTTAATTTATTTCACTGATTTACTTCCCTATTTCTTAGCCAGCACTAGATTGTATTGATGATTATTGCTTTATAATACAGTTTGAGATCTGGTACTGCTAGGCCACCTATATTTACTTAACAAAATGTTTTCCTTGATATTTGTGACCTTTTGCTCTTCCAGATGAATTTTGTTATTATCTTTTTGTAGCTCTATAAAATAATTTTGGTAGTTTGATTGGTGTGACACTGAATAAGTAAATTAGATAGAATTGTCTTTTTTATCATATTGGCCTGACCTCCCCAAGAGCAATTTATATTTTTCTAGTTGTTTATCTCCATCTTTATTTGTGAGAAAAGTGTTTTATAATTGTGTTTATATAGTTCCTAGATCTGTTTTAGGTACTTTAAATACCTAAATTTCATGATTCTGTAATCCAATAGGATAAACTGGTAAATGGTATTTTTAAAGAATTCATTCTTTTCTAGTTGAAGCCTTCAGAATTCCTTGAGATATATTTAATTGGCATTTGAACACATCAGATTGGTTTTTTGGGGTGTTGTAGAGGTGTGTGGTTTTTGTTTTGAAGAATAGTATGAAGGATGTCTACACCTATGAGTTTTTTTGATCTGGGGAATACTTGGTCTTAAAAATCCTAACACTTTCATCTGCAATTTATTCTTAGAGAGTCATCTGGAGCATTAAAAGTGACTTACAGGGGAAGGGGAGATCACACAGTATCTGTCAAAAGTGGAACTTGAATGTAGGTCTTCTTAATTCTATAGCTAGTCATTTACCTACTATGCTACAGTTGTTGATAATGTTCAAAGGAAAAAAGTAATATTATAAGAACTCTATTGTAATGTTGAGACTAAAGGATTTCATAAGCAAGAGTAAGGGTTCTTTTATGTTTGATAGATCTTGGACCCCTTTTCAAAATGTTTTTAAATACATGAAGTAAAATACAAAGGAAATCAAAGGTTAGTGAAAATAAAGTTATAGTTCTTTTTTTTCCCCATGAAAACTCATGAACCTTATGAAATCTATCCTTGAATACTTAGGTTAAAAACCCCTGGGTTAAAGATATCTATCTACTGTCTGACTTTATATGGCTTGGGGTGTTTATGGTTTATTTCATGGTATAACTAAGGCCATGGTATCATGAGTCCCTTTGTTATAATATGGCATTGCTGCATTAATTTAATCTCTGGTTTGTTAATTTTTATTCTTCCTATCCCAGTCCTAATAGTCAAGTGACTCCACTTGTTGAGATTGATGACCACCTTAGGACAATGGCACCCTGTGGCCAATGTGACTGTAGAATAAATATAATGATACATTTTGAATAAATGATGTTTTAAGAGAGAGACCAAAGCAAGGTCCAGTCCCTTTGTGGGATCTGGGGAACTCCATAATCAAGCTTCATGTCATTTGTGCTAAGTCCCATCATCTATTACACATTTTTGATACAGTATCTGCCCCAAATACTAGAATAAGAAGAATAGACAAGGGTCCTCCTAATTGTTAATGCTTTACAATTATGCCTCCTTCCGGAATGCTAAAATGTGCCTTAGCTGGGGTCAGGATCTCTGCCACTGACTTATTTAACAGATCTTCTCCACATCTGCGCTGCAGACTGTTGTGGACTTTATTAACAGACAAGAGACCCAACAGACTTAAAGCCTGCTGAGTTCTTCCTTCAGAGCCACACAGCTGTGGTGAACTCAGACTTTCCAGAAGGGACAGTAATGCCATTGAATGATTTTTTTTTAAAAGAAACAAATGTCTCCAAGTACAATTCCATGTTTTTAGGGTGACAATCAACAGTCTGCTTTTCTTTTTCTTTTCTTTCCTTTTTTCCTTTTTTTTTTTTAAAGAATAAAAGCAGCTATTCCGCTAAAAAAGGAAAGTCTATTCATATCTGTGTGGGAACCTAATCAGGCTCTTGTTTCCAATGAGGATGACTCCACAGTCACACCAGGTCTGCCACAAGAATGCTTCTTTTGTATGCCGATAATGTGGAAGCGATAAAATGTCCTATAGGAGACATATGTGTTTACATCATGAGATGTGTTATTTGACAAAGCGCTTTGTTCTCTGCATATTTTCCATCCCGAGTTTCGTGCTGGGCCGTTTGGCTGGAAAGCTTTGATTAGTGAGAATTAGTTGCTGAAGAAAAATAGACACTTTTGTTTTATGAGTCTTCTTGCTGAGCTGTAAATTATAGTAAAACATATAAGGAGCGACAGAAAGAAGTGCTGATGTGAACCTCTGACCCATGGCAAGCACAAAACCATAAGAGAATTCCGTCCAAGGATGACATTGAGACATAAATAATCTGTGGGCCACTCTAAATGATAGCTCCTTAACACACTGAAGCTGGGTATTTAATCAGCTGACCAGGACTTTGACCCAAATACAAGAGGGCTAGTAAGTAGAGATTTAAGAAATATTTGAATTAGAAAATAAAAATGGTTTCCTTCCATCCCATCTTCTAGCAGATTCTCCTTTCCCCAAGCACCACAACTGCTAAAGATCCAGATTTTTGTTCAATAATGAGCAGTGACCAATTAAAACCAGATTAATAATATTAACTCCTTGAAGGCAAGGACTCCATCTTTGTATTCATATCACCTGAAATGGGTCAGTCAGAAAAATCAACAAATATTTATGACTAAGCATTCTTCTAAGTGTTGGGGATACATGGAAAGACTGAAGAAAATGCCTATTCTCAAGATGCTCCTGGTCTAACAGATAAGACGCCATGCAAATATTATGTACAAACAAGCCACAGATAGGATAAATTGGGGATTATTTCAGAGAGAAGGCATTAAAAGGATGGTGACAAGTATTTATTATAGAAGATAGCATTTTAGTTGAGCTATCTAGCTCAGGGTCTTGCACATAGTAGGCATTTATTAAATTGAAGATTCTTGAGACTAAGAACTGGTGATAGAGAAGTAAACATTATAAAAAAAGCCTTAGATATTTTTTTTTCTTTTTTTTTTTTAATTTTTATTTTATTTGAATAACATATGTGTGGGTAATTCCTCAACAATAACCCTTACATAGTTTTCCGCCACAAATTTTTCCCCCCAACTCCCCACCCCTCCCCCTAGATGGCAGGATATCCACTACATGTTAATCACGTTAAAATATTGGCAAATCGAATATATGTATACATACTTCCAAACTTATCATTGGTGTGCAAGAAAAATCTTATCCACACGAACGATATATCAGATAAAGGAAACACAATGTAAGCAAACATCAATCAAGGAGTATGAGAATGTTATGTTGTGGTCCACATTTCGCATCCCTCTCTCTGGGTGTATATGGCTCTCTTCAGTGAACAATTGGAGGTGGTTTGAAACATTTCATTGTTGAAGAGAGCCATGTCCATCAGAATTGATCGTCATATAGTACTGTTGTTGCTGTGTATAATGATCTCCTGGTTCTGCTCATTTCACTCAGCATCAGTTCATGTAAGTCTCTCCAGGCCTCTCTGAAATCGTCTTGCTGGTCATTTCTTACAGAACAATAATATTCCATAACATTCATATACCATAATTTATTCAGCCATTCTCCAATTGAAGGGCATCTATTCAATTTCCAGTTTCTAGCCACTACAAAAAGGGCTGCCACAAACATTCTTGCACATGTGGGGCCTTTTCCTTCCTTTATGATTTCTTTGGGATATAAGCCCAATAGAAATGCTGCTGGGTCAAAGGGTATGCACAGTTTGATAACTTTTTGAGCATAGCTCCAAATTGTTCTCCAGAATAAGCCTTAGATATTTTTGATGAGTATGAGATTCCATCTTATTTTGACAGATATTTGATTAATCTGCAATAACAAATATTCAAGTGAATTATTAATAAGCTGATTGACTGATCACATTCCCAGCCTTTGATATTATATCATTCTTCTGCTCATGCTCTGCTACTAGAACCCTCTTGCTGATTCATAGGTTATATTTCCATGTGAGAGACAGAAAGAGAGAAACAGAGACAGAGATAGAGACCCAGAAACAGAGACTCAGAGAGAGACAGTGACAGAGAAAAGAATAAAGACAGACAGGGAGGAGAAAGGACATAAGCAATTGAGCATGCTATGAAGGGACTGTTCAGATTTCTCTAATGCTGATCTCTGATACTAGGAAATCTCAGGGTACTCTCACTGAATCCCTGGAAGATTTTCTGTAGCCTTCAGAAGGGGAATAGGTGGAGTTGGCCTTTAAAACCAAAGTAAAAAATTGTTTCTCTGAACGGAAGACATGAAACAAACAAATAAAATAGAAATAAAGGAAGAGGCTATGAAGATGACCATTTTGCAATATTCATTTTTCTAGTTTAGTCATTTAAAAGTAGATGAATCTACATCTATATGTATGTATTATAAATATAGATTTAGAAAGGGGACTCACCTGGTCTGAAATCTATTTTCTATTTTATAGCTGAGGAAAGTGACACTGTGATTTGACCAAGGTCAGCCAGATAGTAGGTAAATGAGCTAGATTTTGAGCTCTGGCCATATACCTCTAAACAGTGATCTTTTCACCATTCCATCCTAACCCTCTTAGAACACTGACATAAGAAATCTATACCATTCAGCTATCTATATGATTCAGAATGAATGAGAATTTCATTCATTAGTTTACTGGTCCATTTATATGCTCTTTCAAGATAATATAACTCCCTACATTCTAATGAGAAATTTGAAATCAGGTCTTGTTTTCAGTATGGAAAAACTCTTATACTTAATAAGCTGTCTTGTTTGTTACTGGTAGTAACAACATGCTATTATGATAGGAAAGGAAATTATGTGCATTCAATAAATTTGAAAATGCCATATTTCTTTTATATACAGTTTTATTTGCCCAAACATATATATTTGTAAATTTGTTTCTTTTTTAATAAAATACTAGCATGTTTTGCTCCAAATAATTACACAGAACCATTTCTACTTTGAACTGTTTTCACTTTGTCATGGGTGGCAGTCAAAGGACCCAGAATATTGGAAGTTGAATATGTTTTTCTAACAACAGCATCTGGGTTTTTGGCAGGCAACACATGCAGGAGCTCGTGTTGTGTTTGTAGCTCTGTAATGTTTCTAGCCAATCTAACATGTAGTTAGATTATGGAGGGTTTTCATTGACTATCATGTTACTGTGGATGGTGCTTATCATGTATAGAAAGAACATCAGATTTAGAGTCAGGGATCCTGAATTTGAAGTTCATCTTGGCTACTTGTGTGTTTTGGAGAGGGACTCATTTTACTTTCTTGCACCTCAATTTCCTTGCCTATAAATAGGAAGAAGGGGCTGGTCCAGATGAACTATAAATTTCTTCCAGATCTAAGACAACTAATCCTACGAATTTTAAAAAATAAATTCTTTTCTCACTCTGGTTTACATTGTCATCTTTAATTCTTAGAAAACTAGTCTTTTAAACTTATTAGGTAATAGAATATTATGTGCTTTTTATTTGAAAAATTGTGTTAATTTAATATGTATACAGGTATATATTCATATGACCAGTGTCACACAAAAATCTCCCTCAATGTTCTTGGTCTGTAGAACAGACTTTGATTTTAGGCCCAAATTGTAGCCTCTAAAATCAGTTACTTTGGTAAATATGTTCTGATGGTTTGACCAAGATGTATTTGTTTAAGTTTTACCTAAAGAAGTTAGGGCTTTGTGACTAGAGAGTTAAAAGAGCATAGCCAACTCTGGAAGACTGGAGTGATAGATATCTCCAGTCCTTGCATTTGTATGCCCAACATTTGGTAAGAAAAGGAAAACAATCCTGGCAGCTTCCATGCTTCAGATTTCCAAATGTACTCACCATCACCTTTTAGAGTACCTGTCTTCAGGAACCAAATTACTCATTGTTTCAGATGCTGAACTTTCATTCCCTGTAAATGCAGCACGGCAAATTTTCATGGCTTACAAATATGGGTGCCTTTGAAAAACAGGGAGATTCTGAATTTTTAACAGAGGTGGTAGATATGCCTTTTGGCATTATTGGCTAATGTGGGCAGAACACCAAAAAGAACAAACAATTCAGATCTTTTTAGATTTGGTTCCTTGTTAATTCTATGTGTATATCTAAAAAAAAGCAAGGGGGAAGGGGAACAAAAGGAAAAAGAGTGAGAAAAAGAAAATGGAGGGGGAAAAGGGAGGAAGAAAGAAAAGGTAAGAGGAGAAAAGAGAAGGAAAGAAGAGAGGGACAAAAATGGAAAAAAGATGGAGAGGGAGGTGAAAAAGAGGGACAAAAGAAAAAGGGAGAGAAAAGAAGAGGAATAAAGAAGAGGAGGAGAGAGGAGTAAGAAAGGAAGAGTTACTGTGCATAGTCTTCATTTTAGGTTTTTGTACCTAAATTCCAGCTGATTCCCTTTGAAAGATCAATTATGCCTCATTTCTTGATGGTCTAAGATTATGGAAAATAAAATCTTCTTTAGCACAAATATTAAGATATCCTTTGTCTGGAGTCTCACTCTCTCTCCCTTCCCCCCCTCTGCCTGTCTGTCTCTGTGTCTCTGTCTCTAAGTGAATCTCTTTGTGAGTCTCTCTGTCTTCTCTTCCTGTCTTTGGGTATATCTGTCTATCTGTATCTGTCTCTTTCCTTTCTTTCCTCTCTCCCTCGTCCTGTGCTCTCTTATCTCCTTCATTCTATACCTGGCCATAATGTTGATTAGCAGCATGGGTTGGTTATCATGAATTAGACTGGGAACACTTTTCTTTTGAGTTTGCCTTAGTTCCCTGAAGCCACTGGTAGAAGCCAGAAGTTGGGGTGTTTTGTTGGGGGCCTGCTCTCAGTGATCAGGTACATTTTTGTTCTTTTATGTGTATTTGCATAAACTTTAATTTAAAAATTCTGAAAACACCTCCACATGATTATAATTACCTTAACCTAATTAGTATGGTTGCATTTTAAAATGTCTGCATTTTAAAACAAATATTAAAATAAAATTCTAAAACGCAAATCACCCCCAGTTGCCCTGGGATTACTTTTCAGGCACCTCAGGGAATGTTGTTTGGAAAAACCTTTCCCCAATCACTGCAGTATTTCCAAACTTTGAGATATACTTCCATCTTTCTCTAAAGAAAAGAAATATAGTGGAGACTTCTTGGTTGGGAGAGTGGAGAAGCACCTCTTTGATTCAGAAAGCAGGATCAAAAGTCCAGATAAAATGAAGATTTTGTTTCCATCAAAGAATGAGTGAATGAATGAAAAAGAATTTATTAAACACTTGTCATGTGCAAAGCCCTGTGCTAAGCAATGGAGACATAAATAGGAAAGTAAGACATGCATTGGTTTCAGGAAACTCACATTCTAATGAGGGAAAAAAGCATCTATAGGTCATATGGAATTACCTCTTGGTTCCTAGAGTGCAGCAGCAAAGGAGATGACAGTATCTTTATGTCTTTAAGGATGTTTCTACTGAAAATCTTTTCTGATTCTGATGAGGAGCCATTTGTTGGCCAGGATTTTAGTAACAGAAAATTTTTTTCTGGGTCTTTAGTAGCTGTGGCTGCTGAAAGAGGCAGGGCCTAAGCAAGAACCTGCTCGTTAACAGTCAGAAGACTTAGATTCTAATCCCTGTTCTGTCTTTAATGCATTATGTGACCTTGGCTGGACTACTCATCTCTTCCTCATCTGAAAATGAAACAGGTTGTACTAGGAGATCACTAAGGATCCTTTCGTGTATTCTAAGAATTAGAGAGTCTAGAAAAAAAAATCAAGTCAAAAGTTAAAATTAAAAAAAAAAAAAGCAAAATGGAGCAAATCTCACCCTACAATTTTGAAGAGGTGGAAACAAAGAATTAACAATAAAAAGAATCCAATCAAATATCCATTTCATGCCTTTTAGGTCAAATAGTGCCACTCCCCATTCCCTGGGGAGGATCTGAAGAAGGCTGTGGCTCAGGAACATAATTGTAAGCTCAGGAAAAGAGCAGGAAGGAGAGGGATGAGTGCAGAAGATAGAGGCAGGAGAGCAAAAGGGAAAAGACTGAGCTGAGCAGAGCTAGCTAGAGAGGATATATTGGTGAAATGAATAAGGATATTGAAACAAGAAGGAGACACACTTATAACCAGGCACCAGTTAGCCCAGGTATGCAGGAATTAGGAGAGGCAGCTCTCAAGGCCTCCACATTTCCACTCCTCCAAATCCCCATCCCAATCTTCCCTAATTCTCTCTGATGTCATATTGCCTTGTCTATTATGGTTAATAATTCCATACCAATCTTTGAAATAATAAATGCTTTGGTTCTTTTCTTTATTGAAAAGCCCAGTTTACACACCCAATTAAGAACATATTTAATGAATTTTTTTTGATTAACTTTATAGAAGGGGAAAAAATTTACTATCTTTTTTTAGATGATTGCCACCCCTCCTCCCAACTTTAGCCCATAATAATTTGTTACTGCCATACTTTCCTCTCTGTGCAGCATGAGTAATCAATCAGGCTGCTTAATTACCCCTGCCTTCATCTCCACCTCCTCACTGCTGAACTTGGACCTCTTTCTGTCACGACATGCTTTGTGGGCAGAAGGCGAGCAGGAATGGATACCAGCATTGTTTAGAGTGGCTGGCAAAACCAAGGGCATCCAACCTAAGAGCCACCACAGAGTGAAACCCTGCAGGCCCAGCAGCTCAGGGTTAAAGAATATAAATCATGCAGATGCATTAATATCCTCCTGCCAACAATCTGGGCTCTGAAACTTCCCTCTCTTCCTTCCCCCTTGACCCCATTGCTCTGCTGAGCCTACCATAGTGAGATCAGACATGGGGTGTGAATGACTCCTGCCCAGCCTGATGAGGGAGCCGGGTCGCAAGGCATCACACCCCCCTCCATTAGCCTTTGTGTGACGCTGGAACAAGAGGATATGACCCACTGCTACGAGTTTTGCCTGAAGGAGATGCCTCAACCTTTCTGAATGTGGTCTTTCATTACTGTGTGAAGGGTGAATGGCTTTCCCTCTCTCCTCTTGCTTTCCTCTCCCTTGTTCTTCGGGGAGATTTCTGTCTTTTTTTTGTGAGTTTTTATTTAAACCGAAAGGTAGTGACTGTGCTGCAATATTTTTAAAAGAACCTTTATGATAAAATGGCAAGAATGAGTGAACTGGGAGTGAACACAGGAACTGGCATGTGGTAGGGCAGGAGAATTTGGTGGAACTTGGCAAGACTTGGAGTCAGCCTCTGGATAAATCTTGACTCTTCTCTCTACCACCTGTGAGATCTTGAGCATCTTTCCTCTCTGACTTAGTTTCTTCCTCTATTAAAGAAGGGGACTGACTGTGATACTACCTAAGGTCCCTTCAGCTATCCATCCTATGCATCCCTGGGTATGTGTCTGTATGCTGGAGGGCAGCTAACAAAATGACTGCTCTCTCACAGTATCATCAATGTGACCTCAAACTGGTCATATCACTCCTCCAGCTCTCAGTTTTCTCCTCTGAAAAGTGATGAGATTGTATGAGATGATATTTCATGTCCTTTCCTGGTCAAAATCTATGACCCTGACATGATTGACAGCAGATGGGCCCCAGGTGCCATCTTTCTCCAAATCTCTGAACTTTCCTCCAGTTCTTCTCTTTCTGTCAAAGTTCTACCTGTACTTTCTTCTCATATCAGTTTTATTAGAGAATATATGAACAGAGGAAGGTGGTGTATAACTGGTTTTTTCCCCTGGGAACCATGTGGATTCTTTAGGAAGGATAGGTCTCACAAAATGGAGGACAATGCAAGTTCTCAAACCAAAAGAGAGAAAGTTACTTAGAATTGACTTGTCCTCCTTTGTCCCTGTAGTTGTTTCCTTGACAATAAACCCTCATGGGGGCAGCTAGGTGGCACAGTGGATAGAGTACCAGCTCTGAAGTCAGGAGGACCTGAGTTCAAATTTGATCTCAGACACTTAACACTTCCTAGTTGTGTGAGCCTGGGCAAGTCACTTAACCTCAATTGCCTCAGCAAAAAACAAAAAACAAAATAAAACAAAAAAGACAATAATCCTTATCTCAGATTTCAGGTAGGGAAAAAACTATTTAAGAAAAGGTAGATTCCATAGTTTGGAACTTTTGGAAATGAGCCAATCAACCTCACAATCTAGCTCCTCACCTTAGACAACTACCCTAACTTGGTAGAAAGAAAGAAGAAATTGATTTGATTGTTTTGCTTTCTTGTGCTCTGCTACAGTCTAAAATAGGGGTTCATAACATTTTTTGTGTCTTAAGAAGCTGATGAATCCTATGGATGCCTTCTCAGAATAATGTTTTTAATATAAAATGCAGAGGAGTACAAAGGAAAGCAGTTGTGTTGAAAGACAGTTACCAGAACGTTAAAAAAAAATCTTGGGCCCCAGCTTAAAAGCTGCTGCTCCTGAACATAGTTCAAACCCTTACAACTTCTCTTTTCTTAATCTACCCATTTTAGGTTGTCCATGCAAACATCTATAACACTTCATTATGTTGTTTTCCGTTATGGCATGGATTCACATATTCTGAAAGCTAAATAATTTCCATCAGGAAAAAACAAACAAGCAAACAAATTAACAGAAAATCACAGCTACATAGAGTAAAACATTAAAATGGATGGAAGTTTGTACTCGCTGCCCTCTTATCTGAGTTGCAGATGTAATGAGAGAAAAATGAAGCTGAGGTGTGTTGCCAGAGGAGCAACAGTTAATATTTAGATACTACCAACTTTATAAAGAACTTCCCAGATATGATCTCATTGGCATCTCAAAATAGGCCTTGAAATTAGGTCCCCCCCTTTTTTTTTACAGAGAAAGAAACTGAGGTTCAGTGAAGTTAATTTGGCCTGTGCATAGAGCCAAGGGAGTTAGGGATAGGACTTGAAATCCTTGTCTTTTAGGACTTCCATGTATAGCACTTTTCCGACAATATCACACAAAGTCACATAAAAAAATGCTTTTAAGGATAGACTATTGTTAATAAACCCAAGTCTTTGTATATGTACATGCTTATAAAGTATGCAAAAATAATAGCCAACATTTATAGAGCATCTTAAGGTTGGCAAAGTGCTTTATAAATAGTATCTCATTTGATTCTTAATAGTAACTACAAAAATAAGTGTGATTATTACCACCATGTCTGCAGAAGGGGAAAGCAAACTAAGAAATGTTAAGTGATTTACATATGACCATTCAAGTACTGTGTAAGTGTCTGAGACAGGATTTGAACTCAGATCTTCCTGAATCTAAAGTCTAGCTTCTAACTCTTGTACCACCTTGTTTATAATACTGTTAAAACTTGCTCATGCCCACCAGATAGCATCTCCATAGCCCTTTGGGTGATCCTCAGTGAGAGACTACAAAACTTTATTCCTATTTTAATTAAAGCAGAACAAAATACACATAACAACAAATCCACCAAAAATCCATTTGCCCAAGTGATCCAATGAGTCATTGTGAAAGCCCAGAGAAGACCCCACACTTCTTGACCTTTTGTTTTTACCAGAAGATCTTATTGATGGAAGAATGATATTGATCTATGTCACAGTAGGACCATACAGAGTAAATAATGTTGGGAAATTGCTTGAACCTTACCCAGGCAGGAACTGTAAATTATCTGCTTCTGCTGTTCATGTAACATTATTATGCTATAGCAAGTATGAAATTTAATTTTTTATGTTTATATTTTAATAATGTTAATGTTATTTCATAATGATTGAACAACAGAAAGAACAGAACCACTATAAATTCTAGTTCTTTAGCAGTTTTTACAGATGAGCAAATTGAGGCCAGACAGCATGAAGTGACTTGCTTGTGGTCCCACAGAAAGTAGGTGATGAATTGGTATTTGCATCATGATCTTGATTCCTAATCCAACTCTTTTTTCATTGAGCTATCCAGCCTCATTTTTATGCATATCCACCATGTGTTTAAAAAAAGGAAAAAAAATCATCTATCTCATTGCATTGTTCCAAATGTGAAATGGGCAATCTGTGTTTACAAAGACTATAATGAAAGCACAAATGTTTATGGGATTTTGCCTCAGCCTTGTTCTAACCTCTCCCATGCTGCTGTTTGTCAAATGCTCAGTATTATTTGGGGGTATCATCTTTATGTGCTGCAATGAGTAGCTGTGCTATAATGATGTTTTTTGAAAGACAAACCCAACATTTAATCAAAACTTTACTTTCTTCTTAGCCATTGGTCTTTTAAAAAGATCAATTTTAATGGACCTATTCTTAGGTTCGGATGATATTAAAATGGAAAAAATAGACTGTCTAAAATGGTTAGAGAATTCTCTGACTAAAAAGGGGGAACCTGGCATTTTATATACTAGCAGGAAAAAAAGATGTAGATAGACTTAGCTCAGTTTTTAATTTATAAGCAACCAGAAGAGGAAGAATCAGTGTTGCTCATTAGTTATCCTGAGACTGTCTAATTCATATAGAAATTCAAGGGTTTATAGTCAGTTCATAAATTTACGTAATTGTTATCCAATAGCTAATAAGTCTACATTTTAATGAGTCGGTTTCCACAGATCTCAATATGTGTGATTAGGCAGCCAATCTGGGACTCCATTAAGGTCCAGAGACCCAGATTCCAGGAATAGGAAGTCCTGCTATATTCTGCCCTGGCCAAGTCACATTAAGGGATGCTCATTTTTTTGAGGACCAACCTTTATGAAAGACACTGATCAGCTGGAGAACTTGCAGAGATAGGAAATCAGGATAGAGAAGGGGACAAAGAGGACCAGGTGGGATGTTTGGACCAGAGACGAAAAAATTGTCGGGGGAATGAGAAGGCCATGATCAAGGATTTGAAGGACTGTTGTGTCAAAAAAGCATTATATTTGCTACATTTGGCTCTGGAAAGAAGAATCAGAAGCAATGGAAAGAAGTTTCAGAAAGGGCAAATTAAAGCTTGAAATAAAGAAAATGTTCCTAACAATTGGGAAATGGCTTGCCTTGAGAGATTGCCTCTTCAGAGTTCTTCAAAGCAGAATCTCTTAACTAGTGAATTTTAGTGGAGATTTTTTTTTCCAGTCTAATTGCCAAGGTCCCTTCCAAATCCTGAGCTTCTGTGATTTTGAGAAAAAAAATAAACTATGAGCCACTGAGTCATAAGAGTGCATATTCTGTCCCTCCACCCTTCCCTCTACCCCCAAAGAAACAGTTCTGAGGAGCACAGCACAGAATCAACTTTAGACCCAATTTATTTTAGGATATGAACCCATACAAGGCAATTAGTTGACTTAAGAATGGGACCAGATTCCAAAATTAAGGTTGGCCTAAAAAAACCAGGTTAATAACAAACTTGGTATTTGTAGACTTTTCTTTCAATGCTAATATATTTGAATTATATTAAAAATGTAAAGTTCACCATTTAAAACTCTAATCATAAAGTTTAATAAAATTAGAAATCTTTAATAATACTTTAAGGTAAAATATGGCCCAAAGGCTATTCTTGTTCCATTCCATATCTTCAGATAACAGGGTTACTTTCTACCATTTAGGTTTGAGTTCTGTTGTATCTAAGGATTCTACTCTGAGCAAATTAGTATGAAACTGGACTATAGGATGGTTGGATAGTGATTCTTGTCCTTTTGTCTTTAGCTGAAGAATGAATTGGATCTCCTGAGAACATTATGGACCAGGCTAATTGCCATATGTTCTGCAGGATTGCTCATTTATAATACCACTGCAATCCACCTATAAAATCAAGGCTGGGGAGGAAGCCTGGCATAATGAGCAGAGCACTGGACCTGGATTCCAAAGATTCCGAGGTCTGAATTTCTGCTTTGACTTTACCATTTACTAGCTGTGCAACTGGAGGCAAAACCTTCTCTCTGGGCCTCATTCTCACCATCTGTGAAATGAGGGGGTTAGATTGGCATCACTAAGTGAACTTCAAAATTCCTTCCAACTCTAACATTATGAAATCTCTAATAGCACTGACATTTTATGAATCATTTCCTTTAAAGCACCATAATATAGCTTAAATTAAGTTTGTTTTCCTTGAATTACTTCAAAGAAAAAAAATCACTTGACACCTTAAAGTCCACTAACTAGATGTAAATGGCTTTATTGGAAACTGAAAAACAAACAAATTTTGTATCCTCTGCTATATAGAAGCAAAATGTCCAGAAGAAGAAAACCAGAATGTTGAAGGTCATGGATTCTTGCCCTTTCAAGATTGGCAAAAGGAACTAGGGATATTTAGCCCAGCAGAAAGAAAATGTACTGGGGAAGGGAAGCATGAATACTGTCTTCAAATATCTAAGGGGCAATCGTGAAAGAAAAGTTTCACTTCATTTTAGGAATAATAAATGGAAGTTTCAGAAAGGCAAACAAGCTTCAAGGAAAGAAAAAAATTCTCAGTATTTAGACCTGTAGCTACATTGGGTTCTTGGAGATCTTTTAAACAAGATTACTTGTAGGGAATTAGTACTGAGCTTGGGACTGGATCAGATGAGCTTTGTTTCAATTTTGGAATTGATGTTATGATTCTCATTGAAAGGATGTTTTCTGGAAACTTAATAAAGAAGCAGATTTATGATGATTGTTACCTTGTAGGGCCTTGGCTTCTTCGTCTATAAAATTAGAATGGGACCAACTGATCTTTATGATCCCTTCTATTTCTAAGGCTACTACCTTGGGATGTGTGTTTTAGAACAGATGACAGAATTGTGATCCCAAGGATTGACCATAGTGTCCAATTTGCAAAGGAAGACATAAAAATCAATGAGCTACCTTTCAAATGGAAGTTTCCCAAGTTTCATTTCTTCTGCTGTGATCCTGATGAAACAAAACTTAGGAATTAAGTGAGTTAATTCCTTTCCTGGGCTGGAGAAATATCACCTATTGCCTTCATGAGGCATCAGAATCTGAGAGAAGTCGTCTTCTTTGATATGGAAGGGCCATAGATTGAGTTGAATCCTTGTCTACTAGAATAGAATTTCTTTTCCACTGGATGGAATTGACATGAGGAAGAGTTTGACCAGGGGAAGAAAAACAAATGATTTTCACAGGAGAAATGTGGGCACTTTTCCAGTTTCAGAAGCCTTGCCTCCTCCTGACCTGGTCACTTTTTGGAAACAGGCCACACAGACCACAGGAAATGGAACAAAGAAAGGGCTTAGCATTTTTTGTTTTATACTCATCCATCCTTAGATTTTTGACTCTGACCCTTACACATGTATTTGTCTAGCCCCTGAGTCATTGCACAGTATTCACAGTATTGTGAAACTTTCATTTCTTTGGAGACTTGTTATATTAGAAAAATTGTTCCAAAGAAAGCAACAATTATGACATAAGCACATCTGGCTCTTGCAAATTATTCCTTATTAAGCTTTCATTTAATTACATGTGCTGAAAGGTCTGCTTTTGATTACTGTAATTTTTTTTATTTGTCCATCTGAATGATAGTAATGTTGGAAATTACATACAAACCACCTGGTTTTTTTCCCCCCTTTCCTTTCCCCACCCCCACAACTAATAAGGCAAAGTTTTAACTGATTTCCATGTGGTTGAAGAGGCAGGCTCTTCCTTATGTGGGATGGATGGAGCCTTTGCCACTGTTAATTCAAGGTGAAGATTTAGTTCTTAGTCAAGACAGAACACATTTTAGTGGATCTCCCAAGCAATCATCCAAGTACTCATTGCTGCCCCAAAGTCCATCTCTTTGCTATCCATAGTTTTGGGCGATGCTACATGGATTTGACTCATGGAACACCATCATTTCAAAAGTATCATAATTGCATATAACCCAAAGGGTAATGGAAAAAAAATATGAATGATGGGTGTAGCCAGGTTGCAATGTATTACCAATGAAGACTTGCACATGGTGAAAAAAATGCATCATCAACACACATGATAATACAGAAAGAAGTGGACTGATCCTGTATCATACTAATAATAGCAGTCACAAGTAGTGTTTTAAGGTTCTATGAAAAGGTCTCCTCACAACTACACTGAGGCAGGTGATATAACTATTATTACTTTCATTCTACGGATGAGATTCAAAGAGGTTTAATGATCTACCCATGGATACAAAAACATAACCCAATTATTCCATATTCATGGTATCCAGGAAACATTAAAAGAGGAAGGGTTGCATTTATAATGTATTTGATATGAGGCTTTTTTTTTTTTTTGCTTTTTGCTGAAGCAGTTGGGGTTAAGTGACTTGCCCAGGGTCACACAGCTAGGGAATGTTAAGTGTCTGAGGCCAGATTTGAACTCAGGTCCTCCTGACTTCAGGGCTGGTGCTCTATCCACTGCATCACCTAGCTGCTCTGAAGGGACTAAATTTGAAACTAGGTCCTTCATCTCTCAAATGCAGTGGTCTTTCCACTATTCCATCCTGCCTCCTTCTCAGATTCACTGAATTCACAGGTATCACAGGTAATAAATTATGTTAGTGATATTTAGCATTATGGGAATGGGACATAGTTCCTTTACAGCTGACCACAATAAACACAGCTTTGTTGTAAAGTTTGAAATTTGTGAATGATGAATGTTCAGATTCTAGTACTATATATTAGGTCAGGTTGACTGAATAAGAAACTCTTCTGACTTCCTTGGGAAGCTTGTCAAAGAAAGGCTCAAGATCAAAAGTATTCCAGAGGGAGAGGTGATTGAGCAGAAAGGCAATGGGAAGGAGAGGGAGCCACTCATTGCAGGGCTGGGAGTGAAGGGGAAGGAAGAAAGAAACGAATTGCATTGACTGTTATATATAGGCTGGCTTGATTATCAGATGTCTGCTCCTTCACCAAAGAAGTACACTGGAGTGTTGGTTCTTTGGCTTGGAAAAAAAAAGAATTACTCCTCAGAGCAGTTATACCAAGTGACACAGGGTCCTTTCATATTGCTGAGGAACCTTCTTCAGATGACAGGGATAGAAGGTAAATATGCTTTGAAAAGAAAACTGCATTTCCTTTCAGATCTCAAAAGAAATGAGAGGAAAAGGGGCTTGATCATGCCCTAGTTAGAAATCAAGCCCTTGAAAAATCTAGTAACTCCCTGTGGGTTTTGGGATCCAGGAAGAAGAGTGAATTCTCTGCAACTGATTTTCTCTCATTGTCACCGATGATCTCACCTGCAGAGTTGGGTTTGGCCCAGGCCATACAGAGTAGAATTAAGTGATGTTCTCACTGTACATTGAAGTCTTGAGAAAGGTTCACACAGGCTTCTCTGCAGGGGACTCAGAAAGCTTGCACAGCCAAGCAAGTGAGGGAAGATGCCCTTTTCTCAACATACCCAAAAAGAAAAAGGTGATAAAACTCTCAGAAAAAAAAATTAGTATCTAAGAACCTGATATCCTGGTTAGTCTTTCTAAACTCCACTTCACCCCCATTGAAGAGAGAAATGTTTGCCTTCCTTGTTTTGCAGCAGCTCTATGCGGCCCAGCTGGCCAGCATGCAGGTGTCACCTGGTGCAAAGATGCCGTCTACTCCGCAACCACCAACCACAGCAGGGGCAGTCTCACCTACTGGGATGAAAAATGAAAAGAGAGGGACCAGCCCTGTAACTCAAGTTAAGGTACCTGCCTTTTGTGGGTGTTAGAGGGAAAGGGGTGTAGGAAACGGCCCTGCAAGAGGCCGAGACGCCTGATCTGGGTTTTGGAGTGAACTGCAGGGAATGCAGATGTGGCAAAGAAGCTTGCAGCAGTCATTCATTGTGGTCAATTTTACAAGCATGCTCACAAACAGGTGTTTCCCTATTGAAAACAATAGTGCCGTATTGTGAGATCTTTACCCAGATCTCCATACTCAGCTCTGCAAACTTGCTTCTCAGGAGCATCTTTCCCTTTCCCAGAATTTTGGCTTTTATTTTAGAATATTCATGAGTACAAATGGCAGGGTTTTAGTAGGCCCACAAGACTTTGCTCCACACTTCTCAGACATGTGCCTGTTTCCTGCTCATGGATAAAACCAGAGCAGGAAGAGCCCAGGGCCAACCCACCCATGCTCAGGAAGACAAAGAAAAAAGAGTCCAGGTCGTCTTTCTCAAGTTGTGAATATTTCTGATCATAACCTAGTATAAATAGAGTCCTTGGGGAAGGAGGAGGAGTGGGTTGTGCCCCCAGCCATGCCTTCCCAGACTCTGGAGCACTTCACAGAGATTCTGGTTATTCTGATGATCCCTAGTCTGTGACTGGATCGGATTTCCTTGTAAGGAAGCCACCCAGGGTTGGCAGCAGCATGGAAAAAACATGTATGCCCCTCCAATTTCATGGTGCAGCTGGTACCTATAGGTGGTATTATAGTATTTGTTTCCTATATGGGATTTCCAAAGCCAAACAGACCCGCAGAAATGATTGTGCTTGGTAAAACATCCTCTTTTGTGGAGAGAATGTAAAGATCAAACATTTGCTTTTAATATTTGTCAAAAGCACTTGGGCACTCGATATATTCTGTACTTATTCAACCTGGTCTTAGAAGATATTTGATAGGTCTCAAATAAGAATAGGCCTGATGCTAATAAGAGAAACAGACAGAACTCGATACCAGCAGTAGTAGATTTGCTGAAAGGGTCTGACTTTGCAAAATTCCCAGTGAACTTTTGAGGTCACTTAGAGACTCTAACAACACCTCCCTGGAAAACAAAGGCCAAGAGAGTGAAAATTGTGCAGAGAGAATCATGAGAAATTAACATATTTTGAAGAAATGAAATTTTCATCTATTATGTGTAAATTAGAGAGAAAGCATGATATAATGGACACAATGGCTAGTCTTGGAATCAGGAAGACCTGCGTTCAAATCTCGCCCAACACATATAATTGTGTCATCATGGACAATGTTTTAGTCCCCAGGCAACTCTCTAAGATTGTACTTTGCAGATGACTTAAAGATCTGCACCAGTGAAGAAACTTTTCATACCAGGACTTCCCTTTGATGATGAAAAAACAGGTCCAGATGCCTGTTGTCCCACCCCAACAAGACTCCGAACCCAATCCATATAATTAGAATCCTTTGAGAAAAAAAAGGAGTCCACAGCTTTTGCCCCATTGTTCTAAGTACTGGAATTTGGTGACCAGGAGCTTTGAAAAATAAGCCCGCAGCCAGTTCCCATTTCAGAAGACAGCTCTGATTATGGGTCAGCCCTGTCTCATTTATTCACATCCTCTGTGTTCATATTGGCAAAAGAGAGGCAGAATGCTCCACTGGGAAGCAAGGCCACTTTGTTTAACTGTAGTTGCCATAGTGTGAGGGATATCAAACACTAGTGACTTGGTATATTGAATATTGAGTACTTTAATGTGCAAAAGTCATTTCACAAGTGAGCCAGCCAAGTGGATCTGTCCCAAACCAAACCTTTACTGGATGAGTAAAATTTTCCCTGGTTATATTTAAGCATATATCTGCTGGAATGGAAGCCAATACCATTCCAGCTTTGTTGGCCAGCTGAATTCTATTACAGAGTTGACCACATGTAAATTCTTGGGGGTTTCCCTACATAATTTAACTCAACTATATTTTATACTACTAAAAAGGAAGCCTTCTTTATATTTATTCCATTTACATGCAGCATCACAGGGGCAAAACAATATATAGATAAAGGACTCAAAGTAAAAGTTATTGGGGAAATCGAGAAGGATATCTATGACTCGAAAAAGAGTTTTTTTTTTTTTTTTTTTTTTTTTTTTTTTTGTCCTTGAGAACTGTGAGAGGGCAGTGTCATGTGCTGCTTCTAGCTAACTGAGTTGGTATTAGGGTGGATTTATCTCCACATGCTTTGGGTTGGATCTTCATTTAAAATTCCAGAATTAGCATCCCCAGGATCACTTAATTTTGTGACTGATGCCACAAAGCAGTATGCCAAGTTTCAATTCAATCCATATTCAATACAACCAGCACTAAAAAAGTGACTACTGGGTGCCAGAAAAGAGGTATATAAAGACATAAAAATGAGACAGCCTCAGATGACATTCTACTGAAAAATCACAGGGAGATTTTCCCAAATGTATCGAGAATATACCTTCCCTGCTTTTACATAAATATTTTAAAAGCTAGGTTAGCATAGGGAAAGTACTTGAAACACAATTGAATGGGATAAGTTAAGGTAAGATAGATGTTATAAGTAAATTATATTCTTTGGTGAGGGTAGGGAGAAATAGAAACATTTGTGTCTTAAGATGGGGACTATAAGTATTAGACTTGGACTCAGCAAAGTGCAGTTCAGTCCTGCCTTAGACACTTATTAACTATATGACCTCAGGGATATCACTTCACTGATATTTGCCTCAGTTTCCTTATTTGTAAACAGAATGATAATAGAAGTTTCTTTTCAGGGATTTTGTAAGGGCCAAATGAGATGAAAAGTAGAGCACTTTACAAAACTTTTGCATTACTACTACTACTACTACTACCATCACTACTACTACTACTATTACTACCACTACTACATCTCTACTACCACTAGTGCCACTACTATAACTACTACTACTACTACTACTACTACTACCACCACCACCACCACCACCACCACCACCACCACCACCACTACTACTACTACTACTACTGCTACTACTACTATATAGTAGTGCTACTACTATTACTATTATTACTTTTCCAAAACTCCTTTGGGTTAAAAGTGATGGGGAAGAAATCTTAATATAATAAATGATTGTATCTTAAAATGTGTCTTCAAGCTTTCCCACAAAATTGATTTTGTTTCAACAGTAACTTTAAGCCTCTCTACAGATGGTGATGAACTCTGAGAATTCAGGGTTTTTGAATAGTTTGATGCCTTAGTTTTAATTACAATCAGAGCAAGCACCCCTGTGAACCACACTGATCAGTGCTTCCTCTCCCAGAAGAGAGCTAACATCTATCTCAGCATAGCCTTCATGCCCAAGAATCCTCCTCCTTTCCTCTCTGGTTTCTCTTTGTCTGTTCTTTTTATCTTTGCTCATCCCCTTGTAGATTGTCTGATCTGGAAGGGTCCTTTGGACCATTCTAACATCCTCATTTTAAAGATGATGAGACCATGGTTTAGGGAGGGAATGAGACAACTAGGGCAGAGCTAGGCTCACTTTTTACATGGTTTGGGGCGCAGGGGGTGGATTATTCTCTGTCCCAAGTCCTGCTGTGTGCTCTGAACAATGATGGTGAAAGCCTTTAACTAGAGATAGCTCTTTCTCAGACCCAGGGGGCCCTAGCAGCATGGGACTCATTATTCCCCCAGGGACTTGTCTTTTAACATATAACAAAGCAATTCTTAGTTCTGAACTTTTAAGTGAAAGACTATATAATGTGTGGAGACTCCTTCCCTCTCCCATCCCATCCCTCCCACCAGTCACCCATTAGAATACTTTTGTGTTAGACATTCTCTGGTTGAAGAAGTAGGCTGAAAGAGAGGCTCTTGAGGCCTAACTGCAACAGAATTAAAAGTGAGACATTTGTCCTGTGTTCAGTGCAGAAGGGACACTCAAACACTCTATTAAAAACCAGCAGTGCTGAATATAAAGAGAAAGACATTGTTTTTTAGCATGTAAAATATATTGCATATAGCATAGCATGTAAAATGTAATTACAATGCTTGCTTGCTCTTTTTAAAAATTAATTTTAAACATGGGGAGAGTCCAGAATACAGATCATGAAGAGTGCACACACACACACACACACACACACACCCATAAAGCCACGTGGGAGACACAGCCAAACTGCAGTGTCCTGGGCAGGGGCCCAGGAGGTAAGGGTGGGGGTGGGGAGTGGGGAACTTTCCATGTTTCCATTTTTAAAAGACTCACAATTGTTTAATCTAAAATTGTGATTTGGGGGGAAAAAATGAGCCACAGAGCCTATTCATAGTCCCAGGATCTTTACAGGGAGAACATGCACAAAAGAACCAAGGAGCTCCTAGAAATTTTAAATAATTCTTTGTAAATGCCCTAGGTTAATTTGGATCTCTGAAAACACATTAGGAAATTAAGCTGTAATGTGAGCTAATTCAAATTTTAATTTGGCAAAAAGAATGATCCAACTACATAGTTAATGTAAATAGAAGCATAACACAGAGAAATTAATGAGGTTTCCTTTCGATGAATCTTCAAGGAAGTAGATAATTAGCTTCTTTTGTTATTATTGGAGGAGAATGTGGCATTGTCTCCGAGGTGTAAAATAGCTGTGGCTTACTAAGTGATAATGTGTTTCATTTGTCTTGCTTTTTTTCCTTGTTAATAATTATTTATGTTAAACTCTTGTAGGATGAAGCTGCACAGCCACTGAATCTCTCAGCCCGACCCAAGACGGCTGAGCCGGCGAAGTCCCCGACATCTCCCCCGCAGAGCCTCTTCCCAGCCAGCAAAACCAGCCCAGTGAACCTGCCGAACAAGAGCGGGATACCCAGCCCCATCCGGGGAAGCCTGGGGAGAGGATCCTCTTTAGGTAAATGTAGGCGTCGGAACAATGGAGCCGCATCCAGAGAGCCTGCCTGCCGTGGCTGCGTCCCGGGGACTTAAGACGAGTCGTTTTACTGCAATTCCCTCTCTTTTCAAATGACGGATTTGGATGAAACAGACTAGGTTTGGTTGCCTTCCACCTCCAAGCCCCAGAGCCCTTCGAGGTCCTGATTGTGACTTCCTAGCTTTGTGTTGGAGTATCTGAGTTCGAATTCTGGCACCTGTACTTACCACCTGGGTGACCTTAGGCACGTCTCAGATTGCTGCGCTGAGAGATGAAGGGCTTGGATGACAAGCCCCCAAAGTTTCCTTCTGGCTCACAATCTGTGGATTTGAAAAGAAGGAATGTAGAAAAACGAAAGAAAGCAAGCTTTAGGTTCAAGTTTCAGGTCTTTCATGATAACACCTGTGTGCCTTTGGGCAACTCATTTTCCCTCCCTAAATTCCCTCACTTATCAAACGGAGAGATTGAGCTCAATAATCTTTAAAGTTTCTTCCATCTCTAAATCCTTTGGAAAGGGCCCCACTTTGCTTTCTCTCACTCAATCCAGCAGTAACCAGGGGGAAGTGGAGATGGAACCCAGCTATCCCCTAGACCAGCTCATTTGTCCATCTGGGAAAGCAAGATAGAGATTTCCAGTATCTGAGTCAATATCCGAATCTAAACCATATGCTCCTCTGATTAGAAGATTTGATTTAAGAGAAGAGACGTTATTTTAATAAGAAAAGAGAGTCAATATTCAAATGTCTTAGGGACCTAAGATCTTGGATAGAGAACTCAGAGAGACAAAGAGAGAGAGAAGCAGTGGGGATGGGGAGAAAGAGCTCAGTGTGTCGCAGTGAGAAGAAAATTAGATTTGGAGATAGATGAGCTGGGTTTGAGCCATTGTGTAAACCTGAATGGATCACTTCCCTTCTTTGAGCCTCAGCTTCTCTATTAAATGAGAGACTCAGACTAGAGTTTTAAATTTAATTAAATCCAGTGTCTACTATAAAGATAAGAGGCATCATGTAGTATCTAGGGAGACTGATTTGGAGTTAGGAAAACCTGACTACATACACATACATACATACATACATACATACATACATATAAACACACACATGCTGTGTGACCCTAGTCAAGTCACTTAACTTTTAAGTGTCCCCTGACAGAGTTTTTAATGTGTGTGTTAAAGAGAGATATACATAGAGATAGAGACAGACAGACTTGTGGTGAAACCTATGGATTTCTTCTCAGAATAATATTTGTTAACTATAGTCATCATTGAAGAAAGTGCTATTTTTTGATTAGAGGTTAATGAAAATAAAGATATAAATATTTTTCTACCCAAGTTCATGAACTCCTTGAAATCTGTCCGGGTTAAGAATCCCTGCTCTAAAATTAATCTAAAATTAAAAACAGTTGCTCATTCAGTTTGTTAGATGGAGTTTTCTCATTGAGTGTTTCCTATACCAATGAAATCTCAGATCCAGTTTAAAAAATATTTGAAACCATATTAATTACCTAGGGATAAAAAGATGAAGTCCCCTGTCCTTCTAAAATTTATATTTGTATCTATTTATATGCTAAATAATTAAGTTGATTTAAAAAAAATTACTCAGAATTAGGTTGAGAATAACATGGAATTTCTTAAACTCTCACATTGGGTGTGTGCATGTACACATGTGTGCACACGAGCATGTGCCCCTACCCTCCCCAGTGGCTCCTGCCCAATGTATTCTTGTATGTACTGCCCGCTGGTTTTTCCCAGCTGGCTGGCTGGTGTGGTAACATTAAGTATGAACATACATGGGTCTGTCTGTCTGCTGGGGAGTGCTTGAGCTTAGTTGTAGACAGGTGGATCAAGTTAAAACTACCACAGCCGCCTATACTTACTAGGCAGAGAATAATTGCTATCTTTTGGTCTAAAATTGGAAAATCTTATCCAAAGTACTCATCTTGCCTATAATAAAAATGCAATTCATGGAAGAAAATTAGTTTGATATAGATATTTCTCCCCCCCCCCTTTTCTGTGTGTCCTGTGGATGGCAAGGAGAGTAAAATATCGAGCTCCCCTTCCTTCCCAGCTTTGTCCTTCTGTTAACACTATGCCCACGCAGGCAGCCCCACTGCTGTTCCAGTGGGGGCTGAAAGCAGCAAGTGTTGGAGAGAGGGGGGCAAGCAGGGCCTATAATTCTCTTTGTAAATAACTTAGGCATCGTGGTCTGTAGAATGCCTCATTAGCTATCTGCAGCAGTTTGGGGATACATCCTGGCTGCAGTTAGGAGTACTACACATCACCTCCTTCCCATTCTTTTCTACATTGGCTGGACTGATTCATACACATTCTCTCTCTCTGTCTCTCTCTCTGTCTCTCTGTCTCTCTCTCTGTCTCTCTCTCTCTATGTCTCTCTCTGTCTCTCTGTCTCTCTCTCTCTCTCTTTCTCTTGCCCCCTGTTCTTTTTTCTCTTCCTCTCTTTCTTCACATCTTCATTTATTGACTCATGAATATGTCCTTGGTGCTTTCCTATGAGATAGTAAAGACTGTTCTCCTACAGCACAAAAACACACACCTTCATGTCAAAGTGTAGAATTAAGCATCTTCAGAGGTAGAAAGGAGGAAAGGTTGATCTTTGGGTACAAGCCTTAGTGCCAACCTGGCACAACAGAAGCTAATCTGACCAAGAGTGCTAGGAACTGCTTAAGTAGATAATACTACTAATAGTCCTAGCACTAAAGATGCTACATGGTATCGTGGGTTTATGCTTATAGCATTGGATTTAGAATCAGAAAGACTCAGATTAGACTCTTTCCTCATATATTTGCTAGCCCTCTGATGAGTTACTTAACTCTATTTGCCTCAATTTCCTCATCTGCAAAATGAGCTGGAGAAGGAAATTGCAAACTATTCCAGTATCTTTGCTAAGAAAGCCCCAAATTGGGTCATCAAGAGTCATATAGTATTGAACAACAACAAAACAAAAATAGGAGGGATAATGGCACCCACCTTGTAAATTTTCACAAAGATCAAATGAGACAACACATGTTCAATGCTTTGCAAAATCTAAAATGCTTCATCCATGTCAACTACTCATTTAAATAGCTCATATTGAGGTGACATTTGATGTTTCAAAAACTCTTTACAAACATTAGCTGGATTAGGTAATGCTAGCAACCTCCAATATTAAAAAAAAAAATCTTTGTCATAGATGACATTGATATGGCCCAGTCTCCGAATATAGGATGTTTCTCCAGGCACTTTTGTGCCTATTTTTACAGATCTAGAAACTATAGCTCAAAAGAAGTAAAGCTTTCACTGGGAGCATGTTCAAGGGCACAGAATAAATAGTCCAAGGCTAGATCAGTCCTTTGTCATTAGTTTTTAGCAATGGAAACATTCACTTCATTTTGAGCGGTTCCCGCTGGGTGTTTGCAATCCCCTTCCTCCCCAATCTCCCTCGAGCTCCCCCCCCCTCATCCTTTAACCCATTGAGAGGTTGTAGAACGTGAGAAGGAGGGGGTGGTTAGGAGCAGAGAGTCACTTGCCTGTCCCCATCGCTGATCTCATCCACACTATCTCTGATTTGGCAGGCTAATGGGTCAGTGAGGGTGTTAGCTGTGGTGTGTGGCCACGGCCCACGCTTCTAACAAAGGCCCCCTGTACTTGCAGATATCCTGTCCAGTCTCAACTCCCCTGCCCTATTTGGGGACCAGGACACGGTGATGAAAGCCATTCAGGAGGCTCGGAAGATGAGAGAACAGATCCAGCGGGAGCAGCAACAACAGCCCCACGGCATAGACGGCAAGCTGACCTCCATGAATAACACGGGCCTGAACAACTGCAGGAATGAAAAGGTAAGCGGGATCCCTGGCGCCCTCACGGCATCGGTGCCCGCGAGCGCACGCCTAGTCCTCGAGCTGGGCGAAGCTCACACTCACCCCCTCGCTTTGGCGTCGGCCAGGTGGTTTGCAGCATTGGAGCCCGGAAGCTCCAGCGGAAGCTGGGAAATACCGCGAGCCCCTAAAAAAGAAAAAAGCTCCTCCCACATTGTTTTGTTCACAGACAGCGCCCACTGGCACCGTCTAACTGGCTCCCTTCGAGCCTACTTCTGCGTCTGAAGGCCGGAGATGCGTCGGAGGCCAGGCCAGTCCCTCCCCCCTCCTGTGCCGCCTCTTAAGATACTTAGTGTTTTCAAGGGATAGTCTCTGTGGTCACTTTCTCGGAAACTGTTGAATTTTCAAGATATGAGTGGACACTTTGTATCCATAGGTTTCCGGGATAGACCTAATGGGCCAGGGGCAGAGGGAAGAGAGGAAGCCCGCAGGATGAGTGTGCTCCCGGTTTTCTGCCCTGCCTGTCAGGGACTGCCTGAGTTGTCAATTCATATAAGGTCGGCCAGAGTGCAGGGATTAAGATCGAAGGGTGACTGACTGACAGCTCAACCAGTCAGTGGCATTGGTGGAAAGATGAGGCAAAGGGGAGAGTTGTTTTGACTCCCCTCCCCCATTTCTTCCTCTTTTTCCCAGCTCCCTCTACTACTTACATGTTCTCTGTCCTACTCCCAGGGTCTGGGGAAATGGGAGAGAGTAAAAAGCATAGGTATCCTTTCTACTCGCTGTTATTAGCCACTGACTTCTCAGAATTAATTCATCAACAATCGATGGAAACATAATATGTGCTGGAAATACAAAGTAAAAATCATTGCCTTCAAGTAACTTACTTTCTATGAAGGAGAATTTTGGGTTTCTTAGATTTTTTCCTGGAAGTAGGTTAAGAACTGTCTGGCTTGGAGGTACTAGAGGAACAAGCAAGGGGGACAGAATATAGTACCAAGTCAGGGAAATAGTATAGAAAGAGAAGATTTAAGAAAACACTCTCCTTTGGTTTCTCAGGATTTCCCAGCTTTGGAAAGAGTTGGAAGGGAAGGTTAGCCTTATTAACCTATTTTCCTTAGCCTTATTAACCTATTTTCCCCCTTACTTAAGAGTATTTTTTTTTCAATTTCATGTAAGGAAATATTCAGTATTCACTTTTAAAAGATTTTGAGTTCCAGATGTTTTCCCCCCTTTCTCCCTGCCTTTACCATTCCCCAAGACAGCAAGCAATCTGACAGAGTTAACCTATTTAAAAAAAAAAAATTGTCTACTTGTACTAGTGACCATGGCTCTTTATATCAGTGTTTTTATTTGCAGTTAATGTGTTGACTCCTCTGAGTATTTGCCTATATAGATTCCCTTGAAAATTATGGAAAGAAAAGCCAATGCTTATTTTAGTTTAGGTGATCCTTCCAGGCCTGTGAGACTGAGCATAGGCATGGCTAGTGTGATCCCTTTCCAATTAGGCTCACACTAATAGCTATAGAAAATTCAGGACTCCATGAATATTCATAGGTACAAGTTGGTAGGTTTGGACTTTTATTATTGTTGCTTTTAATACCATTAAATATTGCAAAGAGGAAACACACATTTCTATAGTGATCAACAAGTTTGCAAAAGTGCTTTCTCCTCAGCTCTGTTAGACAAATAGAACAAAAATTGGTATCCCCATTTGACACATAAGGAATTCAGAGAGGTGAAGTAACTATGGTTGCATATCTAAGAACTGTCTGTCAATAAATTTTGAACCAAGTTCTTCCACTATTATGATTCCAAGTTCTCTCTTCACATATCCCCATGTTCTTATCTTATAGAAAGTCTTATTTGATACAAATGACCAGAATTATCATTGTGTAATCTAAAGGGATGCTGCTTTAGGTGGGAGGGAAATACATATATTGATTTTATTTATGTTCTTGGTATTGTAAACACTTAAAAAGGAACATGTATAGACAGTGATTTGATATGGGGAAAAACACAGCATCATGATGAGAATCCAGTTTTCAAACATGGCATACACTGTGCAAAGTTAAATCTGTTGCTTGGACCCCATGTACTCTGTCATTGGGAGCCAATTGGTGTTAGGCTGGACCTCCCTTCAAGTTTGTCATTCACCTCTTGGTCAGACACCACAACCCTGTGATTCTAAAGGCTCATGCACAATTGGAATGCAATGGAAGCAGCAGCAGAGACAGGATCCAATTTCAATATTATAAGTTAATTTCAAATGAATTTTTTCTTATTTATCTGAAACAGGAGTTCTTAAGCCAGGGCTACCAATAAGGTAGGGGATATGTGGATAGATTTTATGGGTCTTGTGACTTTGGGTGGAAAAAATAATTTTAGTTTTCACTAAAACTTATGCTATTTCCTTTGATTATTTAAAAACATTATTCTGAGAAAAGGAGTCCATGAGGCTCCATCAGACTGCTAAAGGTTACAAAAAAAGATTAAAAACCCTGCATCTAGAAGGAATGACTGAGATTCTGATATGCTAAAGGTTGTATTTTGGAAGGAATAGGTACAAACAAAGGAGAGTGGGAAGCAAGAAACCTTCCCACTTCTAGTTATATCCTTTAAAAAACATCCAAATTTAACATTTTGATGTGATATACATATAAAACCCAAATTTGTACCAAACATGATGAGATATATATATATATATGTATATATATACACACACACACATATATATATATATACACACACACACACATATATATATACACAGTATTGCATGTAAATGTATCTATAATATACTTTCAAGCATATATATGTATATATATACATATATATATCCACAAATATATTTACCCCTGGAGATGTTACAGTCTATTGGACAAATCCATATTTTGGCACTTAAAAATGAAAGATTTTTGGCCTGCTAGGCGTTCTGGTTGGCTGTGTCCCTGGGTGTTTAGGGATTGTTAAATATGTAGCTTGTAGGCACAATAGAGTGTAACGGCACCTTGGGAGGGGTTCTGCTATATGGTTGCAGTGTGGCGTGTGCTCATGGGTTGGGAAAGCCCTGCCAAGACAAAGTGCTTTTGGAAAAAACGTGACTGGTTAGGGCTTTTGCCTTCTCAACAAACAAAATTTTGCCATTTCAAGCCCAGTTCTAAGTCCTGAGAGCAGCTAGATCACACTCAAAGCCAAACTGCTCCCCAGATTTTACTATTTTGTCATCTAATCCAAAGAATGTTTTATGTATGACAATTCAAGGTTGAATTTTAAATGTCTTGCTTGTGAATCTTCTACAGAGACAGAACTAGGGTCCCCAGCTGGGAGTGAGATAAGAAGTGAGGCCTTGGTGGTAAAGGAGTGGGGATTATTAACAGGGTTACTGGTTTTTGCAATTCAAACATGGTTCCTGAGTGTACCTCTAATACTTAGACCAGTTTTCTATTGTACATGAACGATTAGATGATAAAGAATAATTGTCACAACCTCATTGGATTGATGGTTTGGATTCTGATCCAAACGGTGAATCAAGTATTAGCCTGTGAATAAATAGTCTGGTTGTTTAGTTGGATGAATGTGATTTGAGACTCCAGGATATGTTGTACAGGGGAGCCAGGGCAGTTCGGGCTCTTTGTTGCCTTGACATATTGTAGTTTCATCAATTAGAACTATCCTGTCTCACAAAGATACTGAGAGAGATTAGACTTAAAGAATGACTAAGTGAGAAGAAATTGGAGAAATCACGTAGTACAATTCGATTTTGTTGTTGTTGTTGTTACTCAATACTTTTGGTCAAATTTGACTCTCCATGACCCTGTTTGGGATTTTCTTGGTAGATACTGGAGTAATTTGCCATTTCTTTCCTTTACATTTCCATTTTTATTTCCTTCTCTAGCTTATTTGCAGATAAGGCAAGTAGAGTTTAGTGACTTGCCTAGGGTAACACAGCTAGTGAGTATCTGAGGCCAGATTTAAACCCAGGAAGATAAGTTTTCCTGACTCAAGGTCTGTCACTCTATCCACTGCACCCGCTAGTGACTCTATTCCATTTTTATACATAAAGAAATTGAGATTAATTTGCCCAAAGTAATGTGAACATTTTGTGCCTCTGATCCTCAGTTTATCTGTCAAATAGGAATATAGCATTTGCACTGTCTACCAGGGGTCAGCAAGTCCTGAGTTCAGATCCAATCTTGGATATCTACTAGTTATGTGACCCTAGGCAACTCACTTAACCCTTGTATGCCTCAGTTTCCCCAATTGTAACATGGGGGTGATAATAGGACCTGCATCCCAGGGTTGTTAGAAGTAAAAGATGTGATAAGAAATGTAAAGTGTTAAACCTGACATACAATTAGTTTTCTAGAAATGTTAGCTATTTTATTTTAAAGAAATGTAATCTGCCATTATCATTGTTATGCCAACCTTTTCATCTTTTTTGAAGGAATTCAATTTGAAATGGTCCTAAAATAAGACCCTATGCTGCTATTGTTCTTTTATAATAAATTCTACTTCTTGGATGTCTTTGGTCCTCCGAATCTCTTCTTAGAGCCTCAGTTTCTTCATCACTTATGAAAAAGGCTAGACTACCTGACTTTTGGTTCTCTTCCAGCATTAAATCCTATAATTGAAAAGATGGCAGCATCAGCTGGGATTTTTTAATGCCTACTTTCCTGTATGAAGAGTCACACTGAGAACAGCTAGTAATATTTCTTTAAGACTTTTTTTAGAGTGCAAATATCATTTCTTTCCTTTTTACAGATGAGGGAAACAGAGGCCAGAGTGGAGGTGAGATTACTTTCCCATAATCTTACATGTAGTAAATAGCAAGGTTAGGCTTTGAACCCAGGACCCTTGACTCCAAATCCACTATTCTTTCTCCTTGTGATTTATGGTGTATAGTCTCACCCTGGCAAAGGGCTAGCTCATGGTCTTTATATGGAATTTAAAAGAGAAAAAATAGATAGCTAAGACCTGAAGTTCTGTAGCCTAGGCCTGCCATTTCCAGAAATAACCATTTATTTTCTGAAAATGCAGAAATCTCTGATTCCCTCAGGTCTGTCCTCTTCACCCACTGGGCTCGCTCAGACTCTCAACTGATGTAACACTGCCCCCTTTGATTAGAAATGGAAAACAAGCTGGACTCTGAGCCAGGCCTCAGCATGGCAGTGTTGGGGTTTGCTTGCAGCTCCACAGTTGATTCAGATATTCATTATTGCATGCCAGGATAAGTTTAGGCGTGAGATCAATACCGCCACCCAACAATGAGGAAAACGAGGGTGGCAAAAGCATTGTTCCTGAGGGCGTGTTTGGAATAAACTCTGGGCCTGGCAGCCAAGGCAAGGGAATGCGGTTCAGTTATTGCTCACAGGTGAACAGAGCCAGGTGAGTCAGGATTATCATTTTGGTATAAAATTGATCCACATGTTCAGAACTACCCGTTTCTTACTCAGCTCTGTCTGAAGGCCTCGCTGTGACATTGGCTCCCGTGCTCATGGAGGACCCAAAGCAGTTAAATGTGTTCTGTGTGACAGTATCATGTCTTTATGCACACCTAAGTGCTTGGGAGCACACACACACACACACACACACACACACACACACACACACACACACTGCCATTCCAGGCTTTATTTCTTTGATGTAACCAGAAGTTTGTCACATAGAAATTTGTACCTGAACATCTTACAGGCAGGGGAAAAGATTCTAAGGACAGCATTGTAAAGTGGAAAGATTGAACTGGACAGTGCAGTTTCTAGACCTGCTTCTACCACTTTCTATCTATAGTAGATTGGCTTTGATTCTTGACATTCTCAAGTCTCAGTTTCCTTTTCTATAAAGTATACATGGGGCAGCTAGGTGGTACAGTGGATAGAGTACCAGCCCTGAAGTCAGGAAGACCTGAGTTCAAATCTAGCCTCAGACACTTAACATTCCCTAGCTGAATGACCCTGGGCAAGTCACTTAACCCCAATTGCCTCAGCAAAAAATAAATAAATAAATACCTGTGTGTATGTGTATATATATATATATATGCATGTATATATATGTATGTATATATATATATGAGATATATAGACACACATATATCTATGTGTATATATGAAATATAAAAGCAGCAATAGTTCTCTTTTACATCTCATATGAGAACAGATCAGCTCATAGATCTAATAGGTTTTAGAACTATTAAGTGATACAGCTAGGTGGCTTGTTATTGGTTTTCAATGTCTGGACTTTGGCCATGATGCTAAAATGTGAGCATCTTGGGTACTTTACACAGTGAGGGCAGGGCCAGGAGAGAGAGAGGGTTCTGGCAGATTTTAATCACATTTTCAGGTAATTCCTACTAGAAAAATGGGATGGTCACAGAATCATAGAGATGGATGGGACCTCAGAGGGTTCTGGGACCAGAGGGTTTAAAGTCACAAGTTATAAGGCAAATTGTCTAAATAGATGAGACAAAATAAGGTTCAGAGATGTACCATGAATTGCCCAAGTTTCATAAGGAATAAATAGCAGAACTAGGAATACAAACCCAGATTTTCTGACTCCATAATCAGAGAAAAAAATTGATAGCTAAACCTTGAAGTTCCATAACCTAGGATGGTCAATTCCAGAGGAACTCAGATTTTCTGAATATGCAGAATCATCTTTTTTATTTACACTTTACAGAAATCTCTTCTTCCACTTTGATGCCCTGACTCCATATCCGAGTAGGAATTCATCATTTGTTCTTTTTAAAAATCTCTTTATCAAAAGCCATGGGACCAATTCATCTTAAATTTCAGGGCTACAAATCAGTCCTTTTTTTAAGCTTTTTATTTTCAAAACATATATACGGATAATTTTTCTACATTGACCGTTGCATAACCTTGTGCTTTAGATTTTCCCCTCCTCCCCCCCCAGATGACAAGCAATCCAATATATGTTATACATGTTAAAATGTATGTTAAATCCAATGTGTTGATATATATTTATACAATTCTCTTGCTGCACAAGAAAAAACAGATCAAAAATGAAAGAAAATGAATAAAAAAACAAAATGCAAGTGAACAACCACAAAAAGAGTGAGAATGTTATGTTGTGATCCACAGTCCTCTCTCTGGGTGTAGATGGCTTTCTTCATCACAAGATCGTTGGAACTGGCACCAATCATCTCACACAAATCAGTCTTAAAGGAGTACATGGGAAACAATCTGGGGGGGGGGGAGGGAAGTCAGCAGCACCTATCATTTCTGTAGCACTTTAAAATTTCTGAAGCATTTGCCATACTTTTATGTAATTTGAGCCTCAGAACAGCCTTGCTAAAGAGGTATCATAAGGAAAATAAGTCTCAGAGAAGTCCAGTGATCACACAGCTAGTATGTGTCAAGTTAGATTCAAATCTTGGTTCAAGGGTGTCATTGTTCCACATTCTGTGTGTGTGTGTGTGTGTGTGTGTGTGTTACACATTTATTTAGTCTATGATGTGCATTCTTGAATCTCCGTGAGGATGCACATTGATCTGTCACAGAACAGTAATAACCAGCATATGCTTAGGCACCCGACATATCCTGGTTAGTATTCAAAGTCACAGGGACCCACCATAGAGGAGGCATGTAGCTGTGTCGAGCTGTTCCAATGTTTTCTTTGATTTTAGTTGTCACAGCTCCTCCAGGAGTTGCTTAGCTACAAGGTTAAAATCTAATTCAAAGTAAAACAACAAAACAACAATAGCAACAAACTTGTTATGCTCCTTCTGCCATTGCAGTAGGAGAATCCAATGTCTCATCAGTGTACCTGACTGCCTAAAAGAGCTTCTTTGTAGATAAGGGTTACAAATTATTATTATTATTATTTTAAATCTCCCTCTAGGCACCTCTTCTGTACATGAAGGTAATTTCTCCAAAGGGGCAGATTCCAAGAAATGGATTTTTGCTCCACAAGGCATAAAACCCAGACTTATGATAATAGTTTTGCATAACTTTTGACATGGTGGGAATGAGCAGTTGTCTTTTAAGAAGTGAGATTTAGCAAATATGAGTATTTCATAGAGTTAGCTCACTACTGTATGACATATTCTTTCAGATGTTTTCAACAGAGCAAACCATTTAAGCTGATGTTGCCCCGTCTCACATTTGGCATATTTTAACTATGTTAACTTTTACTACAGATTGGAGTGGGGAAATGAAGACCTTTAGAAATGATTGACCTTTCCACTGCATTATAATCATAGAAAAATAATATAGAAAAGCATATTATAGCCCCCTTTCTCATAATATTAGCATCGGAGGGATGGAAAACACCTCAAGAGGTTCTGCATCTCATATGAGTTCTCCATTTTTCAGTGTAGGAAACTCTGGTCCAACTAAGGACCTCAAGGGTCTTAGTCACATTTTTATAGGGGCCCTTGGAGGGATCAGACATCAACTCCCAGTCCATTGTTCTATAATTCACTACCTCTCTGCCTGATTTTTAGCTCTCCCATTACTGAAGAGGCAGCATGGCATATTGGACAGAGGGGTGACCTAAAAGCCAACCTTCCTCCAACACATACTGACTGTGTGACCCTTGATAAACTTTTATATCTCACCATACTCTAGTCTATGAGACTATGCATAGTAGAGATAGTGTCAATCTGCTTAGCCAGAAGCTTCCTCACCTAACAAAATAGCCTCCGAGGTCCAGTCTCTATCCCTATTATTGAAGCATTATTCTTCCTTATTTATTATCAGAGTCACTCATACCAGAAGACTCAGTAGCTCACATTTATATAGCACTTGACTCACAACAGTCTTGCAAAGGATAAAGTGCATGTATTATTATCCCCATTATACAGATGAAGAAATGAAGAAATTGAGACTTATAGTGGTTAAGTGACTTTCCAGTAATATGGGGATAGGGGTGGAGTTGAGGAGTTTGTCATATAGTTAGTGAATGTTGGAGTTGAGACTGGAAATATGTTAATTCTAGAATGTTAGAATTGAAAACAGCCTTAGAGATCATCTAATCTGACTTCCTTATTTAAAAAAAATTGGGGAGGGGGGGGCTAGGCAATTGGAATTAAGTGACTTGCTCAGGGTCACACAGCTAGGAAGTGTTAAGTGTCTGAGGCCACATTTGAACTCAGGTCCTCTTTACTCCAGAGCCAGTGCTCTCCACTGCACCATCAGCTGCTCCCATCCATTGAAGTTAACTGACATGCCCAAAGAATTTTTATTAACAACAATAGCAATAATTTTATATATGCATACATATATAATGTAGAAAATCTTGGAGTTTGCAAAATATTATTTATATTATAAAATATGTAATATATAACTTATAAATTAACACATGTATATATAATATATAAAATTGTGTTATTTACCAAGTACCTTATAGATATCATCCCATATAATCCTTACAGCCAACCTATGATTGTAATAATGTAAGAATTATTTTCTTCATTTCATAGACCTTATTAACTTTTCTGTCTATGGTCACAGAGTAAATATCTGAATCCAAGTCTTCCTGGCTCCAAACCCAGAACCTCTCTAGATTGGAACCTGAGTTTTTTATTCCAAGGCCAACTCTGATGCTCTTTCACCATACTTCCTGTTAAGCTAAATGAACTTTTTCTTCAATAAGGAAGAATAAAAGATCTGTTTGTAGATGAATAAAGTAGGAAAATACCTTACAAGAGTATTGCAAAATTAAGGTGTGACTTATTCTAGTGGAATGCTAAAGAGATCTTTTCTTTCTAATATATTTTCCCTCTTCTGCCCCATCCTTGTGTCATTTTCTTTTTGTTCTTTCTCATGTAGCTGAGGGGATGGAAAATGCTGATTGCCTATGGGGGCTGAGGGGCAATAGCAGTCTATATTTCTCTAAGTTGATCTTCACTTGAAGTTAATTGAAATCATCCCTTTTAAGAACTTCTGCTTCTCCTCTCCTTCCTGTCTTTGCATCACGCCTGTTGTGGTGTAAGCATTTTGGCACAAATGCAGAAATAAACACACCCACAAAGCTAATCATCCTTGAATTATCCCACATGTCATGAATGACTAACATGATAAACAGGATATCCTCACTAGGCGTGACACATGCGGTGTCAGGGAAGTTGGTGTCATAGATCCTGGGCATCAGATGGATTGGATGTTGGTAGCCACTCACCCAAGGAAATGTGTAAGTCATACCTGAGAGAAGCTCCTAGTTTCCTCTCTCCAAGTTTCTTATCTTGCAAATTACCTACATTCCCCAGGTAACTTGGAACACTCAGTCAAGACATTGAACCATTTTCAAACATTTGAATTGGACAAAATTCAAAACATATGTGGTCAGGAATTTTTCAGTTACATTCTTTTAAATATATTTAAAGAAAATTTTATAAATATTTATTTTAGTTTCTTGATGACACCAGAGAAAATGGATTGGAGTCCTTTGATTCCTGGGAAGCCTTCTATAAAGAACTTTAATAACAAAAGCAACAAAATAAAAAGGACAAATTGGATTTTTCAAAACTGAGTAAAGCTTGAAAATGCAATGTTTAGTTTCAATGTAAAATACTAAACTACTAAAGAAGTCTGAGTCATTTTTAAATGTCATCCTTGGACCTTTACACAGATTCCTGATTTTAATAAAAGCCATAACTAGGATAGGGCAACTGGGACATTTTCTCAGGGCACCAAAATTTAGAGGGAAACAAAATTGTGTGAAAATTTTCAACAGGACAAAACAACTTAGTTTAACACAAAGCTAGTAAAACTATTCGTTAGGAAGCTCTAGAGGTCTTTCCCCTCAGTGGTTACATACCAGGAAATCTCCCTCAGCAGCAACCTCCTGGTGACCCACCATACATTTTTTTTCCTCTGAGCAATTCTATTTCAGATGATTTCCTTTTTACCTATCCCCAAATCCTCTCATCCTAACCCTTCATCTGTGTTTTGTGTCACTTACCATAGGTAAGCATTGCTAGTTACAGTTATGGTTGTAAAAGAGATCACTCAGCCTTCAAACCCAAATCTAAATAGAAGCAAGAGGTCTAAACTGAAAGGGACCCTAGAAACCATGTGATAGTCCAGCATCCTCATTTGAGAATAACTACACTTTAGGCAGGAAAAGGGACTTGTCCAGAAACATACAGGAAATTGTTGTCAGGATATGTCAGGATTAGGACAGAGAATTCTTTGACCCAGAGCTCATGCCCAATTCTATGCCCCAGGATGACCTTTTTTAGGGTTCTTAGAAAAGCATATTCTGTCAACCAAAGTTACAGATCCTCTTTCAAATCTAGGTGAAACACGATCAGCAGAAGGAGACTTCATGTGTGCTCTCCACCTCAGGTGCTTCATATATATCATGATAGCTAATGTTGCCTTGCATGGACTTAACCCCAAACTTTTGTTTGGGACTCAGGGATGCTCTGGGATACTGTAGAATATAATTTCTGCTCAGTCATTGAATTTCTGGGCGTTCTGGCATAAGTCACTTAATCTCAATTTTTCTGCTTTTAAAAAAGTAATTTGATGACTAGCAGAGCTCCTAAAATGTATTAGATTTACAAGCACAATTAAACTGTGGAGAATCTCACTTTTTAGAGGGACCAAAAATGCTTCTTTCTTATCTGATGGTCTAGTACTGCTAGCATGTTTGGCTTGGGATAGAAAATACATTATTCTCTACATTTCCATAGCCATGCATGAGATATTGGTATGTGGTCATTTTTACATGCAGGCCCTGGGATGAATATGCCATTCTGTGATACTTGACATCCTGTCTGGGAGGTTTCTAACCTGGCTCCAATCATCACACATATGTTATTGTCAGCTCTTTGCCAGAATTACACTTTGAGCTGCATTCCAGTCAGAATCTTTGGATGCTCATGAATAAGATTAGGGCCCCATAAATGCTTTCTGCCCCACAAGGAACAGCTCTTTATTGAGGGATTACCCTATTTATTGATTTTTTTTTTGCTTTTTGCTGAGACAATTGGGGTTAAGTGACTTGCCCAGGGTCACACAGCTAGGGAATATTAAGTGTCTGAGACCAGATTTGAACTCAGGTCCTTCTGACTTCAGGGCTGGTGCTCTATTCACTGCACCACCTAGCTGCCCCTCTTGTATTGATTTCTAAAAGTCCTCTAAGCTCTTTCCACCTTATTATTAGTGAGATCAGCAGCATCAATCCTGAGATGCCACAAAGGGCATTTTTTAAAATACATTTCCCCTGGGGCCACAGCTCTCCACCTCCACCAGATAGTAGCAGGTCCTTTTCAGCAAAGTTGCTTACTCTTTGGCTACATCCCTCTCTCTTTCTCCTCCCCACTCCCACCATCATAAGGAAAAAAAAGCATTGGGGTTTTCCTCAAAAGAAAAGCAACAAAACCTAAGTTGAGGAAGTTGGATCAGGATGTAGGGATGTTCATTTCTTGTTCTATCACTCCAGATGACTTATCCTCAATTTTCCCACTGTAAATTGGGCATAATAATTATATCCAAGAATGTGTTGATAAAGAATAACAACCAACTATCCCGAAACTCACACATATACATATATATGTAACACAATTTATGTTTATAGCATTTTAAGATTTATAGTGATGGGGTCTCTTTATTGTTCTTGCACCTGACATTCCATCTCATCCCCAAGCTTTTTCTAAGCTTCTTTAATCTGAGCACCTTCTAACACTGTCCTCAATTTTTTTTCTGTTTAAATTTTGTGTGTACACAGAAGCATTACTGTTTATCCTATTAGACTGGGTGCTCCCTGAGTGCAGGCACTGGCACCATTTTAGTAATTGTTATTTTCTTTCTCTGTTTCTTCACTTTTTTTCTTTGTATCATTTATCACAGTGCTTTACACATATCGCTTAATAAAAGCTGGATGACTGACTGACTTTACATACATTAGCTCATTGGATCAGAAGACTAATAGCAATTGTATAATACAAAAGACATTTCAATGGAACGAAATACTGGATTTTAAAATGAAGTCAGTTTGTTAAATGCTTTCTATTTCCTAGAGACATAGGAGCCCATGTGATTCTTTTCTGGGCAGTACAATGGCATTCACGATGCAAGTACTTAGACTCTGTGTAGTTTAAAATCTGCTAGGAACATGATCTTTTTAATCCTAACAATACCCTGCAAAGAAGATTAGTAGGAAGAATATGGTTATTTTGATTTGAAGGCAGGGGAGGCTGATTCAAATGAGGCAAAAATGACTTTTCAAAGATCCATGCAGTGACTTATTCTACCTTCTGGGAAAAATCCCAAGTCCTCTCCTTGGCTCCAATGTTGCTGCTTCCACTCATACAACCTTCTCAAGACCAGGAATATAAGATGTCCATTGTCATCATTAATAAATCACTACACCTTGTAGTAGCCTTACAGACTCTAGAAGTTCAGTAACATATAAAGCACAGGTCTTGCATTAGAAGGGCTTACAATCTAATCGTAGAGTTAAACCCCATGCCTTTGAGACATAATATCATGTGGTGAAAGTGACCCTGAAAGACACAGATAGTAAAGGAGTGTCAGTGTTGCAGAGTAGAAAGAATGTGGGGCCTACAATCTGGAAATATGGATTTGAATCTTTAGTCTGACAAAAATGAGTTGTGTGACTCGGCAAAGCACCTCTGTAAGCCTCATTTCCTCAATTATAAAAAGGGGAAGATGGTCATACTTTTAAATTTAATTAAAATATTTTAAAATTAAAAATAAGATTCTTTCTTTACTTTCACCCATCTGTGAAAAAAAGAAAAGACAAAAATTTTGGTGAGAACACGCAAGGTGAAGCAAAACAAATTCTCACATTGTCCAGGTCCAAATATATTTCTCATTCTGCATCTTGATTCCATCACCTTTCTGTCAAGAAGTAGGTAGCATTAATCATTGATCCCCTGAATCATGGTTGGTCATTGTATGGATGAGAGTACATAAATCTTTTAAAGTTTTTGACTTTACAATGTTATTATTACTTAAATTGTTCTCTTGGTTCTGTATCAGTTCATTTAAGACTTTTGAATTTCTCTGAAATCATCAGTCTCATCATTTCTTAAAGTAAGATATTAATCCATACTTGCATATTCTGTAATTTGTTCAGTCATTCCATAATTGATGGGCATACATTCAGTTTTCATTTCTTTGATCCTATAAGCAGAGCTATTAGAAAGAAAAATACTTTTATTGCTGACTTTATAGAGAGGGCTCTTTTGGGAAAGTGCTTTGTAAACCATGAAGTATTGTAAAAATGTGAACTGTTATGGTACAGAAGTTTGAAGTGGGTAGTGATTGCCATAGAATGTGGTGTGGTAGACTTGAGGGATGAGTATGATACAGGGGAAAGGGGAATGAGAGCTTTCCAGTCAAGGACAGTGTTATTTACAAAAGTATAGGGAAAGAGTAGAAGCAAAATGAATAAAGCACATTCAGGGAGCTGTGATGAAATTGGTTAGGAAAGGGGTAAAGAAGAAGATAAGATTGAGAGATTCCAAGGTATGAAGGGCTTTCAGTGCTTGGTTAAATGCTTTGATCCAGAGGATGGTTCCTTTACAACATTTACATTGATCCAATTAATCAATAAGCATTTATTAACTACTTACTATGTGGGGGTTCAAAGACAAAAATGAAATAGTCCTTAACCTCGGGGTGTTTACAATCTAACAGATGGATTTCTCGTTGACATATTGAAAGTTTATAAAACTCTGTGTAGATTACCCCATTTGATTCTCACAACAAATTATGGGGATAGATATTACCATATGTACTTTCATCCACATGGAAGGCAGATCAGCTTTCATTTTCTTTACTTTTCTAATGTAGAAATTGAACACCAGAGATAATTTACTTTCCCATAATTGAACAACTAATAAATGTGAGAGACTGGATTTTGAATCTTGATGATTTTGAGCTCTACATTCTATATCACATTAGCCTTTTATATGGACAAAAAAAGCTTTCATAAAGTTTTAGTTTGAGGCCATTTAGTCCATTGCTCCAAAAAAGACCCTGATAAATGACCCTTACCTCTCTATAGGGGCAGCCTCTAGGTGGCACAAATGTTTAGTGATTGGCAACATAACAAGATAATATGTGGGCAAGGGAACATTGGCTGCCATAAATATTTGTTAATTAAATTTTGTCTCCTCAAGGTTGCCCTTGGCTCCAGGAAGGCTAGTATTCTCACTGCACTGCAAGTTCACTGTGCTTATTGTTACACCCCCTTACTCATCTCTTCCCCTTGCCTAAAATGTCATCCTCTCAGTCTTTCAAAGTCTGGCTTGTGTTCCCTGACACTCCTTGAAGACTCTTCTGGCTACTCCATCCTTTGGTAATCTCCTTCATTGAATTGCTACAGCCTGTGGACTATCCAGGGTCT
>JAJPUD010000619.1:139541-215506 GCA_023553655.1 Myrmecobius fasciatus | reverse complement strand
TCCTTTCTTCCTTTCCTCCCTTCCTCCCTCCCTCCCTCTCTCTTTCTCTTTCTCTTTCCTTTCTCTCTCTCTCTCTTTCTCTCATCTTGTTTCTACAAAGTTACTTGTATGCTTCCTCCATATTTAGACTATAAACTCCATCAGAGTAAGGCTGTTTTTGCTTTTCTTTATATTCTCAGCACTTAGTCCAGTGCCTAGCACATAGTAGATGTTTTATAAATGCTAATTTACTTGATTTGATAATCAGTATTACTAGCAACAAATCTTCAGGCCTTTTTAGCTTTTTCAGAAGCACAAATAAAGGATTAGTTTAAATAAAATCATGTTTAAATTAAATTATAGTTTAAATTATGCATATTATGCTTGTTTATATTATATGCTATGCATATGGTAATATATGACTTAAAGTATATATTTTTAAAAGTTCTAATTGTTATCTGAAACTTAGTTGCCAGATTTTGGCAAAAAAAGTTGCCCAAGGTGATTACATTGGACAAATATTTTTGCTTTGTGTGCTGTTCCAATCCCCTTGTTTTTCTGCTCAGAGCAAAGGTGATAAAGTATTATTAATCATTTATATAAATTCACTTAAACATGTTTTATAATTTTTAATGGTATGTTGATTTTTGGTGATATACTATATCATCTTACCAGAGGATTTTCTATAAATTTGTTACTGAGTCAAGCAGTGAATAAGGATGTATTCAGAGACAACTCTGTATCATGCCTTTGTGCTCTATTAAGAGTTGGAAACCGCATGAAAGTAGTAGTCTGCCGACCACACAACTGGTTATGCTTAAGTCTGAACGCTTCATAACTCTAACTACTGGGGAGTTGCAAACTTATAAATAACCTTGCAATTGGTTAAAAACGATATTAAAACCATATGAACAGAGACATAAAGCATTTAGTTCAAGGAGTTCAGTAAGTATTCCTGATGAATATAATTGGATTCAGTACTTTTTGAGCCTTATAGTGCCCATTGGTGTCACACAGATTTGTTCAGGACTAATGCTGCTTTGTGATTTGGCTTCTCTTGGGTAGGGACTTATGTACTGAGTGTGGCCTTGGTGGGATTGATGGAGAGTCCCATAAATGCTGTGGGAAACATTTGGAGTTTTGTAATGCTTTTCTAAGTTGAAAATCAGTTAAATTCAGTATCTAATCAACAATCAGGTGGTATGAATAGAATACTAGTCCTATAGTTAGGAAGACCTGACTTCAAATCTGATCTCAGATACTTACTATGTGTGTGATCCTAAGCAAGTCACTTAACCCAGTTTGCTCATCTGTAAAATGACCTGGAGAAGGAAATGCCAACCATTCCATTATCTTTGCCTAGAAAACCTCAAAATTAAGTCACAAAGAGTTAGATGCAACTAATGGGCCAAAAAATCAATTAATGCACATGTGATATGCCAGGCACTGTCTAGGCAATGGAGATATTAAAGATAAAAATGAAACAACTATTGTTCTTAATGAGCTTATGTTCTTGGAGAGAAACAATATGTGCACATACATACAATACGAAATATATGCAAAGTGACTTTGGTAGAGAGAGGGTCCCAAAACTCCAGAGAATCAGAAAAAGCCTTATAGAAGAGAGATCATTGAAGCTGAGCTTGAAATGATGGGTTCCAAAAAGTGGAGGAAAGGAAAGGTAGCCTTTCAAACATGGTGGACAGCCTGTACAAAGCCAGGGAGGTGGGAGAGGTAAGGAGGACGCAATAGGAACATGAACAGCTCAGTGGTGATATATTTGGAGCCAGGAAGTCTGGCTCTATATTCATGGGCAAATCAATTCATATCTAAGAACCTCAGTTTCTTAATCTCTAAACTGGGTCTATTTTATGCACCATTCATATTTGTACTACCTATCCTATGGGTCTATGTGAGTAAAAGAGTATAACAGTTATAGGAATGTGAGGAGTTGTTGGTTTGGCAGACTTTTCCATGGAAGATTGTGCTAGAATACCATGGGAAACTATGCTAGGGACTTTTTTTGTTTATCAGATCTTAGGTATGGCTTTCCAGAAGAATATTCAAGAAATGAGACTTATGATCCAAGATAATTCCAAAGGACTCATGGAAAATACCATCCATATCCAGAGAAAGAACTAGGGAGTCTAAATGCAGATCAAAGCATAATATATTTGCTTTTTTTCCTTTCTCATGGTTTTTCCCTTTTGTAATGATTCTTCTTTCACAACACAACTAATGTGGAAATATGTTTAACATGATTGTACATGTATAACTTATATCAGATTGCTTGCTATCTTGGGAGATTTGGGGGAGGTGAAGGAGAAAGGGAGGAATATTTGGAACTCAAAAAGCCTTACAAAGATGAATGTTGAAAACTTTCTTTACGTATAATTGGAAAGATATTATTAAAGAAAAAAGATAGATTTCTATAACAAAAAAGAAAGAAATATCATTCACCTTCATCTTTTGTAAGGATCTCTCAAGTCTTAGTTCTACTGGGACAAAGGGAATGGTATTTACCTCATGTGTATAGGGTATCTGCACTGAGCTGCAGTTACATAATAGAGAAAGCGGTTGTTTAACCATACTCAGAATTTTTCTTAGCTCTCAGGAGGAAAGCATCATGTAATTCTAGAAAAGACTGAAGAAAAAATAATGTTGAAGTTGGCTTTTATTCCTGGTCCTTTCTCTTATTATCTGTGATAGCTTGGGTAATTCAGTGGATAAGGGACATCAGTTTCTTCATCTATAAAGTTAGAGAGGGTCTGGACTACATGTTCCCTTAAACCTCTCTTTGTTCTGTGGTTAGGGATTTGGTGATACTAGCCTACTGTCTCTACAATCCCAAAGTGATTACTTTTACCTTGCAAGATGAGCAACAGAAGCATTATTATACCTATTTCCTGGATTATGGTAGGAAGCAGAATCATGTGGTAGAGAGAAATAAGTTGTAGGACCATGGAGAGATTGTTTAAATCCTGGCTCTGGTACATAGTAAGTAGAAGATTCTGGGCCTGTCCAAAGCTCTCAACATTCTGGGCAACTCTCTTAAGACTGTGGGTTGGAGAGAAAGTACCAGCATGCATTGGTAAAAGAAGTTTCTTTATTCGGGAAGTTTCCTATACCAAGGAAATTACAACGATGGTCCTCTTCTCTGTCCTCTACACTATCCCAGCCCTGACTTTATACCTAAAAATGCCAGCACCCAGAGAATCATATATCCAAAGCTAGGAGGGAACTTCAAATAGTCCATCTAGTACAAGCGTTCTTGTATCATGGACCTTTCTGGTATCATGGGCCTTTTCTTGTATCATGGACCTTTCTGGCAGTCATTCTGTTTCTGTGTATGACTGTCTGCGACTATGTCCATGTCTATATCTGTGTCTGTCTATGTCTATATCTATGACTATGTCTGTGTCTGTTTCTATGTCTGTGACTATGTTGGTGACTATGTATGTCTCTGTGACTGTCTATATATCTGTGACCATGTCTGTGTCTGTGATTGTGTCTATGCCTGTGTGTCTGTCTTTGTATCTATTTGTCAAGATCTGTGATTTCTTCAGAGCAGAGGATCCTCTGACATGGGGAACTTCTCAGTTATCACACAAATCACAGAGTTATAGAAGACACCTTAGAGGCTGTCATATAAACCCTTTGGTTTATTGGCCATATTTGCATCCTACAAATGTGTGTTCCTACTATTATAATCTTTTCCCATAGAAAATATACTTATTTGTGGGAGAACATGCTCCAGATTTTGTGTCAACTTTCCTTATTTTACCATCTTAGTAAATGTCTTTAATAAAAGCTTTAAGGAAGTGGGAAAAAAACTCTTTAGTTTATATGAAGTGATTGAGTCTTAGGGTGGTATAATGATCTTGTAAAAGCTTAGAGGATTGGTGCCAGAGTTGGGATCTGAACTCAGGTCTTTCTAAGTCAAGGACTCTAACCAGTTCTCCATTTTGTACCTCCATTTTAGAGTACTGAGTGGGCACCAAAAAGTTAAAAGACTTGCCTAGGCTCATATGGCAGGGGTCAGTAGCAGGACTGATATGTATTGTGCTGCTTTTGAGGATAGTCTGCCATGGTGACTTCTCAGATACCCCCACATACAGTGACACAAGAATGATCTCTTTTCTCAAAAGTCTCAGAAGCATCTATTTTCTTTATTCCTACCATATACTCAGCCCTAGAAGAGATACCGTGGGAGCTGATGCAGACATACAAGGAGACATTGTTGCTGCCCTCATGGAAATTGTCATCCAGAAATATGATTACAGTCATAACAAACACCATGAGACAGTATAAATTTAAGACTAAATGGTATAATACAGATTCATAAGTTCTATGAAAAGTCAGAGAAAGGAAATTTGATGGGGGCTGGAACAGTCTGGAAGCTTCATGAAGAAAGTCGCCATGGTCTTGGTCTTGAATGAGATGTATGGTGGGAAAAGACCATTCAAAAATGAGAATGATGGCATAGGAGGAAAAAAGAAAATTCTAGTCAAGTGGACAGAACATTAAACTGGACATCAGATGACTTGGATTTTAGACCTGGATCTTTTGCTTGCTACCTGTGGGATCTCAGACAAATCATATCAAATCTTTGGTCTCATTATATTTCTCTATAAAATGAAAGTATTCAAGGGGTAGTTTTTTTCTTCTCTTGGCATCTTATCATTCTCTTGTACCATGTACTTAGATGTTTGTAATTTAGCAGTGAGGAAAGTCATATGCCAATGCACCATGCTTAAACCTGGGGTTATAGTAACATAGTGACGGATCACATTTCTAATGATTAACAGATTCTAATTTCTCCTCAGAGTGGAAGTTTGGGGTAGTAGTGAGAAACTGATTTGGATAAGTTAGAGTGGTCTGAATTGATGAAGGGCCTTGAAAGCCAGGCATGGGAGTTTGCCCTTGAGCCAACAGGAAACAGGCAATTATTACAAGTTTTTTGTTTTATTTTATTTTTGAGTGGCAAGTGAAACTCTTAAAGCAGTGCCTAAGAAAGATCTGTCTGACAGCAGAATATAGTGAAGAGATTCAGGAGACTGGAAGGATGCTAGGAAGCTCCTATAAAGTGTGGATTGTGTCAATGGGAATGGAGAGTAAATTTCTAAGAGAACTTGATGACTATCTGAATAGAGGAGATGGAGGGGGGAAAGGCTGCAAAGATCTCTCAAAGACAGGGGTTCTTCACCTCTTTGTGTCATGGCATCTCTTCATAATCTAGTGGAGTCTATGGACTCTTCTTCAGAATCATATTTTTAAATACATAAAATAAAATGCATAGGATTCCAAAAGGAAAATAATTATATTGATATAGTCGTTACAAAAGCAAGAATGACAAAAGCAAGAATGGATGCTAAGAATGTGTGGATTACCTTTGACCAAGAAAGGGAAGTTGGAAATTGTAATTGGTCTGGGGTAGATTGATTTGGTTTTGAGAGGATGTTAGGTGGTGCTAGAGATGACAGTTAAGTATAGCATCAGGGGCTGGGCCTGTGATTTCATTGATGTAGGGAGATCCTAGGAAGAAATTGCTCTGTCCAATGTAGGCTGCCATCTCCTCCTGCAACTTAGAATCTATAGAATTGCCAACAACAGAGAAATTCAGGGCCAATAGCCAGTATATGTCAGAGGCAGATCTGGACTCCGAGTGGATTTAATTCCAAAGCTAGCTATCTCTCCACTCTGCTGCACTTTCTGATGCTAAACCATAGGGAAAATGTACAAAAGATGACTAAGGGTGAAAAACACTAGGGGAAGGGACATATATTTGAGTAATTACTGAAGATATGAAAATAGATGATGTCTCAATATTTCAAAGGGATTTGTGAATTTCCATTGAGATTAGCCATATCATTTTTCTCCAGTTCTTTCAGATACTTCTGCAACCAGGTTATAGTAGGGAAATAGTATTATCTTTTATTTCAAATCTCAAGATATAGTAGGGAAAGAATTGACCAGAGTGTCAGGAAAGTAGGATTCTATTTCCTTCCTCTCTCTAAGCCTCAGTTTCCCCATCTATAAAATGAAAGAGTTGGATAGCATCTCAGCTTTCATATTTATGCAAACTTCACTTCTGATAGACAAATTTGTTCAATCTTACATTTGGATTTTGGAACTTAACCCCACATTCCCATGAATTTAAATAAAAAGTCTGCACAAATATCACAAAGCATACTGCACATTTTAAGTTGGAGAGTACCAGAGACCAGCAGTTTTTGTTTACTGTCTCCTCTATATAAACAGAATATAGATGGCAATTAACTAATAGCTCACATATGGGTTGATTTAGAACAGTTAGTGTAGAGTAACCTAATTATATATATATATATATATTACATATGAAAACAACATGAGATAATTATTTGTACCCATTGTAACTAGAATATTGTCTGCAGCATATGTAGATATACAGATATATATGTATATATGTACATTTTTGTATGTATATAAATTGCCCCTTTGGGCATTTGCTCTGTGGCTTCTGTGAATGACCTGTATTAAGTCAATATTTGGAAATTGGCTTTTTGGAAGGAAAAAAAAAAAGGTTGCTAACTGCCTCTGAAACCAGACTCTTGAAACCCAGAATAATTACATCTTTGTCCAACTACCTGGGCTTAAATTAAGTAGATTTACTTGTAAAAATCATTTAAAATTTTTTCTTAAAGGACATTCAAAGTGTCTGACGTTTTCCATTCAGTCTTCAGCATCAGTTTCAGATGAGGAAAAAGGGAGCATGCGGAAATCATTTGAAGCCTGGGTAGAGCCTGATCACACTGGGTAATCCAGCAGGGAGGGGTGCCCAGTGTACGATTCCATTCCATTTATTGTTCTTTGGAAGATGGCCGCAATCAGTCATCTTCCTGCATATGGTTTGAAAAAAGCCTGTCTTGCTGGCAAGTAAACTGTTATTTAAGCACAGCATCCACTCTACTCCTGAAACAGTTTTGCCAAACTTATCCAAGTATTCTCCCATGCTTAAAGATGATATAAATATCATTTATAGCCAGCCGTTTGCTTCAGCCTATATGGAATGTCTTCCTGCTCCCTTGATCTAAGTGTCCCAGTTTACATTATAGTCTTTATTGCCTTGGTTTGATGGAGTGATCAGTAAAAATTTAATGACTCTATAAAATAATAAAAATGTCATTAATTTACCACGGATCTCAGATGCAGGGGCTGTAAAGTTACATTAATAAACAGAATATTTTTTTACAACAAAAAGCATTGTTACGTGGGAACATATAAATAACACACATAAATTTAAGAGCAATTTTACTGTTAGCACACACATTATTATGGAATAGCCAATAAGTGTATAAAACATAGTATATAAAATTTTATTAAAATATACTGTGCGCATCAAAAATTCAGCTTTTATCTAAGTGCAAAGAAAAGCCATTATTGTGTGCTTACTGGTTCACGGCTTTTCTTTCCCCAAGATCACAATTTTACATTTGTTGCCAGTCACAGGAAGTTGCCTGCCTTTGTCGGAGAATACCAGCCCTCCCTCCCCCCATTATTCCCGATTGTCCCAAGCCCAGGCTTTCCCTGTGCCCAGATCAGAGGCCAAGTGGATCACAAGCCGTTGCTGCTGCCGAAGTGAGGGGGAAAGTTGCTAATTTCATGCAAAGTTAAAAATAATGCCCAAGGGCTTGAATGGTTTGTTCAGTGACTCTGGAAATCAGGGATAATAATGTAGCAGTCTATCTGTCATCACTGAGCCAGCCCAGCATTGGCTGGAATAATCCGTGAAGATGATGGATGCAACTGGCTTGTGGCCTGTAACGTTTAACATTCATCAGCTCTCACTAAAGGGGGCTTTATCATTTAAATATCTTTATTTAATATGCAACATCTACCTCATACATCACAATTTCAAAGCACTTAGAGAGCCAACAGGCCTACCAACACAGCGGAGCCGACTTTAATTTTTTTCCATAACTTTTATGTTGCCTGCATGTTTGTGACTGACAATGCATAAATAAGTGTCTAATCACGGCCCAGCACGTAAAAATGAACATTCCGCTGCCAGGCAGAAGCCTGGATGTTTATCCTGGGGGGGGTGAGGAGAAGGGGGGGCAGGATGAAATTATCAATGAAGCATCATCGCCATTTTCAAATTGTCTACGAATATCCTTGCCTGATGAGAGCTTCCAGGGTGGCAAGAAAATGGGGGTTAGCAAACGGTTTGCCACACGTGGTCTACATGTTCTTCTGTTGGCAGAATTCTCCTCAATAGATCCCAAAGTTGACATGTTGTGGAATGGAAATCTTTCTGCATCTGTGGCCATATCCACTATTTATGAGTCTTGGTATCCAGCTCCACCAGAGTAAGCTTGGCTTAGCTCAGCTGCCCAGAGTCAGATACATATTCTCTTCCAGTGACCGGGCACTCTACCGTTTGCCGTGGTGTGGCTGGCAAAGAAGTGTTCTCCACTGTTCTTTGAAGCGAGGCCGAATGGATGTCTGTCTTCTGGGGAGCTCAGAAAAGCTTCTCTGTCAGGGCTGAGCTCCAGGGTCTCTTTCTGTAGGCTCAGAGGCAAGAGGGAGAGTATTAATATTGAAAAATATGAAACATTGTACACTGGTCAAAACCATCTCATTCGTGATTTATTTTTTTCCATATTGAATGAAAGCTTTGTGGGGTTATTTTTTTGGCCAAAATATTGCTATTTTATGAGAAAGGTACCCTACAAAAGAATTTGTTTTGAATGAAGTGAGAGAAATGAATGATTTCAAATGCACCTAATAATGGAGAAACATGCATATGTGTACGTGTGCTCAGGATGGTGGTGACTCCAATTTTTTTTTTTGGTTATGATTAAAAACAGACTGAATTGTGAGAGCACTTTTTTTTCAAGAAGAGATATTATCATCATGTAAGCTTTGTTGTCTTAGGATTTTACACACCATGGCGTGTAATTTTCCCTCTTCTCCTTCCTTGTCAAAATATTGATATTCTTTCAGGAACTTATTTTATTTTATTTTTTTTAACGGAGAATATTTCCTGGTAAAATCAAAGAGAATGACTGACTTGGAAAGATCCTTGAAATATGCATATTGATGGGTAGCACAGTCTGTTGATTTTCAGAGTAGAAAGTTGTTCTCCCCCCTTGCAAAAACACGGCAGAGGTTGTTCTGCCAAGAAGATTGCAGGTGTCACGGCAGAACCCTTTTGCATTTAACGTGGGAGAAAGCATTCAAATGCAAATGTTTGCAATGAGAAACAATGTGATAAAAAGGTTGAATATTTTCCTTTCCTGCTGCTTATAGTTACTTTAATTTTTTTTCCTTTCCCCTGCTGCAGATCTAAGCCTTAGCACCTGAACACTGAGATGTTAGTAATGACTATCCCCATGACTTATATAGAATGTTTGGCTGTTTACATTTGCTGTATATTGCTTTATTTTGCATGTAGGCCAGGAGGCCTTGCACACTTAGCCATCCCTGCACAGTTGTATTTTTATAAAGGAAGATATCACCAGATCTCATACTTAGTATTGTACTCTTGGTCTCAGTCACCTTTTTTCCCAGGTGTCGTATCTAGGAAAGCTGTCCCATGTCTGCCTCAGTCTTCCTCCTCCACCTTTACCTTAGTTGGAAAAATGAATTTTTTGGTGACCATGATTCCCCAACCACAACAATTCTGGGTCAAGTTTACCACCTAGAAATTCTCCAGCCAACGAGGGTTGACAGAGCCAGGTTTGTGCTGTGTCTTCCTCCAGTGCCAATTTAAACATATTCTGTGCTGAGGGGAACGGGGAAAGCTTCCTGCACAATTTGACTGATGGGAATTAATTATAGAAATATAATGATATTCAAAAAATAATCATATTAGAAAGCACAAACGTATTGAGACTGTACAAATGAGACACAGCAGCTATCAAGTAATTGTATGTTTGCTCTTTAAGGATATTTCCAAGTTTCTAAACATCTCGATGAAGAGAAAACTCAGAGTGTTTCCATCGAATGCCTAGCAAGGCTCAGTACGGAACTAGGTCACTGAACAATAGACTGAACAGCAATCGGCACTCCGGGGCTGCATAATACATTAGGAAGAACATGCAGAAGCTGGGCCGGTGTGGAGCTGGGAGCTGGTATTTCATGTCTCTAAATTCAAGCTGACATGACATTTAATATTGTTTCATAGTAATGCACCACAAGGTTTCATTCATTCACAAGTACAACGTAATGCCAAGTTTTAGTCTAAAGAAGCAACAAGACTGGGGGGAGTGGGGGTGCTGGGGAAAACGGGACTTCTTCTGCGCCTGCAAACAAGAAGGCTAAATTAGTAATAACCACTGAACACTTTGCCACTGATATGCAGAGAGGTCGCTGCCGGGAATCCCAGGGTGCAACCCCAGCCCATTGGCCCCTTGGAGTATCCTAGGCCTTGACTCCTTTGAAGAACTGGGTTAACAAGTAAACTGCCTTTCTTTCCTTTTTCCTCCTGTATTGGCAGGTCCCATGCAGGTCTGAACTCTCCGAGGCCCCCTGCTTTGCTAGGAGCAGTGGTCTCTTATTCACTTCCCATAGAGGCTCAGTTCAAACTTCTAGGCAAAATAATAGTACTGACGATGCTGTCATCTGCTATTCCTCCTTTGAAATATTTGTCTTTGAAAGCCTCTTGCATAAAATTCAGACTTGTATTTCCTCAGGAGTACAAATGCAAACTGTGATCTCTAAATGGCAAAAAACGCCTCTCCCATTAAACATCGCAGTGTGTTTTAATAGGAATTGCTCTTTCAAGTTCTGCATTTGAGGCTGGAAGAGGCTGATTGGATTCCTTTTTGTTGAAGGGGGAAAGCCAACAGAGAGAGAAGCAGTGCAGTCCAGAGCCCACAAAGCTCCTGGCCGTGGTTTCTGGCCATTACCTGAGCTGTCCTTAATGTGGCCCATGTGCCAAACAGGCCGGAAGTAGCTGCACCAGATTCCAAGCTTTCCAGAGCAGGGGTTAGTCGTAGCCAGCGGTTCAGAATCTGTGCTTTCCATCTATTGAACAAGAAAAAAAGGAAGGTGGGAGAAATATGGCTGTTCCTGAGACTGCCATGAGCTTACTGGCTTTTCTTCTTTCTTTTAGGAGAGAACACACTTTGAGAATCTGGGCCCCCAGTTAACAGGGAAGTCAAATGAAGACGGGAAACTGGGCCCAGGAGTCATTGATCTGACCCGACCCGAAGATGCGGAGGGTGAGTTGCTGCTATGGTGCTACCTCTTTGCTTGGGGCTCCTAAAATGTGAAAGTTGTGTGTGGATCGTAGACTAGGAGTGACTTTCTTGGGAGCTCTCAGCTGGATCTTGTCCCTTTCTATTACTGTGTGGGGTGAATAGTGGGTGGAGGAAGAGTGTGGTGATGAAGAAAACCACTGGGGCTTCCCTACAGAGCTCTATCTCCAAGGGTACCTTGCTCATGCATTTTGTGTCCTTGGGAGGTGTTTTAATGAAGCTCCCCCACCTCCATCCGAGGGCAGAGAATTCTGCTTGTTCTTCCAAGAAAAAATGTGCAAAAATGATTCAGACTCTAAATAAAGAACTGCTGGACCAAGCAAAGCTGGTCTTTAAGAACCAGGCTAGTGGTCCGTAGCAGTTTGTCCATCTCTGCTCAGCCTAATGCTGAAATCTTCTGAGAACCACAATGGAAAAGAAGGCCTGCCTGCCTAACAACCCAGGCATTCACTGTGTTTGAACCCCAAACAGTAGGGCCTGGCCCTGCTTCCTGGGGACGAGCACAAGTTATGGTTTGGTTCAGTACTTAAAGAGCAACGGGGCCTGCTTATTGACTGTGTCATCATCATAGAGACCTGGCTGGTTTTCCCGTTAGCCTCCCCTTTGGCCAAAACCCTCCCACCAGTCAGAGAAGATTAATTTGTTCTTTTCAGTGTAACACAATATTCACTCCTGTCTCTGGCCCCAAACAGAATTCCTCCTTTAGCCTAAAGGGAGAGGACCTGGCCCTCCCTCACCCCCTTTAAACCACAGCTTCTGTGGCCTGAAACATTGTCGGCAGCATCAGAATCAGACAGAACTGCTGGGCGGTGCTCAGACACCCACCCAGGAGCCAGTGGCAGAAGCACCCGGATGTGCTGCTGGGGTTCAGGAGATACTTGAGGAAGTTTCCAGGAAGCAGCCGTCTCCTAAGATGGCAGAACAGAGCAGGATTTGGTCACAGTCCCGGGCACACCTTTGCTGCTGGGGAAATATCTGGTTGATTTCAATCCAACATTTATTAAGCAACTGCCATGGCCAGGGGCTTGTGTCAGGCCTTGAAGATACAAAGATAGATATGGCACAAGTCCTGTTCTCAAGGAGCTTCCATTCTAATTTGGGAAGGACAACTGCATCAACAACTCTGATGCAAGGGAGGAGAGATTAACGAGAAAGAGATCACTTTCACCAGTTGTTTGTTTTTGTTTTGTTTTTGGAGGGGGGAGAAGAGGCTGGGAAGATTCTAAGGAAGAGGTGGCATCTGATCAGGATTTTAAAAACAAAGATGCTATTTCAATAGGAGAAGACTCGATAGGAGAGGAAACCATTCCAGTTAGCAGGAACAAAAGTATGGAGGAAAGCTGTAACTAGAGCAGGGAATGGGGGCCAAATTTTGAGACTCCTGATAGCTTTTGTAGTCTTTAAGTTGTGTAGAAGCAATAGCATACAGCACCTAGCTGGCAAGAAAAATTTGTAAAAATATGAAGCTCCCAGAGAATATATTTCTATTCTCTCCCACAAAACAAAACAAAAGCCTGGTCATCGCATCCCATATGAGCTCTTTTTCAAACCACCTTCTCGTCCATGGGAACAAGTGGCCCGCCTTCAAAAGTTAACTTGGCATCCTGACCCCAGGCATAATTTGTGCTGCCCTGGATGCAGAAATTGCTAGCTGGGGGGTGGGCAGAGGTGAAAGAGAATAACCTAATGTGTTTGAGATATAGAGGAAATAAAAGGGAATGGCAAGAAATAAGACTATGCAGATAGATTAGGGCCAGATTGGGGGGGAAATGCCTGGATGAAAGGTTTATCCTTTATTTAATAGGTAAAGTTGAGTTGCTGAAGGTTTTAGGTTAGGGAGTGACATGATCAGTATAGAGGGGAAAGGATGGAAGCAGAAAAAAAAAAACAAAAACAAAACTCAACAAGCCAATCCTTAAAAGACTGACTAAATGACAAGAAATGAGGGCCTTCTCTAGTGGGAGCAAGGGCTGGGTGCAAGCTTTATTCTAGAAGTTGAAATGTGTGTGTGTGTGTGTGTGTGCAGGGAGGGGAAAAGTGAGGTAGAGAGTATGATCTCTTCTTCTGAAGGGTTTCTCATGAGGTTGTGTCACCCAGAGGAAGTATTTCAGCCTAGGATCACCATTGCAAGTTACTATGAATTAGCTCCTCCTTGGACCATCAGGCTACTATGTTCTAGAAGCTAGATCCAGTCTCAGAGGCAATTTCCATTCTGATCTCCATTGACTGGTGGCCTCAACTTTGTTGCTGGTCAAGTTGTCTAAATTGTAGAGTGGAGAAGTCATTTCAAGAATGTGGCCTATTTATCTATCTACCCATCTTTAAATATTTACTTCTCTCTCCTTTCTCTTTCTTTCCCTCTCTTTCCATCTCCATCTAAATATCTATTATCTATCTAGCTTGTCTATATATCCATCCATCTATCTATCATCTCCCTACCTACGTCTTTCTATATTACATCATATAATAGGCATTTTTAGCACTTTTGGGAGGCACTTTGATTGATGTAGGGATCCCCTCATAAGGAGATCCCATTATCTGTGCAGTTTGGTGCCTGCCCTGCAGCTGACAGTCCTAGAGTACTGAGAAGTTCATTGATTTGCCCAAGATTAAACAGTAGGTATGTGTCAGAGACAGAACATGGGCCCAGGACTCTGACTCTGAGGCCAGGAAATGCCATGGCTGCTTCAGAAAGTGCTTTAAGTGAAATGGCCCTGAAGACACTGTCTCCCTTGCTTTTCACAATAGCCCTTCCAGTTTGATGCTAGTTTCCTCATTTTACAGATAAAGAAATTGAGAATCAGCAAGTTTGACTTCTGCAGGAAGCTAGTAAATGTTAGAGATACTATTTGAACTTAGAGATTCCTGACTCTCTGTGTCACACTCTGTCCCCAATGTGTGCCTGGCTGGCAATTCCATGGGATGCTTGGGCTCTGCTCCGTTGGGCACAGGATTGGTAGCCATGGAGACTTGCATTCTCTTCCTGGCTCTAAAGCCACCTCCTGCAGAAGCACAGGGCATATGCTGTTCACCTCTCCTCACCCCTGCACTAATCTGGAAAGTGGGCATAAATAGATCCAGTTGCTTCTCAGCAATGCGGAGAGAATCTGGTGGGTGGTCTCGGTTGCTTTGAAGATCAAGAATCAGTGCATGGACAGTAAAGACAAGCTTCCGGACATTTCCATCATGAAAAGCAAGCTTTTAATCTTTTAATAAGCTGAGTACAATGAAAATATGAATGTCTGGGAGGTCTACCAAGTACTCTCTGTACTGTGCATATGCCCTTTCTTCCCAAAGCGAGGGCCTAGGTTTTTGGAGGGCAAAATTCTTGTGACCTTCCTTGGAGCGGCCCATTTCCCTTCTCCTAAATATAGTAGCATGTGTCACCCACTGCCTCTCCTGTTACTGTACCCTACTGAGCAGCCCCACATGACATGTGTAACTTTAGAAAGATTGTAGTGGCCCGGGGACTGCTGGGGCGTGTGAAATCTTTTCCTCAGAAGCGAGCCCCGAGCTGCCATTGAGACCCTGTGTGCCTTTGGGGGAATGTGAGTTCATGAATGGAGTCCGATTACCTGCCTTAGTGCCTACAGAAGCAAGATGCCTTTGTAAGGGGGTGCTGGGGATGGGGGGTGGCAGTGGGGGCAGGGCGGTTGGCGGGGGGAGGTGCCTTCTGCTGACTCCTGGGATGCCTTCCCTGGCACCTGCTCAAACCTAAGCCCATGGCCCTGGCTGCTGCACTCAGATGAGCTGAGTTAGAGGGCAGGTCCGCCTGGTGATTCCTCCATTCTCACAGAGTTAAATCAGGAATCTTAGGAATTGTCTCATTCAACCTTTGCAGATTAGAAACTCCAGGTCCAGAAAGACGAGTTAAACTCACACAGCTGATGAATAGTTGAGTGAGGATTCAAACCCAAGTTTTTGCATGCCCTGTCCAATATCTTTCCCCATTAAAGGGGTGTGTGTGTGCGTGTGTGATATGGACCTGGTTGGAAGTCTGGTGAAAAGTTCTTCTCAACAAAAATGTTTTTAAATGTACAAAATAAAGTACATAGAAGTACAAGGGAAATCAATTCTACTGAAACAGAGCAGCTGCTTTCTCAAGTGTCTAAAGGGAAGTCAGGGTCATTTAGTAGGGAGCAGATTCCATGCTCTAGTCCCTCCCCTTCATGTCTGCCTGGTTTTGCACTAAGAGAACCAGCATTTAAATCCTGCTTGTGCCCCTGACTAAATGTATGACCTTCTGCAGTCTTTTTATCTTTTGGGGATTGAGTTTCCTCATTTAGAAAATAAAAGTCTTGGGCATGAAGACCCCCTCAAGCAAAAATCCCATGGTGCTGGGATGCATGTCTGGTTCCTACTTTCCTTAGGGTTGGGAAGTAACCCTTCAGAGGGGTAATACCCTCCCTGCCCCCTACAGCTTTCCCTGACTTTCTTTTCTTCCCCTCTTATTCCCCTCAGCAAAGCCAGAGAGACAGGTGCTGCCCCAAACAAACAAACAAATATTAAATAAATAAACCACTCCACAAAAGTCAATACCCCAAACTTAAACCCTCAGAGGAATGCTCTTCTGGGTTATTTGTGAAACTGAGTTCATGTCCAAGGCTGGGGTTCCTGGCACATGCCCATGGACTTTGAAAGGACCTGAATAGCTCAGTAAGCATCGTGGGCACTGACTCTTGAGCCCTGGATAAGGAGGCAGGGGGCTAAAGGGCACTGACAGAGGCAGCTGTGCGTGCGCATTAACCACTCATCAAAATCAAATGACAAAGCCCCACAAAGGGAAAACAGAAATTAAAAATATAAAAGGCAAATGGCTTCAACATTTTATTTTTAAAGTCCAGCTGTTATTTGGCTTGAATGTGACAAGACAGCATTTCTCGCTCACCACGATATTTATAAATCCCCCAATTCATCGGTGTTGAGGATGCGCTGAACACGTTTTTGCCCTGGTTGAGGCTGAATGTCCCCAGATCTGTGGGCTCTAGATAAGGTAGAAGCAGGAGAGAGGGGATTTGCGGTCACTATGAATTCATTAAGACTGATCCATAACTTACTTTTTTTAGCAGATATCTGTGTGGATTTTTTTCTTTCTTCCTTAGAACTCCATTTAGAGGAGCTTATCCTTATCCCAATTCATAATACCCTTATCCCAATCCCAAGGTAATATGGAGGAGAAACACCCAGACTGGTAGTCCGGAGTACAGAGTTCTAGTCCCAGTGCTACAAAATTTTTATTTTGTGAGCTTGGGCAAGTTACCACCTTCCCTGCACTTCATTTTCATCCTTTATAAAATAATGGATAGGATATGATCCATCATAGTCCTAAAACACTATTCCTATATTCTAAAAACCTTTTTTCTCTAACATTTTATGTTCTCATGTACTTTCTAGCTCTAACATCCTTGCTTTAAGATGCCTCCTAGATTTGACATTCTCTGTTCTATGGCCTTCCTAGCTATGACATTTTATATTCTAAGATCTCTCCCAGTTCTGCTCTCCTCTGATGTATATTTTTAGGGCCCTCCCTCCCATTTCTCCATTTCTGACATTCTCTGTTCTATTTTCTAAGGGCCTTCCTGTCTCTTACAGTCTATGTCTCAGCTCTGACCTTCCCTGTTGTGTATGCTAAGGTTCCTTCTGGCTCTGACATTCTATTTTATGTTCTAAAGTCTCTTCCAGTTCTGAAAGTCTATGTCTGATTCTCAGTGATCTTTGTTCCAAGATCTCTAGCAGTTCTGATATTTTGTTAGATCTTCTCAGGTCCTCAGATATTCCACAATATTTTTTTTTTGAAGCAGAGATGAATTCTCCATGACGTCTTCCTGATTTCTGGGACTTCATTCATTCAGCAACAGCAACAACAACAACATTCATTCAATAGCAATAGATGGATTCATTCAGCTGGTGTAGCATACTTGTGTTGCTTTGCACAAGAAAGTCTGGGTAAATACAATTAGATCTGCTTTTTCTAATGAACTAAAGCATTTCCTTTTAGTAAAAGGGACAATCTAAGACAAAGAGGGGATGACCTCATTTTCCTATAGGATCCTATCAGGATTAGAGAGTTGAAAGTATAACCTACTCTGAATAAAACCCTGCCTTTGGCTCTATGGGAATAGATTATGAACTGAGGGAGTATTCCTTTATTTTTTTAATTAATACTTTTTATTTGCAAAACATATGTGTGGGTAATTCTTCAACATTAACCCTTACAAAGCTTTCCGTTACAAATTTTTCCCCCCAACTCCCCACCCCTCCCCTAGATGGCAGGATATCCACTACGTGTTAATTATGTTAAAATACTTGACAAATCGAATATATGTATACTTATTTCCACACATCATTTTTGTGCAGGAGAAATCGTATCTACAAGAAAGAATAATCAGAGAAAGGAAATACAATGCAAGCAAACATCAATAGAGAGCATGAAAATGATATGTTGTGGTCTATATTTCACATCCCTCTCTCTGGGTGTATATGTCTTTCTTCAGTAAACAATTGGAACTGGTTTGAAGCATTTCATTGTTGAAGAGGCCATGTCCATCAGGATTGATCATCACATAGTCTTGTTGTTGCCATGAATAATGATCTCCTGGTTCTGCTCGTTTCACTCAGCATCAGTTCATGCAAGTCTCTCCAGCCCTCTCTGAAATCGTCCTGCTGGTCATTTCTTACCGAACAATCATATTCCATAACATTCATATACCATAATTTATTCAGCCACTCTCCAATTGGTGGGCATCCATTCAGTTTCCAGCCACTACAAAAAGGGCTGCCACAAACATTTTTGTACATGTGGGTCCTTTTCCTTCCTTTAAGATTTCTTTGGGATATAAGCCCAATAGAAATGCTTCTGGGTCAAAGGGTATGGACAGTTTGATAACTTTTTGAGCATAGCTCCAAATTGCTCTCCAGAATGGTTGGATCCGTTCACAGTTCCACCAACAATGCATCAGTGTCCCAGTCTTCCCACATCCCCTCCAACACCTGTCATTATCCTTTCCTGTCATTTTAGCTAATCTGACATGTGTGTAGTGGTATTTCAGAGTTGTCTTAATTTGTATTTCTCTGATCAATAGTGATTTGGAGAACCTTTTCATATGACTATAAATAGTTTTAATTTCATCATCTGAAAATTGTCTGTTCATATCCTTTGACCATTTAGGAGAATGGCTTGAATTCTTATAAATATGAGACAATTCTCTATATATCTTAGAGATGATTTATCAGAACTCTTAAATGTAAAGATGATTTCCCAATTTGATGCTTCCCTCCTAATCTTGTCTGCATTAGTTTTATTTGTACAGAAACTTTTTAACTTAATATAATCAAAATTATCTATCTGGTGTTCAATTAAGAGTACCAGATCTTCTTTGGACATAAATTTATTCCATCTCCACAGTTCTGAGAGGTAAACTATCCTATGTTCCTCTAATTTGCTTACAATATCACTCTTTATATCTAGATCATGAACCCATTTAGATCTTATCTTGGTATGCGGTGTTAGGTGTGGGTCTAGCCTTAATTTCTTCCACACTAGTTTCCAATTTTCCCAGAGTTTTTGCTGAATAGTGAGTACTTCTCCCAAAAGCTGGGGTCTTTGGGTTTATCAAACACTAAATTGCTAACGTTATTACCTAGCTTGTCCTGATATCCTATCCTATGCCACTGATCAACTGCTCTATTTCTCAGCCAGTACCAAATGGTTTTGATGACTGCTGCTTTATAATATAGTTTTAGATCTGGTACAGCAAGGCCACCTTCATCTGTCTTTTTCTTTCATTAATTCCCTTGAAATTCTTGACCTTTTGTTCTTCCAAATGAACTTTGCTACTATTTTTTCTAGATCTGAAAAATAATTTCTTGGGAGTTTGATTGGTATGGCACTAAATAAGTAAATTAGTTTGGGTAGTATTGTCCTTTTCATTATATTCGCTCGGCCTACGCATGAGCACTTAATGTTTTTCCAATTGACTAAGTCTGATTTTATTTGTGTGGAAAGTGTTTTGTAGTTTAGTTCGTATAGTTTCTGACTCTTTCTTGGCAGATAGATTCCCAAATATTTTATGCTATCATCCGTTATTTTGAATGGAATTTCTTTTTGTATCTCTTGCTGCTGAAGTTTGTTGGTAATATATATAAAAATGCTGATGATTTATGTGGATTAATTTTGAATCCTGCAACTTTGCTAAAGTTGTGAATTGTTTCTAGTAGTTTTTTAGTTGAGTCTCTAGGGTTCTCTAAGTATACCATCATGTCATCTGCAAAGAGTGATAATTTGGTTTCTTCATTACCTACTCTAATTCCTTTTATCTCTTTTTCTTCTCTTATTGCCAAAGCTAACATTTCTAAGATAATATTAAATAGTAATGGTGACAGTGGGCAGCCTTGTTTCACTCCTGATCTTATTGGGAATGGTTCTAGTTTGTCTCCATTACATACGATGCTTGCTGATGGTTTTAAGTAGATGCTACTAATCATTTTAAGGAAAAGCCCATTTATTCCTATACTCTCTAGTGTTTTTAATAGGAATGGGTGTTGGATTTTATCAAAGGCTTTTTCTGCATCTATTGAGATAATCATATGGTTTTTGTTAGTTTGGTTATTAATATAATTGATTATGCTGATAGTTTTCCTGATATCGAACCAGCCCTGCATTCCTGGTATAAATCCTACTTGGTCATGGTGTACTATCCTGGGAATAACTTTCTGTAATATCGTGGCTAAAATCTTATTTAAAATTTTTGCATCAATATTCATTAGGGAAATGGGTCTATAGTTTTCTTTCTCTGTTTTCACCCTACCTGTTTTAGCTATCAGCACCATATCAGTATCATAGAAGGAAGGGAGTATTCCTTTGAAGGTTTGTCTTAAATTATGGAGTTCTGTTCCTTGATATAACATCTTCAGAGCAGGAAACTGGGGCTTAGGACAGAGCAGGATGGCTAAGCTAACCATGCCCAAGCTTTGCCTTTACAGGTCTTTGACAGAATCATATCTCAAGATAATCTTCATCTTTTAGGATTTATGAAGACCTAAGTAGTTTTGGAATGAAAATCAGAATGCCCTATCTAATGATAAATGGGCTTTTCAGAGACTGCTAACCCTTTCTCTTGTTGGGACTAGTAATTTATTGCCTAGGGCAACAAGAACTTCCTTGGTATTGCTAGGGGTGGGATCTGAGCTTTGGGCTCATCTTATACTTTGAGATCTGAGTGTCTTTAGGTCAAATTCTCTTCTGAGGAAATTCCTCATATGTATAGAATTTTAGAGTAGGAAGAGATCTTGGCAGCATTTGTCAACTTCCCACCCAGGTCTTGTCTCCAGTGACAAAGCCAAGTTTTACTTTTGTGTCAGATAACTATCATTCCCTCATTGATTAGGCAAGCAAATGTTGATAAAGCACTTACAGTGTGCCAGCCATCAGAATCACAGCTAAAATGATGCAATCTCTTATAAAGAAGTTCCTCTTTATACTATAGGGAAATCTGCCTTCCATAACATCTATCCCTGAGATATTTTATTCAGTTCTTTGAATTAGCTCCTTTTGGGGGGGGGGTAATGACAATTTTTTGGATATTTTATAATGAACTGAGAGACTTGAGTTTGAATTTAGGTTCCACCACTGTGTGACCTTAAGTCATTCAATTTCTCCTCTAGACTTGAGTTTCCACAAATGTCAAATGAAATAATTGGACAAGATGGTCAGGCCTGTGAATCTCTGACTTCACTGCTAAATGATTAAGACAATTGTGTATCATGATGAACTCCAATTGTAAGTCTCAGTGACTATAGTCATCAAGGAAAAATTGTTTGTAAGAGAGCAGTGTAATATCTGGAAAGGGAAGAGGAGGCATCTAACTAATCATCAGAACAATTCTGGGGAGGGAAGGGCAGAAAGCAGGAAAAGGACATCCCTACTGGTTGGTTTTTTTTGGTCCTGACAGTAGTCTTGGCTTAATAGTACTATATGTGTGTGTGTGTGTGTGTGTGTGTGTGTGTACATATATATATGTATATATATACATATATTGAATATTTCTTCTATACAGAATCATATTCAAAGTGCTATGGGGGAGCAGCAATATAATCCTTCCCCTCCACTTAGACTGAAAAGCAGACCAAGATAACAGCATGAAGAGAGTCCTGTATATGGAGTTCAAAGACTTGGATTTGAATCCTAGGTCCTTATAAATTTATGGTTTATAAGTATATCATTTACTATCTCTGATCCTCAGTTTACTCACCTGTAAAAGAAGAATTTGGAACAGATCAGAAGTGAACTTGGGGTTCTTGAACTTGTTTTTTTTTTTGCTTAGGCAATTGGGGTTAAGTGACTTGCCCAGGGTCACACAGCTGTTACATGTCTGAGACCAGCTTTGAACTCAGGTCCTCCTGACTTCAGGGCTGGTGCTCTATCCACTGCGCCACCTAGCTGCCCCTTGAACTTGGTTTTAAAAAATATTTTAATAATTGTTTTAAAATAATTGGGTTTTTCCCTAATCCTATTCCTTTTATGCATTTAAAAATATCTTGAGTTGGGGTCTCTAGGCTCCCCCAAACTATCAAAGGGGGCTGGAATCCCTCAACCAGATGACCTCTAACCCACAATCCTTTGTTAGTCTAATCCTTTCAATACAAAAAAAGAGAATAAAAACCTCCTTAGAAAGGCTAGGTGAAGCCAGCCAGAGTTGTGTTTGGACTTTGGGAATCCAGCCTCCCACAGTTTCAAGAAAGAGAGTGAGCATTCACTGCTCAGATTAGAAAGACAAGCCCACCTGAAAAATCAGCTCAGAGGACAATGCAGAGAACAGGCAGCACAGCCCCATGTAGTGTAACAAGCAGGGATGGGAAGGCCCACAGAGCAGCCTTGAAGAAAAAAAAAACACCAAACCAGAGTTCAGAAGGGCCGTGCCTGTGGCCTGGTGCTTTACTGGGAAGATCACAAAATATATTTTACTGTGGACATAAACAGTTTTACAGGAGCCTGTGCACCAGTTTATATCAGTACTATATATAAAGTGCAGCCCTCTTAAACAAACAGATAAAGTTCTCTTAAGGAAATATATTTGCAGTATCTTAAAAGCTCCAAAATAACTTTTAATGTTGGTGGAGAACAATTTCTATTGAATCCTCTAGGTGATAGAAAGCTCCTGTTGTAGTAAAAGAAAGAGGTTTAGGCAATGGAAGCCACTTGTACAGAGCTTCCTGGCTGCCCCAGAGCAGGCCAGTTCTGACCTGTTAGATGGAAGTCCTACAGCAGGAAAGCCTGGCCAGAGATGGTCTTTGGCCCAGCAGATAACGGTGCTCCCCAGTCAGCATGAGGCCGACTTCTTCGTGGCCTTGTGTGTTTCTTGATTCTATGTCCCTTTCCAAACCAGCTTAAGAAGAGTATTGGATTAGTTGCTGGAAATAGAAAGATCAAGTCAAATAGATATTCCCTGCCTTCAGGTAACTTAGATTTTACTGGAGAGCTTTTGAAGCAGGAGAATGATGTAGTCCATGTAGGATCAAGTACTGACCTTTTCTCAGCACCATGTGCACAAAGCATGCACACGTACACACATTCACACATGTATTGAGAAAGGTAAAGGATCTGCAATCTCTGCTGGCCAATTTTGAAGTACAGGAAACTGTGAGGTTTTATCTCTTTGGGCTATAATCAAGTAAAATGAAGGGTTCCATTTTCACTATTCATTCACTCCTTTATCTTTTCCTTTAAGTAGTATTATTAATTGCTTGTTGCAGGCATACCACTAGTAATAATGATGATCTCAATAATAAGAATTTTGTGGTATTAAGAGTTTGTTATTAAAAAACAAAACAAAACAAAACAAAAACCCAATACTTGGGGCAGCTAGGTAGTACAGTGGATAGAGCACCAGCCCTGAAGTCAGGAGGACCTGAGTTCAAATCTGACCTCAGACATTTAACACTTCTTAGCTGTGTGACCCTGGGCAAGTCACTTAACCCCAACTGCCTCAGCAAAAAAACCCAAAACAAAACAAAACAATACTTTCCTTCCAACAATCTTATGGGGTAGAGAGTAAAAGTTTTTTACAAATGAAGAAACAGCTAGATCCACATGGTTAGGAGCAAGACTGATTTGCACAGGGGTCTTTTGGCTTAAAATGCAATGACCTAGAATTTCTTGCTGGTCTTTCTGGTGAAGCTTTTGATTTCTAGTTCATAAATATGATAAACCATCAAAGGTATTGTCATTGGGGATTTTCACCTGTTTTTCTTTGTCACCAAGGATAATGTTTTTCTTATTTGCTCTTTCTGCTGCTTCCTGGAGAATCTCCTTTTAGCAAGAAACTCTCCACCTTACACTTGCTTCTGTAGAATTCTAGGTTATCACCATCATCATAGAAACTCACTTTTTTGTAGGGAAAGGGAAAGGAATAAGCCTTTATCTAGGGCCTACCATGTGCCAAAAACTGTGCTAAGCACTAATTACAAATATCTCATTTGTTCCTTACAATAGTCCCGTGAGGTAGGTGATAATTTTTAAAATCTGAAGCTAAGTGATTTGCTCAGAGTCACATGGCTAAGTGTCTGAGGCCAGAATTGAACTCTCAGGTTAGTATTTTATCCACTTCACCACCCAGATTTTCAAAGTGTTTTCTTTAAAACATTCAGGTGAAGTAGAGTGTATAAATACTATTATCTCAACTTTGCAGATAAAGAAACCAGGAAGATTAAATAAATTAAGTGGCTTGCTCAGTATATAATATGGCCTTAGTAGCATAGTAGTAGCAGCAGCAGCAACCACATCAGCTATATAATAAGTTATAGTTAACAAAGTACCTTGAATATTTTACCTCATTTGGTTCTTACAATACTCTTCTGAGGAAGGTAGCAGAAGGTGTTACTATTCTTACTTTACAGTTGAGAAAACTGAGCCACAGAACATGTAAGTTATTTGTCACAGGTCACAGAGGTACTACATATCAGAGTCGGAACTTGAAACCAAACCCTTTGCTTTCAAGTCCAGCACTCTTTCTGCTATATCATGCTGCCTTCAGGGAGCAAGGTGCATAGTTGCCAAGGTGCTAATTGGATTGTGCCCCCGAAAAGGCACAAAGGTAAAAATTCATCAATTTTTGTATTATATTGTAAACTGTTACATTTAGGGTCAGACTGTAAAAAAGTAACTCTCAACTAAAAGTTAATATACCAAGTCTCAGCCTAGGAGAGAATTTCACAAGCAATATATTCAGCCATTTAAAATTTATACTAAAAGTACAGATTGAAGCTTACTGGTTGCAATATATGTATTTCTTCCACTCCTATAGCACAGAGATGGCTTCATGCTGCTTCAATATGTTTCCCACTCCAAGGGAAGATTGGTCCTGAATGAGGACAAGATGAAGTAGGTAATTGTTGCTGCTAGTTGCTGGCTACAGAGCTGCTTGTGGGATGGAGAAAGCCAAGCCTAAGTTCCCATTCTTCTCTCCTTTGGCTCTATCTGCCATAGTTCTTATCTGACTGCGAAGATCTGAACTGTGTTCCTCCAGTAGATTCATGGTCCAAAACTAAGTGAGCAGGAAGGTCTCTTTCTTATTCCCTAACTTTGAATAGGTACAAGGGTTTGGTTTCTTTCCTGCACTGGTGCTGGTAGAATGAATAAAAGATAAGTTTTGCTTTGGGCTGTTGTATCTTCATTAGATTTTAGCTCCATTTTCCAGTGGTTGTGAGCTATCACCTACAATAGGATTCTGAGTAGAAGTTTCTAATGGAGTGGCTGGCTTGCAATGATGATGTTGAGGTAGAAAAGCTCACAGTGGAGTAGCATAATGCTAACAAAGGCAAAATACCCCCAGAATTTCTCTCAGATTTGATGTCTAAGACACAAATCAAATAGAGCTAAAATTTTCCATCAGCCACTGTGTGGGGTAGCTTGGCGTAGTGGTAAAGAGTACTAAATATGGAAACAGGAGGGCCTAGGTTTGAATGTTGCCTCTGACACTTATTACATGTATGACTCTAAGCAAGTCAGTTGAGACCAAATTTCCTTATCTGTGAAATGGAAATATGAATAGTCTGGGACCTCAGAGTTATTTGAAAGATCGAGGGCTATAAAGTCTATCTATATGAATGCAAAGTACTAAGTACTGTTACTATAACAGATAGGTGGCCCTGTCTCTGGGGTCAGGGAGATTTGTGTTCAAATGTGATTTCAGATATTTACCAACAAATCACTTAATTTTGCTATTATTTTTTATAGTCAATGTTTTACAAGCATTGTACAGGTGGATAAAGTAGCTGCTTTTTGCAACCGAATGAAATTATGAGGCTCAAAGCTTATTCTCTGTAGGCTCACTGAAGTATCCTTTGTACAACTCGGGTAGTAGATAGGAAAACAGAGATGCTAAGTACACTATTATGCTTTCACATGATTTTGATCTCTCCTGTTAGATCGCTTAATTTGAAAACTATTCATTCTATATAGTTTGTAGATTATGGCTATTTGTTATGACAAGCAACCATTTAAAACGTTCTTAAGTTGTTTTTTTGTCCAGGTGATTTAGGACAACTGTTTGGTCTGTGATAGTAGTCTGTTGGTAATGTAATTTATTAGGGGAGTTTTCCAAGATATTTTGAGGTCCACATTTGTAGCATGGGGATTTGTTCTGACCATCTGTCCATCAGTGATAGCAAGATTCTGATATATAATTCTAGCCCCCAGGACCTTTTCTTACTTAGGTATTTGAAAGGAGAAATATTTTGCAGCCTGTAGTGCTGAGTTGCATAGTCTCTATCATGTCTTTATGCCATTTGCATTGATTACTAAATCTGTAGATTCTGGGGGCAATACCTAAATTTCTCTTATAAACTCGATTTCACTTTTTTAAGAATCTGAAAAATTCATCCATTTGTTTAAAACTCCCTTGTTGGCACATGGTTGGGCAAGTCCGCATGGGTATTGTCCAGGGAAGGCTTTTTAATTTTACTTTTGGATCTTTGCCAGAGGTTATATCTCAAGGTGAACTGCTATTTGATTACATTCTACAAATTTCATGGTATATACTTGTCAATTAATTCCTATTATCAATGATTTACTATTGCTCAATAAAATGGTGTCTGCTTTTTTTTTTTCTAAAAGTATTTCTATATGTGTTTTTTAACCTATTTAACACATGCTCTGGAGAATACCAAAGGATCACAAGGTCATAGATTTAGAACTCCAGGATCTTTAGAACTCATTTAATCCCAATGATGATGAGGAAAGTAGAGACCAGAAAATTTAAATGAGTTAATGGAGATAATAATAGTGGCAAAAGTGGGATTTGAACCCAGTATTATTTGCATTATACTATGCTGCTTTTCAATCCTTTTCCCTCCTTTTTTTTGGGAAGGAAATGTTAATTTTCCTTTCACAACCTTAGAATGACTGCCTTGTGTTTTATTAATATTGTATGGGTATTTTTTGTTGTTCTTATAGATATTAACCCAAGGGAGGGAGAAACAACCTACCTAGATGATTGCTTTGTCTGAGACAGGATCTATAGCTTTAGGAATGAGCAGGATACATGGGATAGTTATTCCTTCCTTTTTATTCTTTCTCCATTTTCACCAAGGTAAGAAAATGCAAACTTCTCTAAATACCAGTAAAGCTTTGAATTCCTCATGTCCTGACACAGGAAGAATAAATAAGAACAAGAAGATAGTGAATTAAAGTTATTAATGGCTTTTTTTATCTGAATGCCATTAGAATAATTAAATTGTCCCCAGTCTGATCATTTTAAAAGTCAGTTTCATGTTAGTGAGAGTTAGGGAAGCTGAGATCTTGTAATATTCCTGTCTATAAGTCCCAATGTGACCTTGACAAGGCATTTATCCTCTGGGCCTCAATTTTCTCTATATTCTAAGGGTGCTTCTTACATCAACAAGTTAGATTCTATTTTCTAGGATATTCCATGATCCACATTCTTTTTAAATTATATCTTGCTGGGTTCTATGTTCTAAGTTGTCTCTCAGCCCTATAATCATATGTACTGGGACCTGGGGCTCTTTCCAACTCTAGGATCTGTGTTCCAAGGTCCCAGCTAGCTCTTAATATTCTTTGTGTTTCAGCAAGTGTATAGTACCTGTTCTTAAGAACTTTGCTATCCATGGAAATTCCATTGTCCCTTTGTCCATTTACATGTACAAAAGCTGTAACATCCAAATAGATAATATTTGATAGGTAGTATTTATAAAGGCAGGAGTATTAGAATGTAGAATTGTCCTGGAAGTGGTAGATTCTGGGGCCTCTGAATTGCCCAAGAAACAAGTCAGTGGCCAAACTAGGACGAATGGTTTCTTTGAATCCCAAGCTCTGGTTCAGCCTCCATTTTTGTCAGGACTATTCAGCTTTCACAAAGCATGTCATCATAAAAGTTGTATTTTTTTAGGGATGCCTGTACGTTGAGGGGAGGAGTCTATTTCTCAAACCCAACAGGATTCAATTCATTGGAATTAGACTCATAAATAAAGACATGTTTTTGAGGATTAAGTGAGCAGTCCCACCCTCCAGGTTAGCAGTCTGTGGGTTTCCCTTCCTTTGGGTGCTCCTTACGTTTTGCTTCAAACCTAGCTTAAATGAAGCCCATGGAGTTCACAACTCATCAGCCCTGTGAATTGGAATTGGGGTGGGGGCAGTGGCAGGGAGCAAAGTGGGAAGGGTCTAGCTGAATCTCAGCCAGCTTCCCTTGGAAGGGTTAGGAGCCAGAACCAATTGTCTTCTCATTGTTTCTCCAGTCACATCTGGTCCCTGGCTAAATGGGTCCTGCTGCCTTAGCTCAGCAGCTTTCAAGTCCTACTTATGTGGGTACATGTGGAGATGTAAATATCAATAGAGTAGCTGATGCTGTGTGCAAATTTCAGGAGAGAGAAAAAGAGAGACACAGAAAAAGATACAGAGACAGAGAGAGAAGAGAGAGATCCATTCAAATTGTTCTGGGAAACACTAGTTTGTTTAATCCAGATAAAGAATTTTGTTTAGATATGTGAATCAAATGTAACTTAATTAAAAAAGAAGAAGAAGAAGAAGAAGAAGAAGAAGAAGAAGAAGAAAAGAAGAAGAAGAAGAAGAAGAAGAAGAAGAAAGAAAACTCTGGTCCTGAAACAGAAAGCCAAGGGACTCTGGAAAATATAGACGGGTATCTTGCTGGCTAGAATTTCCTTCAGTTTGCAAAGCCACGAGCCACATGCATCAGCTCACCACAAAGTCATTAAGTCTTTTTAAGCTCAGATGAAAAACATTAACAAATACCACAAAAGGCTTTAGTATGGCCCCTTTGTTCATTCACATATGGCACGTTATAACTCCTGCGCCACTCGGGTGGTGTGTTTGTTTAAGCTGCCTCCATCAGGCTGGGCCCTGAAAGAACAAAAGACATCTTGAGCAATCCTAAGCAGGAAACGGGCTAATCTAAACATGGTTTGTGACACTCTAAGTAGAATAGAAAGGGGAGGGATTGATTAGTCATTAATGTCCAATTGGCTCCATATGGATGTTGCAATAATAAGGCCTTTCTCAAAGCAGTAGCAGAGTTATTGAATTAGAGGTTTATGTTTCCTCCGAGCTGACCTTCGGGAATTCCCATTTTTGGTTCTTCTTGCTGATGTTTCAGGAGAATGGAGTCTCTGATAGGGAAAATTGAAGACTTCTCTGCAATAGTTCTTGCTCATAATATGGTAATTGAGGACTGTGTTTACTTAGAAAAGTTTGCATCTCTGCTACATTTTCTAGTTTTAGGCACATCCTTGAATCTTTTAGTCAGGAACATTTAAACAATCCATTTGATGTTGGCATGAACTTCATTACTGTTTATAGGTTTTCCTAATGAACCTAGCGGTATTTTAAAAATATTCTCCCTTTTCAATGTGGGGAGTAGATGGGGAAAGTCCCAGGTGAAGAACAGAATAGCATTGGCATGTAGGGAGTTGTCAGCTTGCTGGGTAACCACTGTGAGATCTAGCTTTTCTCTTGGAGTTTTATTTCAGCCACCCTACAGAGTCAGACAACTCTAAAATTCTTAAGACTCAGCTTCTCTTGGAAGCTTTTGTAGAGAGGCCTTTAACTACAAATGGATAACTAAAGAAGGGATAAAATGACCTCTTGGGAACAAAGTAATTCAAATGTGCCCACAATTACTTGCTTGGTCAATGAAGGTTTATAGTCTTTGGAAGCTATAGCATTTGCTGCTTCGCCTATTAGGTTTATGGAGAGGAAAGTACTTTGTAAACCTAAAAGTGATATGGAAATACCACATATTGTTAGAATCATCTCCCATGTCTTTGACCAACCAACAGGGTTCAACTCGGGAAATTATGAAATTATATCTTTCCATGGATTGTCCCATGGCTCCAAAGGAAGACATGACAAGGGCCTGCAAAGTGAATGAAATGAAATAGAAATAGGAAGAGAAGATATTCATTCTTTTTTTATCTTTCTGGCTTATCACAACATTCTCAGTGTTTTCTGTCAACTTAGTCTTGAGGGCAATCAACTTTATGATGCTGGCAAAAAGAAATAGGTTTTAAATCCTAACCAGCTTCCTAATTCTGAAATTCACCTCTCACTCTGATAATATAGTAGGAATAACAAGTTTTTGGAAAACTATAAAAATGACAGACAGAAAACTCAACCATTTCACAATTTAATTTATTACATTAAGATGAATTTTTTGTTATCATTTGTGGAGGAAGCGGAGGAATCAAAATTGATGAAAGAATATGGCCACAATGCAAATACCTGCCCTCTTCCCTAATTTTTGATTTACTTTCCTCAATTTCTTTAATGATCTGTTTTTAAAAATGTAGGCTCCCTGATATACTCCTCATTTTGTACATTAGTACAAACAAGGGGCAATCAGCGGTATCCTTCAACTCCAACCCCAATCTCACATGTGAGTCTCAAAGAGATTCTATTTGACAGACAGGTTGAAGGAGATAAGAACCTACTTATGGTTTGAAATGCAGTGATTGTCAAGAGTTCTGATGTACAACAAAACATTCTACATTTGTATCTCTTTATTAATAAGTATTCAGTTACAACTGAAGAGACCACTCAAGTATTTCCACCCTTCACTGTAATTCTTTGTATAAACAGGACCATTTTCTGTAATTTACCTTGGACTCAACATAGTCATTCTCCTGAGGCACCTAGAGAAAAGTGTTATGACTCTTCAGCATCTTTCCAAAGAATTAAAGAATTTCTGAGCTGGGTGGGATCATTGCATTTGTCTGGTCCAACTTGTATATCCCTGACAAGAGTCATCCAACCCTGATTGATGAACTCCAGTAATGTAGAACTCACTAATTTTTGTGTCAGTTCACTTTTGAAAAGTTCTTGGGTATGTGTCTGGTGGGGTAGGAGAGGTGGTGGGTAGAATTCTTTCAGAAATCTACTTCCCTCCAGTGTCCACCCTCCTCCCCCACTAAGTTCAGATTCCTCTTTATTGGGTCAATCAGGGGAAGTCTCATCCCTCTATGTAAAAACCCTTCAAATACTTAAAGACATCCATTAATTAATATTCTTCATCATACTGATGCACATTAGCATATTGTTTTAGAGTTTACAAAGTACTTTCCATAAACCCAAATTTATCCAAAAGACTATTTTTCTGAATTGAATGTCCTTTAGTCCCTTTAACCTGTCCTTGATTAATGTGATTTTCAATCCATTTGCCATCTCAGTTACTAATCTATAGATATATTTGATCTTGTCAATGTCCTTCCAAAAACATGGTAAACAGAAGTAAAATCTGTACAAATTCTAGCTGGAAGAAAGAACAGTATGATGATCATCTTCACTGACCTGGAAACCATTCCTTTTTTATCTTTTAAATCAAGTTTGTTGATATTTTTTTCTTTATAGAACATATATTTCCTGCTATATCTGTCTTCTTCCTTCAGAGAGCCACCTCTTATAACAAAAAAATAAAAAGAGAGGAAAAAGTTAAACAAAATTAACTAAATTATTGAAAAAGTCTGACATTAAATGCAGTGTTCTCTACCCACCCATAGATTTTTTCACCCTTGCAAATAAGGTGAGAGGTACAAATAAGAAGAAAGTACTTTATCAGTCTTTCCTTTGGGGCCAAGCTTAATCATTACATTTTAACAGCATTTAATTTCAGCTACTTTATTGTACTCCTTGTATTATTATTTTACTAGTTCTGCTTAATTCACGCTGTAGCAATTTATATGTCTTTCTATGTTTCTCTGTGTTAATTATATTGATTTTTAGTATACTGTCGTATTCTATTACATTCATATAGCACAACTTGTTTAGCTAATCCCCAATCCATGAGCATCTATAGTTCTCTGTTATCACCAAAAAGTAATTATAATTATTACCATGTTTCTTTTTTATGGCAGTCTAAGATTGAATTTGAAGTAGCTAGGTGGCTCACTGGACCTGAATCACAAAGACCTGAATTCAAATCCAACCTCTATGTGACCCTATATGACTCCTTTTGCCTATCTAGCATAGTGCCTGGCACATAATAGCCACTTAATTATTGTTCGACTAAATCAGACTGAAATATGGAAATGTCTCTCCAGGGGTGTGATTCAGGGCAGTATTGTGGTGATGAAGACATAGGTCCTTTCTAGTAGAACAGATAAACAAATGAAACTTCTGACCTTTTCTTTAAATTATTCAGCTAAGGCCTTCCCAGGAAAAATACAAACAATTCACAAAGGAACCTCTTGCTCCCTACAGCTGTCCCAATAATTTCCATTAACATAATCAGGAAGAGGCAGTGTGGTATAAGGGATAAAGAGCTGGCCATAGAATCAGTAGAACTTAGAACTTTGACACAGGTGCCACCTCGGACATATCTTGACTTAGGGTGACCCTAGGTTAGGATCATTATAGGTGCAAGCAAAATAAAAATTATGGAATTAGCATTTCTTAAATATTAAAATCTCTAGAATATAGGGTGGATATTTTATAGAAAATTTATGGATGGGTATAGACTAGAACTGGAGAGATAGAGAAGTTGATGGGTTGTGAGTTCAAATTCTGGTCTTCTTACTCCCATTTTGATCTTAGGTAATCTTTCTGGCCCCAATTTCTCTCTCTCTAAAATGAGAGAGAATGGACTACACATCCCATGAGATCCTATTCCCTTCTTGAAAATCACAGCATGAAGTACACCTGGAATAATAAGAAATAGCGTGAAATAGTGGAAAAAATTCTAGCCTTAAGTTGAGTGAGTATTTACTTCTTGGAATAGTACAGAAGGGATCCTCTTTAGGTATGAGTTGGGCTAGAAAGGCTCTGAGGTCCCTATCTGCTTTGCCTTTATGTGATGAGTTTGTCATTGTCTTGAGTGCAAGACGACATCTTCTCTCAGTTCAATGGGTGATGCTGGTCTCTCAGTCATTCCTATTTGATGTTGATGCTCTAGTTTTCTACTTTTGGTCTGCTGTAGACCATGGGCAGCCTTCTTGTGCTATACATAGCTAATCTTGGGCCACTGACTTTTTTAATCTACAAAACTGCATTATTGCTTTGATTTTTTAAAAATGCTTATCTTCTGTTAAAAGAGGAGACGGGGAGGGGGGAGAGGGCTTTAAGGATGAGAATCAGCCATTGAATCACAAACCATCAGAGCTGAAGGAAACTTTAGTGGCTACTGGAACTAATCTTTTTCTTTTCTAAAATTAGACAATCCTAGGTACACAGGAATCATCATTTTAAAATAAAATTATCTTTTTGTTAGGTTGATATACCTTTCAAAACTGAATGAAACCACATTCTCTTTTCTGTGTAATTTAAAACAGAATATAGTAATAATTTTAGGCTTGAAATGTACAAATTGGGGGGGGAACAATTGAAAAGAATTTTATAACATTATTTTTTGTTCCCTTTGAAACAAATGATTTTTCTGATCTTATTAGTCTTCCAATTAAGCTTATGAATTGAAATGCAGAATTAATACTATCTGCTTTTGCCACTTTAAAAGTCATCTCTAAAATGCTGTAGATTATGGAAAGTTCTAGTGACTTTGTCTGAGAACCCTCAGTCTTTTATGTTTTGGTCCAACCAGGATTCAAGCCCAGGATGACTAAAGGGATTTCAGATAAACCAGTTGGTGAGCAGCTTACAAGAAGAAAGTAGAATTGGATGAGACTTTCTGCCAGAGAATTCAGAAATATTTATTCAGTCATTTTTCAATTCAGATCAGCAGTTTATTAAAAGTATGTGGAAAGCCCAAGACTAGATGCTAGGGATTCAAAGATAACATGAAGAAACAGTCCCTGCCCTCAAAAAGTTTTTGGACTGCAAATATGATTTTTGTTCATTCTTTCTCCATAGCATCCCCATATTCCTTTCCACTCCCACCCTTACTTATGCTATAAACATGTGCACAAATGCTGCTGATGAAGCAAAGGAGAATGTGATAAAAGCAAAGAAAAGTGTTAGGCAGAAAATTCTGAGGAAGCAGAGATAATTTTCACATGATAGTGGTGGTAGGGGACTGGGCAGGGATGGAGGGAGGGATCAAGGGAAAGTAGCACCTACTTGGCCAAGTCTTGAAGGAAGAAAGGGGTAAGAACTGATGGAGAAAAGGTGGCAAGGAATTCATTCTAGGTGTAGGGAAAATAGAGTCATGGATTGCCCTAAAGCAGGGCAGGACAACAAAAGGGTCTGGTGAACAAACCAGTTGAGCTACAAAATGAAGACAAATTTGAGATAACACTGGAATGATATACTAGGTTTAGATTGGAAAGGTCCTTGAAAACCAGATTGGGGATTCTCAACTGTGTCTGATAGACAATGGGGCACCACTGAAGCTTCTGGGGGCAGAAAATGACAATGAATAGAAAGCACATTAGGAAGATTATTAGAATAGCTATGTGAAAGATGAGTTTGAGTAGAGAGAGACTGAAGGCATCTATCCTGAACTAGGGTAGATAATGAGAAGAAATGAGAAAGTAGATTCAATTCAGTTTGTGGAGGCAGAGTTAATAGTATAGAAAATGGATTAAAAGAAGTGGAGAAAAGGAAAGGTTAAAGATACTTCTGAGCTTTGGAGCTGGAATAAGTTTGAGAATAAATGGAGAAATCAGAGAAAGGAGCAAGCCTGTCTTTCTTCCTACTTTACCATATTGCCTCCTGCTACTAAGAGGAAGGAAATAGGGCATTTCAAGCAAAATTCTTGAACTAGGCCTGAAGATGCTCCTTTGCCCAGAAAATGGTGAAGACAGTACTCTGTTTCTTGTACAACTGCTTCATCTTTGAGTATCTTTAAGTTATCCACTAAAGCCTCAAGGCAAACTTTTCCCTCTCTCTATTGATGAAGAAGCTCCCTGAAGTTTCTCCTTTCCTTTTAGTCTGCTCCTGACTCAGGAAAAAAAGCTTGACTTCTTTGTTTCATAGGGATTGGAAAGTGAGAGCATTAAAGACAGCCCTCCAGTGTTAAACACCTGTGGAACAGCAGTTAACTTAAAATAATATTGAAATGTCTTTTCATCTGACATTCCCCACAAACCTGTCTCCTTTTATGTGTACTCGGGCAAGTATATAAATTGCTGAATCCGTGTCAGCTGTAAAGTAATGGCACGGAGGACATCATAAATTACCCTGGTGATCCTCAGGAGAAGACACTGTGTCGTATCTGAATAAGTGTTTTGCTCCTAGAGTAATGTACGCCTTCATCTGGCCCAGCAGTCAGCATATTGCCCTGTGTTGATGGATATTGTCAGCTTGAAGCTACACTACATTTCACTGCGCAATAAACATGGCTGTCAAAGCCATAGCAAGTGAAATCAATTTATCCTGTATGGTCAGTGCATTTTAAATGAAATTAATGTACTGTGGGGATGGTGGCAAAAAGGTAGCATATTAGTTATGCATCCCGTGCTTGGGGACTTTCCATGGAAGGAATCTCTCTGCCTAGCTAGTGGGGTCCAAAGGAAGGAGGGGCTGGCAAAAAGACTGTGTGAGCCCTTTGAAATAGCCTCCCCACCCCCATAGAGAATGGGAATTCAGGAAAATAACCAACTTATTCTTTTTTTCCTGTCTTTTGTTGAAAATAAATGATGGCCGTGTTTATGAAATAATAATGCACTTTAATGTTCTAATTTATTACGGACTTTGACACCAACACATTTCTACTTAATCAAGGTATTCTGAGGTAGAGTGGTCAAGCCTAAGATTGATTAGTGCACATTGCTTCTGTACAATAACTCAACTGAACTGAAAGGATTTACTTTTTCCAGAAAGCAGTAACGATGCCTTCTAAAATATATTTTGTTTCTTTCTAAACTTGTAAGGATAGCTATTCTGGCTTTCTCAGAAGAGGGATTGACAGTAACAATGTCTCCTACTCCAAATTCAATGTATAGACATTTTCCAGCTGCATCATTTTGCCAGGGCACTCTTTGGATTTCTGGGGGTGATATGCTGCAATAGAACTGGGAGCTTTGGTTTCTCAAGGTAGTGAAAAACCAAAACATTCATCAGGGAGAGGCAGGAACTTATTTCCATAATATGCATAGTTCTTGTTCTAAAATCTATTCATTTATACAGTTAATACTATGAAAAAGGATGATGGTAGGAGATACTTCAGTCCTTTTCAACCTATCGATAATTAAGGAGCTCAATGAACCTAGAAAATGATATTCCTTGGGAAAGATATTGGCAAGGAGGGAATGTTAATTTCAACATAACTTCAATGAAACCATTCAATTTATAGGCGACCCTTTGCCTCAAACTCCAATGTTCCCAATCTCTGTGCATTCTGGCCTTAGTGTTTCTGAGGATGCCATGCTTGATCCTAGATTTTAGAGCAGACTAGGGGCAAGTACCTTTGTCCACTAAATCAAAAAGGTCTGGTCCATCAGTGGCTTAAAACAATCTTAAACATGGTTCCCAGGCAGAAGGTAGCAGAATAACAACATCAAAAGTAGGACCCTGGAGTCCCTGAAATGAAGGGATTCTTTTTACTCTTATCTGAAAAAAATATGACTGTTATGGGAAAAAAACAAAGCCGTTTATTTTGCTTTGGAATTTTACAAGGCAACTTGAGAAGACAAAGATTCTGCGAGAGGCAGTCTTAAGAGGGTTGTGACATGACATGCTTTCTTTCTCTAACATGCACCAGTTATAAAGGAAATGTGGGAGCTTGTTCCACTGGGCTAATGGTACTTTGGGACCTCAGGAAGAATGGTCCATTGGAATTCATTCTGTCACCCACTATGTGTAAAAAGACTGTGCTCAGCCAAGAGAGAGGTACAAAGATCATTCAGACAAGGCCACCGCTGCCTTCATTGAATTCACAGTCTGGCCTGTGAGATATATGTTTATGTACATGTATATGACCTGATACATATATAATTGGACAACATTGTTCAGTAGCCATATTTCAGTCTAATTCAGTTCAGTAATAATTTATTAAGTGTTTACCGCTGTGCTAGGTGGGTATTGGGTCTAGAAAGATAAAAATGAAAATAACTCCTGCCCTTAGGGAGCTTACATTTTATTTTGGAAAACAACATGTACACTTGTAAGTAAAATAAGTACAAAGTAATTTTTAAAGGAAGCACCAACAACAAGGAGATTAGGAAAGGCTTTGATTTATTTTTCTACTTTTTCTTTACTTATCAGGGATTCTTAACCTTATTCATATCCTGTATCCCTCTGGCAATCTAGTGAAGCTTGTGGACTCTTTTGCAGATTAATGTTTTTTAATGCATGAAATAAAATATACAAACTTGTAGGCTGGTATAAAGTTTTCAAACTATACTTTAAAAGAAAATGTTCCCATATCCCAGGTTAGGAAGTGACCTCTGAGCTGGATCTGGAAGGAAACCAAGGATTCAAAGGTCAGAAAGGAGAATGAGCTCCAGCACTGCTTTAGGTTCCCAGAGTTTGTGTAGAAGCTGAAGGTGGGGAAGGTAGTGGAACAGAGAAAACAAATGAGCCAGGCCTAGATCTGCAATCCAGCTAATAATGCTTTGCACCCATCTTGTGTCTTCATGCCCTGACATTCCAGGAAGTAAAGCCGTGAATGGCTCTGCAGCTAAACTACAGCAGTATTATTGTTGGCCAACAGGAGGTGCCACGGTGGCTGAAGCCCGAGTCTACAGGGATGCCCGGGGTCGGGCTAGCACCGAACCACACATCAAGCGACCAATGAATGCTTTCATGGTTTGGGCAAAGGACGAGAGGAGGAAAATCCTTCAAGCCTTCCCGGATATGCACAACTCCAACATTAGTAAGATTCTAGGTAAGTACCCAAGTTAGCTTCCTTCTGGTGGGGAAGGGAAGTCATTGTGGAAAGGGAGTAAACCAAGAATGGGAAGGAAAAGGAGATTCTTGCAAGGAAACTCAGATACTGCAAGGAACTTTGGCCTTTGCTAGTTTGCCTCTGTGACATTGCACTCTTCCATTTCTTTCTCTTTCTTTTCCCTTGTTCCTTTCTCCCTCATTCTTTCCTTTCCGTAATGCAGCTCAGACCTCTTGAGCTCAAGCAATCCATTGTCTTAGTCTCCCCAGTGGCAGGGATACAAGCATACTCACCATGCCCATCTTGCCTTTTCCCCAGAGTGGGACGAGGTGAATTCCTTTCTAAAACAGTATTGTTAACATTTGCTTCCATGCATTTTAGGATCCTGTGTTTTTTTGCTGATGCAATTACAGGAGTGAGGGAAAAGATTTTTTTCCCCTCTTCTTTGTAGAGGTGGAGCAGGGAGACCCTGGGTGTAAAATTCACAGGCTGCCACAAAGCCTTGGGAACACTTATAGACCTTACAGTTTTCTGCTACAATAATTCTTTGTAATATACCCCATCACAACGGCTCTTCAGAAACCACTTGAGAATACAGAGAGGGTGTGAAATTCACAGAGCTCTGAACAGTGCCTCTACTGATAACTTGGGAAACTTGTAAAATCCAGTTACCTCCTGTTAATAAGACATGACTAGTTCAAATTTTATAATTGCCGATGGAGCGTCCAGACAGCAGGACAAAGGCCCTTGGTGCCTAAGGTTGACTCAACACTTGCCTTGGCCAACCAGGACAGAATCTTCCTAAAGTAACTCATTCAATTTGGAATTATTATTATGCCCAACATATTGAACATATTTTATTCAATATGTTGCATTAGAGTCAACATGTTTCCTTTTTAAGGAAGGAAAAAAAAAACAACAGAAAGCACTGTTCTATTTAAATTGTCATGATGTGACAGATTTCCCAAGGAAGCAGATTAAGATGCTTTAAACACATTTAGAGCCAGAAACTGTGGTTTAATTTTTTAAATGTTTTGTTCAAAAGCAATAAATATTTAACCTGAATAAATATCAATGATTGGGGGCATGTACAAATACACATGTTTTGCCTCTAGATAAATAATTTAACTTAATTCTGAGATTCTGTGAGTCAATGACCTCTTTGCAAATTAGAAACATACATCAGAATGAAGAGTGGTGAAAAGTTAAAACCCAGACTTGTCCTTATAGCCTTTTAAGCTAAAGATAGATTTTTTTAATGTCACTAACAATAAAAGTATTTTTTAAAAATTCAGTACTCAATTAAGAGACATGTATGGATGCTATGGTCTTGAATCTTAGACCTCTTTTAACTGAAATGGGCTGCATAAAGATGATTGATATATAAACATGTGTGTGTGTGTGTGTATTTTTTCTGTAAGCAAAACATCCTAGAAATCAATGTTTCTCTGTCCTAAAGTTCAATATCTTGCCTGAAAGTTTTCATAATTTTAGCCTGCCATTTCAGCAACAACATGAATAGGCTTTCAGTTGGGTATAAAACCTGCCCTGTTTAAAATTTGGCAGCTGTGGAGAATCTATATTATTTGTGTGCATTCTGTGAAAAAACCATTAGGAGTATAGTAACTGTATTCATTAAAATGTAAACTTTTGGCATAAATATTTCAGGAGTGCCAGAAATACTCTATCTGTTAGGCATGGCATTAACCTGCCAGAGGCTAGGCTAGCACACAGAAAGCTATCTGCGGAGACTCTTAACACCTTTATCCACTATCCTAAGGAAGGAGCGGACAAGGGCCATACTGCAGGGCAGATCTGGGGTGCTGCTGGTTGCAGACACTATTTATACAACTTTTCCATTTGTTTACATAGGGACAGAGTTGCTGCTATCCTGTCCTCCCAGCTGCAACAGCTTTCTTCCCAGGGAAGCACACAACACAAAATGCAATTTGCTACACTTAAAAAAAACACATCCCTTCCTTGTCAAGTGTTTAGATGATTCCTTATAAACATTATTAGAGATCTGAATACTTCTACCTCTTCCTGTATAAACTGTATTAAAATTTTTAGTCATTTTATTGGGGTAGCTATGAATGAACGTTTATAATCCTTGAAAGTGGTATATATAACCTTAACTCTGCTTTCCGGTTCTTGAGCTAAAACTTCCTCAGGAGAGTTCAGGTTTTTTAATTACCACTGGTCAAAAGAAGACAATATACCCAGACAGCAGAGTTTTATATCCGTTAGGATGTCTACATCTGCTGGCCTCCGTTCAAAGGGTGGGCCTGTACTGCCCTGGATCTCTGTATGTGAGAAGCATTTATATTTCTGGAACCAAGGGAGCTCATCCTGAACTTCCTGGGCCACTGTAAAGAAGGGATAGCCTCCTTTATCAATTTATGTGAAAAAAAAAAGGCTCCAGGGTGTGGCAGATAGAAATTTAGGATTGGAGCAGAAATGCAGAAGTCTTATGAATTAAGGATATTGTATAGAGTAATTCTGACTTTGGATTAGGGGAAATGGCAGTTGTATAATGCATAAATCCCCATGCTCAGTGTCAGGGATGCAAAGATGAAAAAGGGCAATAATGTGACAGATGATTATAGAATGTAGCACACTATTTCAGAAGAATTGGGGTGACTGGTCTTGAGAGATGCCATGGAGCAGTTGAAGCCCAGAATGTCCTCATTTTTCCATGGGACCTCAGTGATATTTTGTATACAGGTTCTCGCTGGAAATCCATGTCCAACCAAGAGAAGCAACCGTATTATGAAGAGCAGGCCCGGCTAAGCAAGATCCACCTAGAGAAGTACCCAAATTACAAGTATAAACCCCGACCAAAACGCACCTGCATTGTTGACGGCAAAAAACTCCGCATCGGAGAGTACAAACAGCTGATGAGGTCTCGGAGACAGGAGATGAGACAATTCTTCACTGTAGGGTAAGATCTGTGGCTCAACCACACGAGCTTTCTTTCTACCTGGGGCCCAGTTGGAAGCCCCTTTTTTATTTCTTAAATAAATACCTCTTAGGTAACAGGCACTCACTACTGCAGGCATTAGGGACAGAGCTATCTAACAATAACAACACCACCACCAAAAAACGTTCCTGCCTTCAGGGATCTTACATTGGGAGGGAACAGTGAGTCTATGTGCAGACAGATAAGAAGAAAGTTAAAAAAATACTTAGAAAGTCATTTCAGCAAGGGAGGATACCGGCAACCAGGGACGAAGGTCAAAATAGTCTTCCTTAGAAAAAAAAGAGAAAGGAAGACTCCCAGGAGAGTGCTGAGAGTGTGTTTGGAGATAGCACTGCTGATTAGGCTCTGTTCTGGTTCAGGTTTGGTTTTTTTTCTGGTCCTGATATGTTATTTCATTAGTGTGATGCACTCTAGGTTTGCACATTCCCTCCTCTGATGCAGAAGGGCAACTCCTTTGTAATTTATAGTCTCAGAAAGCCACCTGGGGCATTAAAAGGATAAGCTGGTCACCCAACTAATATGAATCAGGGGTAAATGGGTCTTCCTCACTCCAAGCCTGGACTTTCTTTTTTCATTAATTTCTTATAGGGGACGTAAATTCATTCAGCCTTACGTGTGCTTGGCTTCTGTACTGTGGCAGCCACCTTCACAAAGGAGCCTGCAGAAGCTTGTTCTGGACTTAGTGTCCCTTTCATTGTCTAAATGAATCTAAGATGGTTGGTACCCACACAGGATGTTTCTGATAGTTAATTTAAAACAAATAAACAAACAAAAAGCCCCTGAACCTTACAAAATCCCCAGAAGCCTTCTAGGTTTCCTGCATTGTGCTTAGGATCTAATCACAATGGTCTGCTTTTGTTGTGGGCTCTACCACGAGATAATTGACCTTGACATCGGTTATGGGGGCCCTCAGTTTTTGGCTCAGAATACTGGACTCCTGTTGCAGTAAATTATTCTGCGGTGGAGGCAGCAACAATGTGGATTTTTCTTGCTGAAATCAGGATCTAGACATGTTTTTGATATCTGGGAGTACAATTTTATGTCATTCTGTTTAAGAATTAGGTAATAGATTTCTGGTATAAATTTTGACTTGGCTGACTTACTGTCTGCACCGAGAGAAGCTGTTTACCGATGGTCCCCCGGTAACCACAGTCATGGAACTGAATGGCAGTACAGATGGCTAGCCGCCCCAGATCGAAGGGGTGCGACGCCTCTCCTCCCCAGGGAGGCCCAGCAGAGAATGGAGGGATGGGAGGACAGGCACTACAACTAAAGCTAGAAGCAGCAGTTTCAGAAGCACTAATCTTTGACTGGAGCAACCCTTGGGAGAGGTCTGGAAGCAGGAATATAAATAAGAGTAGGCAACAAGAGGCATCCCATTCATTGCTGTTAACCTTAGGCAGAATTGAATCTCAGGACTGTGCCATAGGAAGGAGCAGGCTAAACTTAAATGTGTTGTGAGGAAAGAGATATCCCAGGGAAAGAAATAGGGAGCTGTTTTTCAGTTTGTAAGAACAGTTGAGAAACGTAATGCAGGGAACAGCAAATTAACTTCAGAATAATGTGTGATGTTGAAGAGTTTGCATTTGAGCAGATGACTTGAAAATGGTTTGGGAGAGTTAGCTAGTTAGTTCAGCCCTAGATGAAAAAAAGCAAAATAAAAGAGGGTTGTAAAATTTGTATGAAAATGGCACTAGTAGTAATAATAATAATAATAGCCAGAAATTATAGAGTACTTCAAGGTTTGCCATGGGCTTTATGCTTCCTAATTCACTTGATCTTTGCAACAATCCTAGGAAGTAGGTGTTGTTATTATTACTGTTTTACAGGAAAAAGGAAAGCAGAGGAGGGGTTGCCTGGGGTAGTACATAGTAGATATAATTGTGCTATGGAGCAAACTATTTCTCCTGTGTCAAGATATCTCGCATCATAGCAGGGACAACCTCCAATAAAAATACTGGCATGGTAAAGAAGTTGTGTTATCCATTAGGATAAATTAAGAGGTAATTCTAATAGCCATGACTGGAAGGCATTGGAGGAGTTTGATTGACTGCCCCCTCCCCAAATCCCCAATACAGATACTATCTAAAGGAAAAAAAATGTGTTTTTGTTTGTTTGTTTTGAGACTAGGCCTCCTTAACTTGCTCAGATTGGAAATGCATTGTCTACTCAGAGGCTCAACTCAACTGCTGATGGCATGAAAGCTTTGACTGTCTCCATGTCCATCCTGGGCTAGTTTTTCCCTCCTTATGCAACTTGATGGCTCACACTTCTTGGGTTGTCAGACTTAGTGAGGACCCTCAGTGGGCTTTATAGCCCTACTGTGTCTCAAAACTCCTGAGCTCAAGTGACCCACCAGTCCTTAGCATTCCCTAATAACAGGGACTATAGTATGGCAACACACACACACACACACACACACACACACACACACACACACACACACACCCAAAACAAAAAGAAAACAATCCAGTGATATTTTAAAAGCATCTTTGCTTACAAGTTAAAAGTGAATTGAAAGTCAAGTTCAGTAGGTCAATTGCTATGCAATTGGGAACTAGGGAACTGAGTCTTAGACATAGAGACAAGTGTACTTAATATCACCAAATGGTAAAGCTAAGATCCAACCTCAACTCTTCAAACTTTATGTGCAGGACGTTCCCTATTAAACTGTTTCTGCTTCATTGTCCCATGAAGTGAAACTGTCTTGTAAACTAATTCTGCATCAGTCTTGGATTTTTCCTAACCATCATGGACAAAGAACCCAAGAACCTGGGGACAGCCCAAGGTTTTTATTTGAACAGGAAATGGGAGGAGACCTTAGAACATTGGAACAATATTTTTGATTATCCAGAACACTCCCTCTAGAAAAGATTATTTTAGATCTGGGAGAATAAGTACCCATACTCAACTGGGCTATGCTGATAAATTTCCACAACTTTTTGTTTGTTTGTTTGTTTGTTTTTTATGGTTCTAGCTCAGTTGCTATCCCTTTCTAAGATTGGCTTGCCATTTAAATCCAAAATCACCATGCAGGATTTCTGTTTCCAATTTCTTTTACTCTTGTAAATGGTTGTGCTTGATAGATTATTAACTTCCCTAAGTTAATCTTTTGAAATTGACCTTCCTTAGATGTGAGGTTGTTACAAGTAGACTAGAAGAAAAAAACAAACATGAAATCCAAAGATTGCTATTGACTTCTTGATGGGATGGGGGGTAGGATCAATATTTATAGCTGCTTGTTGGGAAGACTTATATAACTTTCAAGCTAATAAAAATTACATAGAAAAGGCAAACACTAGCATGCCTTTTCCTAACCATTCAAATAACTAATTGCTTAAAGGTTCCTCTTTTCAATAATTCCCCTTAACCTTTTGAGAATATTTTAGAAAAATAACTACTACTAGGCAAATTTATTAATAAATTGAGTCAGACCATATCCTGGATATTATTCCCTTCCTGGAGTGTTACAGTTCAATTCAGTTCATTTCAATAAGTATTTTATTAATTGCCTACTATATACCAGGCACTGGGCTAGGTAGAGGGCTGCAAAAATACACAGGAGTTTATAATCTCGAGGAGATTAGAGAGAGGGGAGTGAAAGGATTAAGTACACAAATAACTATGATATGCAAGCAAAATAAATGTGAAGGATAGACACAGATAAGTAAGCCACAAAGATACAAGAGAATATAAATAAGTTAGATGCAAAGTAGTACATGAGATTTGGGGAGTGGAAGCATCTGAATGTATAATATTCCTGAAGAAAGCACTGCTTAATAAGTGAAGTTATATTTGGGGGATTTATATATTGTCTAAGAGCCTTCTCTGATCATCCTCATGATTTGGTAAATTTGAAATATTCTTTTGCTAGCTTCAGATTTTTCTTCAGTAATTTCAATTTTGAATCAGCCTTGGATTTATGGAACTGGGATTTAAGAAAGCCCATATAACCTTTGGAAGCCTTGGACCTCTTCTTAGAATAATTTTTTTAAATAATCAAAATAAATTTTATATAAGAAAGTTTTTAAATAATTGAAATAAATACTAAATTATAGTTGGAAGCTAGTAAAAATAAAAATGCATTTATTTTCCAGTTTAAGTTCACAGATCCCCTGAAATCCATCTGTGGACCCCTAGGATCCCTGGTGTAGATGGCCTCTGAGAGCTTACGGCTTCATGTTGGATCTAAGAGAATGATCTAGAAACCATAAAATATATGGTTTCCGATATTTTGTTGTCTGTGGTCCCATTTTTGTAGCCTGTCTTTAAAGAGAAAAATAATTCCACTCCGTACTTCTCACATTTCTAATTTCTGTGAAATTAAAAAAAAATCATATTCTCCTTATCCATAAGTGACTCGAACACTTAGCACTTTGTATCTTACTCCTAAAGGCACTGAATGGAGTCTTTAAGGTGTTTCTAACCACAGCATACATGTCTGAAACATATCCTTAACCACCGTTCTGAATGACTCTTTATAACCACATTATCATCCTGTCTTGAATGCCGAAGTCAAAGCTGGGAGGGAGAGTTTTGAAAGATGACTATTATTTAGGTCTTCTCTATAGTGGTGATTTCAGAGGCATAGTACAATCTGATTTTCATCAGGAAGATCATCTTCCTGATGTGGGGAACTAGGCAACATTTGTTTCTTGACCCGACATGGAAGAGTCTCTCAAAGGGTCAGCAAACTATAGGCATCTGCCTGTCTAAACACATAGCTCATTTTGCTACAGGCCAAAGCTAGACAGCTCTCTAGGAAAATGCTAATGATCTGGAAACGCTGCTGCAGTATTTGGCTCCCATCAGGGTCCTTGCCAATTGCTTCTGCTGCAGGTAAGTATCTTTGCCCATCTCTGCAGATGACTGCTATATGCATGACTTCTCAGAAGCAGCATACACTTTGATTTTGATGTGTTCATTCCTAATTTTGAGGACCTGCTACCTGCCACCTAGCCCCTATTTATGAAATCCAAAGTTTGGATCACAGCCTTGCCAACTGATCTGGAAATTAACATTTTAGGAGAGTAATTTCTGATAGGCTGAGGCCTCATGTACCAACTGGGGCTTGCTGGAAATATTTTTCAGTCAATCATTTACTCAGTCAGAAAGTATTTTTGTGTCATCTACCATGGGCCTAGCCCTCTATAAGACACGATGGAAGACAGAAATGGTAAACAACAAAAATTGATCTAGGGGAAAGAACAGATGGAAATACATAACATGATTCTTTAACTTTGATGGTGGTGATGATAGTTGTAAAATCTGATATTTCTGTGTAATACTTTTAGGTTTGCAAAGCACTTTGCTTGCATGTTCTCATATGTACAATATTTAGTATGGTGTTGTAGCCTTTCAAAGATCCTTAATATCACTAGTGTGGAATATTCATTTCACTGATACACATCATTCATGGATCTTTTGCCTGTTCTACTTCACTGTCTTACTCTATTGCTTTTTTTCCCAGGGTGGAAATAGCTCTAGTTTCTCACTTTTCATGGCCTTCTTTGGTGATAGCAAGATTATCAGATCCATGCTTTTTTAGCCTTTAAGAGGCATAAGGGGCTTCACAAATTCACAAGTTTTTAGTCATTGTAAATAGTGAAATAGTGGATTCAAATTTTGGATTTGCTAAATATCCATTGGGCCCTGGGGCAAGTCATGACTTCCCTTTGACCTTTTTCTATCAATGGATCCATATTATATTTTGATGCATCTGTGCTTTTATCAATGTGGCTATTCCTTCTTCGAGGATGTATTGTAATCCATGCAATGTGATTCTTATTCACAAATCTTGTAGAGAAGACTTTGCTCAACAGTGGATTCCTGTCTCTGGATCTCTGAATATTTTGAATGGGTTTCTGCAACTCTTTGGCAGATCTTCTGTAATCCCTCTCTTTTAATCCTTGAGCAGCTCCCCTTTTTTTCAGATTACTGATAATCTTGATAAAGATCCTGATCCTACTTCTGGAATGTGAGTCATCATCATTGGTGCAACCCCCATACATCTACCTTGTATCATTCCATTGTTCTTTAGATTTTGATGTCATATTATTTCTAACACTCTAGCAAGAGTCACAGTTATAATATGTCTTAGGAGAATATTGAGATTTCTTTAAAAAGAGCTTTGCCATCAGAGAACAATTTCCAACCATTGAAAATGCTGCTTCATTTCCCAAATAACTCACTTTGGACCTATTCAAATGTGGGTCTAACTCATTGTCCAACTATAATACTTGTCTTAGATATAGTCATGGTCTAGCTCATCTAATTACGTGCAATTGTTTGGACATAATATAGTTGTCATCCATTTGTTTCATTATTATTATTATTAATTTTGGTTTCTGTATGTGGATTATTCTGCTAATCTCTTTTGAGTGGGTATATAGTCCTTGAGAAGGATAGCTAGGTGGTATAGTGGGTAGAACTCTGGGCCTGGAATAAGGAAGACTCACCTTGCTGATTTCACATCTGGCCTCAGATACTTCTTAGATATATTGACTCTAGGCTAATGACTTAATCCTGTTTGTCTTATTTTCCTCATCTGTAAAATGAGTTGGAGAAAAGAAATGGTAAACCATTCCAGTATATTTGCCAAATAAACCCCAAATGGGGTCAAGAAGAGTTGGAATTGATTGAAATGACAAAACAAGAAGTATCTCCTTGGAGGAGAGTATTCCTTTGTTTTTCACAAGGTCATCTGCAAACAGGTACATCTGTTCGGAGCTTGCTCAGAATATCCTTTTGACAATAGCAGATATCTTTGACAGATCTATTTTTTCCATCTCAAGCCTCGATGAATAAGATCACTGAAGAAGGTTCTTTTCAATTACAATTGCCAAGGAAACTTGCATGCCATTAATATATGTATGGGAGTCACTTTTGTTGGAAAGGATAACTTTGGGCTATGTTTTACTCATTGCAGTCAAATGCTATTTTGTGATCCACAAATAGAAGATTAAAATTTTGTGGCAGTGCAGATATGGTCTGCTCTAAAGAATTGTCTAAAGTCTTTCCTGTGTCCCTCACCATATGTTCATCAAAAATACATTTAATACATATAAAGACCAATCTCCTAAAGATATTATAGAGCTATGAAAGTAGGCATATGGTTCTGTAGTTGCATTGTCTTCTCATTCCCCCTTTTTATTTTTTTTGGCAATAATATTATTTATAGTACTTTACATTCTTTCAAAATGTTTTTTAAAGTTACCTTGAAAATTCCTCAGTGCCTTTAAAATTATTTAGCTTCAAAAAAAATTATTTAGCTTCCAGGAGGAATTTCTTCTGTATAAAATTGGTGAGAGCTAGCTGCTATTTCTTATTTTTTTGAGTGCTTTTTCCAGTTACAGCACAGCAAAGACTGAGGTCTTCTAGTGCAAGTGTGGTAATTCTATTGATATCAATGATGGGAATAGGTTACTATAGAAACACAGGCAGATCTGCTCCTTTCCACATCTATTTGTTATCCTTTCAGTTTCATGTTCTTTGGATTATCTGGTTTAGCTAAGTCATAATAGAAAGAAAGTTTTCTGCAGGTTTCTCTTCCTCTTCTATTGCTTTGGTGAGGTGATACATTGTCCTCTAAAAGCTTGCATTACCCTTAGCTAATGGGCTTTTGGAGATCAAGTGTTAGTTGGCTGAGATTTCTGGGTACTTTTGGCCTCTTCATTGCCAATTGTTTTACAATGGTTAAATTTTTCTATTCATACAAGATAATCTGTCTTTACTCTTTCAGAGTAATAGCCATTCCTACCCCCCACCTCTCCCCTGACCCCATATGCTAAAGTTATTCCTTCAATTCCTCCAGCAAATCTGTTAAAAAACTGTCCTGCCTTATTCCTGAATTTTCTAAAATAAAGGGTAATAGTGTGCTCTGTAGGCTGGATTCATATCAATAAGTACTGGCAAACACATAGACTTTTTAAAAAGTGTAATTGTATTTTTCAATGAACAACAAAAAAATCCATCTCCTCCTACTTTCACCTCATCTCCCTCCTGCCATGTTAAAGAGAAAAAGAAAACCTTTTGTGGAAAATTATAGCTTATTAACAAATATGTAAATTCATCAATATGTCCTTTATATGTTAATCTTATAATTTGTAACTGTCATAGGCATTCTGGTGAATAAGATGAACCTCTTCTGGTCACATCTGAGTTTGTTTTGCTATGAGGCCACATAGTCTCCTAGCAGAGAGAAAGAAGGAGATGGACTTTTTACTCATTAGGAAGGGCCTGAAGGGCAAGGGAAGGGCTGACACTTGACTCTCCAGGGAGAGCTCGATCAAGAGAAAGCTGTTCTGCAGACTGACTGCTTCTCTCTCCTTGAGGAAGAAGGGGAGAGGGAGGGGAAAGAGTAGCACATATCTTGCCCCTGGATCTAGATGGCTCTGGAGGGGAAAATAAGGCAGATGACCTTGCACAGCCCTCCCTCCCTCAAATCCTATTCACTTGCATGTCATAGCATCACCTCCCTGAGATCGTGGTCCTCTTCCAGAATGAAGGACAAACAACAACCATCTCTGGGAAGGTGGAGAAAGAGAAAGGGCAGAAAGAGACAAAGATGGGAAGACGGGGAGGAGAAAAGGAGGAGGAGGAGAGAGATAAACAGACAGACACAGAGAGAGAGAGACAGAGAGAGAGGCAGAGACAGAGACAGAGAGAGGGAGGGAGGGGAAAAAAGAGGGAGGGGGAGACGGGAAGATAAAGAAATAGGCAGGGAGGAGGAAGAGGGAGAAGTGCAGGGAGTGGAGGTTGGAGGAAAGGGAGAGTGAGAGAAAAAGGTGAAAGTCCCATTGTGATCTCAGATCTACTGGTCCAGATTCAATATCATGGCACTCAAACATAAAAGATATTATAAGCTATTTAATAAAATCCTTCATTTTATAGATAGGGAAAATGAGATCCAGAATGATGAAGTGACTTTGCTCCAGAATCATACAAAGGGCAAAGTCAGTGTTTGAACTTAGGTTTTGACTCCAGATCCAGAATCGTTTTCCCTCACTGTGACACTTCATTACTCGGGCCACATATTGAGTTCTTTCTTGGTGAATTTTATTCCTATTTCTTTCTTCCTGAGATTTTCTAGTTTAAAAGCCCTATATCTCATCTGAGGTTCCCTTGTTTTTGAAGGATAAACCAGTTTTGAGTTAAGCTTTGCCTACTCTTTTAGGAATAGAAAGCTGTCTGTCTCTGGAGATCGAATCCAAATTCTTCTTGAGGCACTTTCAAGCTGTGTGACTCTGGGCAAGTCACCCACCTCCCCCAGTTTCCATTCTTTATCTGTAAAATGTCAATTAAATGATCCCTTCCAAAGTCTTTTTCAGTGCTCAGTCTATGATTCAGTCAAAGAAGGCTCTGGGACCCTCTTCCCTAAGTTCTGTCATTCTAGCTGAAACCAAAGTGGGAAAGGCAGAGTTAATATTTCTCCCCCTCTTCTTCCCCTCCCACCCTGCCACACTCTCCATTTCAAACAGCTCTATGCTAACTTATTGTTAGGTTATAGCTATGATATTGCCAAAATGGGAGAGCCGTTAGACTCCTAACATTCTATTTATCAATGTCCCATTTTTCAGAGTCAACAGCTTGTTTAAATAGGTCAAGTCAGAGCTGTTGTAATTGCATGCAATATCTTCTCTTTATCCTGCCCACTGATTTGCTGTTAATTTTTTTTGTCTTTAATTAGTTGATCAACTTCAAATAGACACTTAATTCTGAATTAGTTCCATTATTGGCAATGTTTTTGTTAGATTTGGTATTTGTCATGCTCCTGCCCTTTCTGACTCTCTTCTTGCAGAAAAGGTTCATAGTATAATGAATTATTAATAATAATAATGAGAATAATAATATTAGCTAATATAAAATCCCTTAGTTGCATTATATTATTAGTGGCTGCTAGGTGGCACCATAGTGCACAGAGCATTGGACCCGGAGAAGAACTGAGTTCAAATGTGACCTTAAACACTTACTAGTTGAATGATCCTGGGTCTCTCACTTCCTGTCTTAGTTTCCTCATCTGTAAAATGGGAGGAATAATAGTGTCTCATTCCTAGGGTTATTTTGAGTATAAAATGAGATGCCTAATGTGTTTTGTAAGCTTCAAAATGCCATATAAATGCTATTATATCTATTATTGTTTTTTTAAATCACATTTGAATCTCATCAATCCTCTCTTGCTGAATGGGCATCTGACATGCAGAAAGGTTAAGTGATCTGAATTGTCTTAGCTGATGAGTTAATAGAGCATCTAAAACTTGGATCCAGGTTTTCTGATATCATGGCTAGAGCTTTTGAACTCCATCACACCATCCTAGTCACAGGACCTGCAAGAGAAATCTTGATGAAAAATCTCAGATTTGATGTCTGCCCTCACAACATTTAGACTCCAGTAGAAGTCTGTTTAAAATGTTCACTCTTTTTCTTATAGAAGTTAACATTTACAAAGGGATGCCTCAAGAGATGAATGGTCCAAGTTTTCTTGTACCCATTTGCCAGATGAGAATACTGTAGCTAAATGTGGCAAAGCAGCTCAGGCCTTCTTATTCCTTATTTAGCATTTTTTCCTCCTGCATTGCCACTGTGGACACAGTCTTTGATCATTTTAATATGCATTTTCCTGGGACGATGAGAGGAAAGATGTTTTCTGCCTATTAGGTGGGAGATGCTTTAAAGCAGCATGTTTGACTTCCCACCAGACACCAAGGATGAACTGTCTAGAAAGGGAGAAGATGGAGTCCCTTTATCAGAGGCATTACTGATCCTTGAATGATAGCTTAGATTCACCCAGGCCACACCAGGCTGCCCTTCTCCTGTCTCTGCAGAAATGGGTCATGGTTTTTATTCCCAGAGACTGACTGACTTTAAAGGAACTTCGCGGGTCAGTGACCAACCTTCTGTGCTCATTGCCTGCCTTCTTGGTCACCTCAGTTCACAGAAGATTTTTCAGTTCCATTTCTTTTATAAACAAAAGGAAAGACATGTAGGTGAAAAGACTGCAAAGGGATTTCCCAGGACAATTTTGCTCCTCTTCCTGATGTTTGCACATGGGCCCCAAGCTCTGTTTTCTCTACAAGCCTTGGAATATGCTCACTAGGGCTCCCCATCTGGATAACAGATGGTTTGCCTACAATGATAAAGGCCAGAGAATGCCATCAGTCCTGGGGCCTTCCTCCATGATGCTAGTTTTTATTCCTTTGGCTCCAGAATAGGTGGCCTTCAGCAATACTAGTTCTACTAATGTCATTTTCTGATGCCTGATCCTGAAGGTACACCTGGGTTTCCAAAGGTTATGCCTGCAGAGCATAAACTCTAACATATCCTACTAAGCTTGGAAGGTTTCAGCTGTGGTCCTGGTGATAGTCTGCTCCCGGGTGGACTGAGCCAAGTAGGCTAGAAACTACAATGTGGCTGTTCATTTATTTACTTATCTTTCTGTTTTTGTTTTGATTTTTGTCAAAGCAACACATGAAGACCATTTATAGAGACGTCTGTATGTGGGATATTATCCACATATGTAAAGTCACAGATTCTGGGATAATCATTCTAATTTCAGTAGTCCTTTAGGATATAGAAAATACTTCCTCACAAAAACCTCAGGGAGTAGCTACAAATATTATCATCCTAATATTACAGGTACTTTCTTAGTTGGGTGACCAGAGGGAAGTTGTGAATTCTTTCTACTGGAGGAAACATGCCCAGAGAAGGAAAGAGATTTTGTCTTTGGTCATCCAAAATTTGAAGTTAGGTTTTTTGACTCTTTCAGTTCAATTTGCTTTTTAGGGGGAGGCAATCAGGTTTAAGTAACTTGTCCAGGGTCATATAGCTAGTTACAGACTGAGGCTGGATTTGAACTCAGGTTGTCCTGCTTCTAGGAGTGGTGCTCTCTATTTACTGTATTACTTAACTGCTCGCCCCTCCAAATATGTTTTCCTTCCATAATGCTGACTCCAAAATACTACCATCCTTGCTGTCTCCCAGCTTTGTCTTCTTACTGTAGCTTGACCAAATAGGGGACTTCAATTCTTGGAAAACAGCTTCAGTAACTACTGTGGTCCTTCAGGTCCTTTTTCTCTCCTCCATTAAATCTCCCCCTTCTTGGAAATGAGTTCTAACAGCATTTCGCCCCTGAAGGGTTCTGGGTAAATATCAAAACATTGCCAGAGTGAAGCCATTCTAATTTGCATGTCTGGGAATATTATCTTCTTCATATTTTTTTTTCATCATAGAGATCACAGGATTTTTGAATTGCAAGGGACCAGTTCCACTGAGCTCCATATAATTCAGTAGTGGATTTTTAGATATATTTTATGTGTATCTTTTGTGCCAGTAAATGAGATAAACAGATTTTATATATGCATGTGTGCACACACATGTATGTATACACATATACATATGCACACATGTATGTGTATATGTATATGTATATACATATATAATGTAGGTACATATTTATTTTATTCTTCATTGCCAATTTAATAGCCAAATACTATCAGACAAAGAAAGTCTCCTTAACATGAGTTTGAATCTGTTTCACATCTCGTTTTCTCATCTTGTATTTTCCTCCTAATTGCTCTGATTGTTGGGGTTGAGTATTTTGATCATTTGATCAGTTTTAAATTGATGATTGAGTCTTAAGTCAACTGCTCTTCTCGGATCTTGAAAAATAGATGAAAACCCAAGTGTTTTCAAATATCCATTCTCTTCTCAAATCTTCCTCCAGTGAAATACTATTCTGTGAAAGTGCCCATAGGTTCTCAGAAGCTGTGTCAATGGAACACAAGCCCTGGCAAGGGCAAGCTGGAAAGGCTTTAATTGTGCACCCTACATCAAACAAACTGTATGTCTGCCATCTGAGAACTAGTCTAACTAAATTAGGAGAGACTTAGCAGCAGAGAGGGTTGATAGCAAGGAACAGCTTTTTTGGGGGGGAAAGGGTGTTGTATAGCAACTCATAAAAGACTATTATGAAGCAGAGGGATTTGGTGATGTGCATTGGTGGAAGGTTATACTGATAAAATTACAGATCTTTATAGTATTAAAATATATGTTACATAATTCAAGTAGTTTTTTTTTAAATGCAGTTAAAAATGCAACAATTTCTGTCCACTAAGAGATCAGTGTCACAAAACCAACCAACCAACTGAGGGAAGAGAATACCCAGGAATAGATATGATCAATAGCATCAGATGTAGCAGAGAAGTTGAGAAAGATGAGGACTGAGAAAAAAGGTCATCAGAAATCACTGGTTACTTTGGAGAGATCAGTTTCAGTTGAATGATGAGATCAGAAACCAGATTGCAAACAATTGAGAAGGAGGAGAGAAATGGAAATAAAATGATGGGATTGGGGGTAGTTGGGGAGGAAAGACAATTTCTCCCTCCTCCCCTTTAGGAATTTAATCTTGAAACAGGAGAATATAGAGATTGATAATTTTTAAGTGAGTGAGTGTTTCAAGATGGGGGAGATTTGGTTAGACTTGTTGGCAGCAGAGAAGAAAATGATAAATTAGGCAAGGACCGAAGACTGAGAGAAGTGATACTGAAGACAATCTGCTGGGAAAAAATTAGGGGGAATGGAATCAAGAGTACACATAGTGGCATTGATCATGGTGAGGGGAATGGTCACTTCTTCATTAGAGACTATAACAAAGTAAGAGAGAATAAAGAATGTTCTCTAAGGGACGGGGTGTTGAGAAGAGGAGAGAGCTCATGGCAAATTGTCTAAATCCCTATTGTATATCAGAGGAAAAAAGGTCCTCATAAAACATGTAGTCCAGTAAGCAAAACCCAACTGTAAATGATCAGAGCTGATGATATGTTCATTATTTCTGAAGATAGTAATCTATCTGCCCATCTTTTATGAACAGCAAATCTTAGTTTGGCCTTGATGCTATGAGTACAGGAGACAATGTCTGGATCACAGTCTCCTGGTCATCATAGTGTGAGCTCCCATAAAATGGATTAATATTATTGAAAATTTATATTATAGGAAAATTAGTATCATAGGAAATTCACTCATTGTATGAATAAGTCAAAAATATTCTTGAAGCAATCATCAGAATTCAGTCAAACCTAATGAGGCCTTCGCTGCCTTGGGCAGGTGAGCGTGAAATTTAATTTGTGCTCGTTGTCCCAAATGGCAGCAGTTCCAACTTTACTGATGTAGTATCAGTGTCTTTGAGAGGGAAATCCACATTTCATGAGATACTCTCCATTAGACCTTGAGACTTCTCTATTCTCTCTCTCTTGCAGACAGTCTAGAGACTGCCATATGATTGCAGGTCAAATGGACTGACTTGGGGGGATCAGCATCCTATAGGAGGGAGTTCGGAGATCTTGTTGCTTTATTACATTCCCCAATATGGGTGGATGTGGTGAAGTATCTGTTCCATTGTGGTTTTTCTATTTTATCTCAAAAACAAAGTTTAATGAGTTGGGGTGGATGGGAGCAGGGAAGGGAGATGTGTGAGCAGGAGCAGGGGATCTATTCTGTAATAGTTAAAATCACATATAGCTTGGCTTTGTCTCTTTTTCTTATTTTGCACTAAAAATAACCAGAATAAACTAGAAGGTAAGAGCTATTTTGACAAATATGGGTCACTGGGAGCAAACATTTTGCATATCCATCTAGTCTGACCCTCTCATTATAATACAGATCAGGAAACTGAGACTTGCCCAAGTTCTTACAGGTTATAAGTTTCAGTTGTGGCACTGGAATCCAAGTCTCCCTGATTCCAAGTCTAGCATTCTAACAGCTATACTCCATCTATTATTTCTGGGCTTGTTCCTTTTGAGATGGTCATCCCATTTAAGATGTATATACCCCAGCTCTTTATCAGACTCCTGTGACATGCATTAATAAGGAAACCTAAAATGTCTCATGTCAGTCAAGCGTGGCCACTCTCTGTGTCTCTGGAGTAGTTTCTTGTTTCTTAAGTCCCAGTTAAAATATCTGTGGACCCAGCTGAGAAACTGAAGTGATCACATGTCCCAGCCCGAGCCAAAACTGCCCTTCTCAAAGGTCCTGTAAGCTAAGCTAGAATCTGAAGAGGCCATGAGGCGCTTTAGTCAGAGGCTGTCCGTCACTTTCTCTTCAGAAAGACTCTATAGCCTTGTAGAGGGCAATGTGTCACTTTTCGGAGGACAATAAGAGCACTGGAGCCTTTTCAAACCCTGACAGAGCTTAGAAAGGCGAAGCTGCCAGGGCTTTCTAAAGCCGACTTGCTCCTCCAGCTCCAGGGACTCTCAGCAGCCACACATGCCAAGTTCTGTGCTGGTTTCCCGATTAGGGAAATAATAGAAACTTTGGGAAACTTCCTGTCCTTTTTCAGCCTTCTATTTTCCCCTCAATAATTTGGTGAGGGAGCTGCGGTGGTATAAGGATTATAATCCACATTTGTAGGTGAGGAAACAGTCGTAAACTGGGAAATAATAAAACCCTATTAATCATTCTGTATTCCACCATGGTTGGAAAGTTACCTTAGCTTGGCACCCCCATCACCGTCTGGGAAATAAGTAGAAGCAGCAGACTTGCCCCTCATTGAAAACCTAAATGGACGTGTTTTTTATTCTTTTTTTTTTTTTTTTTATGTTGTTTTCATATAGGCAACAGCCTCAGATTCCCATCTCTACAGGAACGGGTGTTGTGTATCCTGGTGCTATTACCATGGCAACTACCACCCCATCTCCTCAGATGACGTCTGACTGCTCCAGCACCTCGGCCAGCCCGGAGCCCAGCCTGCCGGTCATCCAGAGCACTTACGGCATGAAGACGGACGGCGGGAGCCTGGCCGGGAACGAAATGATCAACGGCGACGACGACATGGAAATGTACGACGACTACGAAGATGAGCCCAAATCAGACTATAGCAGTGAAAACGAAGGTCCCGAAGCCGTCAGTGCCAACTGAGGAGTGTTTGCAAAATCAAAATGCTCAGACTGGGTTTTTTTTTTTCTTCTTTATTTTTTTCCTGAACAAAAAAAAAAAAAAAAAAAAAAAAGTCTTAAAGAGCCCGCATGCATTTGTGGCTCCCCAATTACATCAGCAGAATGGTCTTAATTGTTTCATAATGTGTGAGACAGATGGAGTTTTCCCTGATTTTTCATGAACTTGTGTTTTTTTTTGTTTGTTTTTTATTTAGGTGAAGACATATATTAAATATGAGACATCGGGACTTGAAAACTTATCTGAATCTATAGCTGTCTTACCAGTCTTACTTTTTTTTTTTTTTTTGTCTTATTTTTTTTTCTCTTTTGGATGTTGATAAAGGTTTAAGTTACTGTTTTTAGATGGGGTTAAACATTCTCACTCAGGTATGCTGTGCCGGCCTACAGGTTGTGAATGTGTTTTTATTCTGAATTATGTTAGCAAACAACTGCAGATTTCATCTTGTGAACGCGAGCAGAATGTCTGCGGGCACGCGAGCACGGCTGCGTGCAGAGCACTTAAAAAAGGCCTCTGAATTCCATTTTTCCATGTGTAGAGTTGAACTTCTAATGTGCCAAACTTTTTCATCACTCTTGAATCTTAAAAAAAAATTTTTTTTTGAAAGTCTTAAGGGAGACACTGCAAAGTCTTAGACAATCCTTTGGCATCTTAAAAAAAAAAAAAAGGATAACCACAGGTTGTATTTTTTTTTCCTTTTTTTTTCTTTTCCAGAAAATGGTAAAGTACTCAGGAATCTGGAGACAGGATATTGTAAGGAGTGAGCTTGGTTGCCACCGTGCATGTACCCAACTGCTTTTGCCTCTTACTGTGCCATCAGTGTGTGACATGATATGATATGATGTGATGTGATGTCCACACAACAGAGCGATCACCAGTTATGAACAAGGCTGCTTGTCCCTGTGTGAGGCTGCCTCTCACAACCCCCATTACCCCTTTGCCTTTAACCCTGGCATTCAGTCTTAAACATATTTTCTCTTAAATAATTTATTCATTCCAGAATGTCAAGGGTCCAATGATTATTTATTTTAAAAAGCATTGTTGGTGGCATTAACTTAACAATCCTTATTTCTACCCTTCTATCCTCAAACCTTCCCCCCAACTTCCCTTTTTTTTTTGGTCCTCCATTACCTGCTACAGACATGAAAATGTATGCAAGGATTGTATGTCCCCAGAACATCTGGAAGCATTTCTTAAACATAATGATAATTCAAGTTAATTTTTTTAAAGCCAAAAAAAAATTATTCTTTACAGTAACTGGCTATAGTAACTTGCTGCCCAGGTATAGGCCCTTATAGCTGACCAGGCCAGCCTTCTGACTTCCTATTCTATGTCCAAGTCCTATGGGAGCTGATCTCAGCAGGGAGTGAGGAGGCAGGCTTCAGGGCCTCCCCAGCAGGAGGGACAGACAAGAAAGCCCAGAAGGCAAATCCCTATCTGTGTTTACAGGACCCACCCAGGAGCTAGTGGGGAAGAGTGAGCCAGTCCTGGCCAGCAGAACCATTGGTTGTGTGGGGCTCAGGTTTGTTCTCCTACACAGGGAGAAGTCACCCAACAGCCTCCATGCTGTGTGTAGAGAGGTTAATAGTGAGGCAGGATGCATCTGGGGACTGAAATGTAAACTTTGGAGGAGCCAAAAGAGGAAAAAAGGGAGAATACCCATTTGTGAGAAGCTCCTGCTTTTAGAACCAAGGAACCAAGAGCTCAAAGGCAGGTAGAAGAATTTCTTTGGCTGCTTCTTTCACCCCCACAAATAAATCACCATCTCTACAGCAGGTGGGGTGCACACATCCAGCCTTGGTTTATGTGTGTGCCTAGAATGGGAGATAATGTAGGGAACTTAATTCACCATGCACATGCAGCATCCATCCCTGGAAAGGTCTCCTGCTTGACTATAGGGCTCCTGGACTCCCAATGATACCACCTCCCTCTTGGGTCCACAGCTTGATTCTCTGCCCACTCCTATCTGAGTTCTTTTTGCCTTGCCCCTACTGTCTCCATTCAGAAAGCCAATGTCCAGGCCTATTCATCCCCAATGGGACAAAATACAAGCTCATTATGAGGACCTAGGAACAGGGCTGTCAGATTTCTTGAGCCATCTCATCACTTGAAAGCGACTAGCAGATCTTTGTATTTATTTTCTCCAAACCCAAGGCCATACCCAATAGCAATAAACAGGTCTAGCCAAGGGGAGCCTGAACTCTGGGCTCCCATTAGCTGGTGAGCGCTCTCTATAAGCTGTTATAGGTACTGATAGACAAGTTGTGTTCTTAACATCAGTTGGGGATCAGAACTTTGTTTGAATACGTTTTTGCTCAGAAGAGGAGGAGGAGGATTACTTACTAAAGATGGACTATTTATTATATCGTCTTACTGACTTATCCAGTTGGTCACCTCTCCTTAGTTCTTTCTCTTACCCACTCCCTCCCCTTCCCCATTTCCCAACACCTTGCTTGCTCCTTCCTTCTTGGTTCTGTTGCATAGGTAGAGTGCTGTATGGCTAGCATTGTGTCGTCTGTAATTAATTTTGCACAAAGGCAAACATTTAGAGTAGTTGGTTAATTTTGTTTTGTTTTTATGACCATGCCAAAATAATATTCTGGGCTGGTGGAGAACAAAGGACTGTTCTTTAGGACTGAAACTTGATTTTGCTCGTAGTACAAACACACACACACACACACACACACACACTCACAGATGTTGTTTTGTAAGTGTTATAAGCACTGGATATAAATGGTATTTTTTATCACTTCTGACTAATGTGAAACTGTTGTACGAAAAATACATGAACAAAAGTCATCTGTTTCGACTCGTGTGGGCTTGCCCCGCAGTTGCCGGATTTGAGTCATTTTATGTCTTGTTATTTCATTTATTTATGCAAAATCCATGCGTGTATGAACACTTTGTTGGAGCCGCAGCCCCTGCCCGCCTCAGCGCCGGGGTTCGGTCATTTCTAGCCACGTTCTTCAAAAAATGAAAGGCTATTCAGGAAGGATCTGATTGTAAACGTCTCATTCATTCGTTGGGTCAGACGGGAAGGTTGTATCTGGATCTCAATGGTGCGCATAAGCAATTTATTGTATTTATTAGCCAACTTTGGCTCTAAATGTTGGTGGAAATTAAGAAAGGACAATCGTAGCGATAGCTTCATTTTACTTTTATCGGGGCTCGAAACAAAGTCTTTTGATGAATCTACCATCTCATTTTAGATTTTTTTTAAAGTGTAAATATAACATAGGAAATAGAATTTTATTTTTGGTTCATGAATAATTAGTGAAGTATAAGTTATGTATTTACTTATTCTGTTCTGTATCCATGTATATTGGTCCATATTAAAAGCTGACAAGTCACTGTACCTCATGCAAATGCTGAATTATCAGAGTGAGAGATCAGTGAGAGCGGAGGCTTGGACCTATAGCTGGGATAGCAAGACCCCTCACTTGGGCTCTCACTGAATTTAGAAGATACCGTCCACAGACAGACTCTTTTTTTTCTTATAGAAAGTTGATACATTGAAAATACCAAATTTCCAGGATAGCTGATAGGAAACTCAATTTGCTTTGTGAATCCAAGCAGAATGCATGAAATAGTCCTGTTACTGTTTGATAGCAGAAAGCATGAATAGCATTTGGAAAGCAAAAAAAAAATTCTGAAGATTAGACTCATTAATAAAGCCCCATCCTCTGCTCTGCCCCCATCATACCCCAATACTAAATAGTTTGAATAATATGAGACTCCTTATTTTTGTGTCCATTAGTTCATAGTATCGTCATTGCAGATGAAAATGATTTACACATTGTGAGAGGACTTATGGGACTTTTCCCTATCACTTGGAATTGGGGCACCGGCAGGAAATACTCTTTTAAACCATTGTGCCATGTAGTTAATGGTGGGATAATATGTACATAATATGTATGTGTGTCTGCACACATATTCATACGCACATATATACACTGATATACATGTGTATATGTGTGTGTATATATGATATGTATATATACATTGTACATATTGCTTTTGTCTTCAGACTTTGCTCCAACTCCTGAAATTATATAATTGTGAGGGAGGGAGCGGGGCAGGAAGTCTGTGAACAAAAGCCGTCAGGCTATTCCTGTGCTTAAAGAACAAATGTGGTGTTTTTCTGTTTGGGACAATTATAAAACGTTTGTTTTCAAAGATACTCAGATCATGACAAAGTTCAACCCCATCTACTCCCATGGTTTTCCTTTATGAAACACTGGCCCCAGGAAAAGGCTTGATCTGAATTCCCAGTGGTCCTCCCACATCTGGTTCCGGAGCTTATCTAAGAAAAGGCTGAAGATGGCTGCCTTCACAACCTGGGATGCATTAGGCCTGTTGAACATCAGGGGATTTATTTCTCAGAAGGCCAGTGAGTTACCATGTAGTGTCAAAGCTGAAAGAAAAGACGACATTCTTTCCCTTTGGGGAGGTTGGGGGTGAGGGGTGGCAGGGGACTCCCAGCATTCCCAGCCCTGCAAGGAGTGGGGGAAGCCATTTATAGGCTCAGAGCATGCCTCTTGATCCCCTGAGGAGAAACTCATTCTGGCCCAGCCCCCATCTTAGTCCCCCCACCCCTCCAGTTTGGCCTAATTGCTTTGTAAGAGATGGTTTTCCTCAGTAGTTGACCAGAAAGGTCACATTGCCATTTGAGGCCATACAAGATACACCCTGTGCCCAGTGCCATTGAATTACCCAAGAATAGCTGGTTAAATGTAACTGATGCTTTCCTGGGTCTTTGTTTTTCATATAAAAGGGACAAATGGTGCCCCCTCTCTGAGGGACCTTCCATTGGTATTCATTTAAGAATGGACTTGGCACTTACATCCATTCTTCTCAAAGAATAATTGTGTCTGACCTCATCCGCCCTCCTATGAAGCACTTGTTTTACCGCCTTCTTGCGCCACCCCCCCAACCTGACAAGCTTTTCTTAATAAATGACTTCTCTCTGTGATTCCTTTTGACCACGTCCCATTTTTCTTATACTGTATAATGTTAGGACCCCAAGGTGAATGTGATATAAGAATTGATCATCAGAAATAATCAATATGCAAACGTATTTGTTTTCCCTTCCTCTTCCATCAGAAGTTGAGCCACTTGTTCCTGAATTCCTGCTTTATGGAAGCAGGAAACTGTGGTTCAGAGGGTGGGGCAGAGATAAGGGCCTCTAGGATGGGGGTTAGGGGTTGGGGGGGATTGCTCATTGAAAGCTATTTTCAACTTGATATGGATGGCAACACACAAGCTAGAGAGCAGCTTGGCAGTAGGGTGTGCTCTGAAATTCCTCTTTCTGAAGAACCCCAACTGAGGTCCTCAATGCTCCTGGATTCTGGGGAAATGTGCAAATATTTCACTGTGTGTGTTTGTGTGCACGCTGCCCCTGTGCATCATCTTTCCTTCCGGCCATCCTTCTGTCTGTCTACCTTTTGTTTGTGTGTTTTTGCTTTTTTTTTTTAAAGCACAGGTTTTATTGTTACTTTTTCCTCTTCCATATCGCTCCACCCACCCCCAGCTTGTAGTGTGATAGAATCCTTAGCATTTCTGTCCATCCATTATTGTATTTGCCATGTAAATTTTTTTTTATTACATTAAGACAAGCTTATAAGCTGTTACTACATAACTTATCTTACTGTAACTCTTTTTATTTCCTGACGTAATTTGTTTGTGATGTATATTGTGGGATTGTACTCTATGTTAATTTAATCAGCACAATTCACTGACATGCTGGACTGACATGCTAGCTGCTGTTTCCAATTGTAAAGTTTGTGTAGGGCTGTAGGGACAACTACAACTCTGTTGTCAAGGTACTATGCTCTGGTTCCTATAGCAACACTGTGGGTGTGGCCCTGGAGATGCTAGGGTTGCTGTTGAGATATACACCCTCTAGCAAATTTTAACTGGCAGGTTTTCTTCATAGAAATTCTATGTACAATGCAGGTACCTACCTGGGCCCATGGCTGGTAATGATTTGGGCGTTTAGAGGAAAAAGATTAAAAAAACAAAAACTAGTGTCTATTGCTGCTTTGAATATGTTTTAAAGTCTGAAAATGTAAATAGTTTATCAAAAAAAAAAATCTTGTACAGTCCAGTGTAAAGTTTTTAAATGAACTTACAGGTTGCCATCACATCTTTCTCACCCTCTCCTCTCAACACCGAAAACAAAGTTTGCTAAGGATAAAAAACTATTGATGACAAAGTAATCTCTCAAGTTATAAAAAGAAAAAAAAGTTTTAAAAAGAGAATCATCGTTCTTAGCTTTGTTGCATAAGCAGACTTCTTTGGGATTTTGTTGTGCAGTATTGACGTGAGGTAAATTCGATATTCAATAATCTCTCAGTGGTACTTTTAAAAAGTCTTCTCCTCCTCTTCTGCCTCAGTAATTAATGGAAAAGACGCAGTTGAAAGGCACACTGTCTTTATATATTCTGATGTATGTTGGCACCCCTGCTACATATTTCTTTTTTCTTCCTTTTATCTTTTTCTTTTCTTTTTTTCTTTTTTCCTTCTTTCTTTCTTTTTTCTTTACTTTTTGTTTTTGTTTTTGCACAAGGTGCTTTCCTGATATGTTAAACATGCCACCATCCTCCGGTGATACCATATAATATGCCATGATGGGGGGTATAACCCTCCCCAGGGGAGTGTCTATAAGAACTGCCTATTTATGCTCATTTACCTCAAGACTGTCCTCTCTACCCGTAATCTAGTCACCATCACTCCATCTTTTGTACTGCTGTTGACACTTACAAAATTAAAGATAAATTTTGTTTTATGACATCTGCGAGTGTCCTTTTCTATGCGTCACATTTCCCTCCCCCCACCTTGTCCAATAAAAAACAAAAACTGGAGTCAGCAGTGTTGTGCTGGGTGTCTAAAGGGGACTGTTGGGCCACCTAGTTGTGTTATGTTACCAATCTTCTTGGTAAGGAATTTTTAGGCTACTTTGTCTTGAAGGGCATATCTACCCTGTCATTTTGTGACTCATGTTGGGAAGATGTATATTTTTGCATCAGGAAATGCTCTCATATTGAGCCATAAGGAATAAGGAGGTGATGTATATTTTTCACTTTTGGTATCACAGATTCTCCATAGAACTGAAAGAAATCTATACCTGAATAGGAATCCCCTCAGCAACATTCCCAGCTAACTTCTACTTGAAGACCTCCTGTGAGAGAGGAATCCACTAACTTGACACTACATCCTGTCTCCATTGTTGGATAGCTCCATTGGGAAGTGTTTTCCCCCCCTTTTATAGAACCAAATCTGCATCTTCATCTTCCCAACCATTACTTCTACTCTACCATCTGGAGCCAAGAGGAGTTTCATTTTCCTTTTCCCTGATAATCCTTAAGTTTTTCAAAGATGATGGCTATCATTTCCCCTAAGTCTCACCCTCAGGCTAAAAACTCTCAGTTCAAGAGATTCCTCTCCCTGGCATAGTTTTGTGTACCTTTAAATGTGACTTAGGTCCTTTGTCAAGTGGAGTTAAGAGTAGACACTCCTTTGGAAAAATGAAATAATTATGCCAAAAGATGAAGTCACAATACACAGGAATAAAAACCAGAATGGAGTTCCTGGTGACTTATTCTATGTGCTGACACTTAATATAGCTGGCTAAGGGCTTAGATGGAATATTCTAAGAAAAAGAATAACTGGGGTATGCTGTGGATGTGCCGAGCAGCCTCCAAAACACTAGATCCACATGGTACTAGTTTTTTTTTCTTTGCTGAGGCAATTGGGGTTAAGTGACTTGCCCAGGGTCACACAGCTGTTACGTGTCTGAGACCAGATTTGAACTCAGGTCCTCCTGACTTCAGGGCTGGTGCTCTATTCACTGCACCACCTAGCTGCCCCCATGGTACTAGTTTCTAAGACAAATTCTCAGCAATTGTCCTATTTCATTGGACAATTGGATCCAAAGAATTGTCTTTACCTCCACAGGGTCCATTTGCCATTAAAAGAAAACCCCCAAATTCTCCAGACAATTTGTATAAAGTCCAACTCTTTAGTTACTAATACAAGGAGAGAGTAGAGATATCACATAATAAGGCATTGGACCCGGAGACATGAAGATTCTGACAAGCTGTATAACTCTGGTGACTCAAACCCTCTGAGCCTTAGAAAACTTATTAAAACATCAACAGTTATAGATGGATTGAAGTCTATGTTGTTTGTTAGAAGAAATTCTCACAAGAACAAAATCATAAATCCTTAATGTATGGCCATAAAAAGGGAAAGAGATTGATAATAGCTCATTGTAAGTTTTGCAAACCTTTCTGTAATGAACCTGGGAGATGAATGGCGCAAATATCATTGTCCCCATTTTACAGGTAAGGAAACCATGGCTTTGAGAGTTTAAGGGGATTGCTCATCATCACACACATGTTAGAGTTGGTTCTCCAATTATGCCATATACTCTTGGATCCTTGTCAAATTAAAGATTAGATCTCACTTCTTTAAATCCTTGAAAATCCCAAGTTCCTCCAGAATTACTTTGTGAATTGTAGATTTCCCAACATGGGGGTGTTTGCCTGCCATCTTTAAGGTGTTACATAAATTCTCTTGTAGTTTTGTTCATGGTAGAAGCTGTGAGAGAGGTATTGATGACATATTTTGAGCATCTTGGTGTCTCATATGCTCCAGGTGACAATTTTAGAGTTAATCTTTTCTCTAGGTTTGGAGGCAGTTTCTATGTTTCTAAATCAATAAAAAATCTTCCCAATAATGGTGGGGAATAGTACTTAGGCACTGCAGTATCTTTATCACATGAGAATTGTAAAAGAAAGAAAATTTAAGGGACATCTGGTCCAACTTGCTGTTGGATGGATTAATCCCCATTCCTACCTAACATCTAAATAACCTTGACAAGTGGCCATCTAGTCTCTGATTAAACAAAACTCCAGTGATGGGAAATTCACTATTTCCTGAGGCAGAGTCCTCTTGCTATATAGCTCTAATCACCAGGAAGTTCTTCCTGATAATGAGCTGAAATTGGCCTCTATAAGCTATAAAGAGCTTCCATACATTTCTCCTAGATTTGTCCTCCAGAACCAAGTTCAATAAATTGAATCTTTCCACTGGGTAACTCTAAAGATTCTGAAAGATATCTAATCCCTCCAAAGTCTTCTCCATGATAAACATCTGTAATTCCCTCAGTGATCCTCTGATGGCACAGGTGGATTAGCTGAAGGGGTAGTTGGAAAAGCCTGGGAAGTGCTAGTAAAGTGGCTAAAGGGTAAAAGTAAGACCCAAATTCTACCAGCAGTACAAGTGTCTCTAGGCAGGACAGATGATAAGGTCTGGTGGGATGGAAGACCATTAGAGTTGGTGACTCTTAATTCATCCAAGTGCTAAGATCAGTAAAGCATCCTGAATGGATTCTAGGATGGCTCTGGAAAAGGGGAAGGGGATAAAGAGGGAAGGCAAAAGGAAAGGACACCATGATAGTCATGCATATCCATACATCCTGAATGGGTTCTGGAGTGGTCCTAAGGGCAATGCCTTTGGGAAAGGAGAAGGAGATGAAGAGAAAAGACAAATGGAAAGTGACCCTCTAGTCACCCATCCTAGAAGAGTTCTAGATTGGCCCTGAGGCCAGGGGACGGGGCAAAGGAGAAGAAGAAAAGGTTGAATTAATAGAAACGCAATATCTGAAAGCAAAGATGAGGTAATAATTGTGTCCTCTGCCCATGTAAAACCACAGATGAAGTATTTACAGTTCTGAGCAGGATATTTTAGGGAATATATTGATGAATTGGGCCAGATCCAGAGAAGGGTGAACAAAATAATGAAGGTCCTGGAAACCACGTCATACAAGGATCAGGTTAAGGAAAAAGGCATGTTTAGTCTGGAGAAGAGCAAATGGGGGACAGACTAGCGATCTTCAAATATCTGAAGAACTGTTCTGTGAAAAAGACTCCATTTGGTTCTTTGACCTTAGAGCTAGGACTAATAGATAGATTTAAATTCAACATAAGGGAAAATCTTCCTGTTTTCCTAAAGTGGAATGAGCCACCTCAGGAGGCCTCCAAAGAAGCCAGGCAGCCGTGGACCTAAGTCTTTTCAGATAAACTTCACAAAGGGAGAAATATCATAACTCTCACTAGGGGCTAAGGAGTTGGATCACTTTCCAAGCTGTGAAATATAAAATGACTGCCAAATAGACTTTAATATGTGGGGCTCCCTGTTTTCACAGCTCCATGGACTGAGGGGTAGCTAAAATCCAATTGATTTAATCAAGAAAATCTGGACAGTGAGGCTCTGAATGGGCAAATTATTCAATCAAATTTTGGATAGAAAATTAATGAGATGAAGCTGAATAAAATATGAGGAGGAAGTTCCTATTTAATCCTTGATTCCAGTTAAGTTGAGAAGTTTGAGGAAAGGACCCAGAGATGGGAAAGGAGGACATAGTGGGAAAGATCACTAGTTTGTGAGTCAGAAGAGCAAGGCTCTAGTAACCTCTAAAGAGTTAATTTGTGTTCTCTGTGCCTCAGTTTCCCAAATATAGGGTTCTACACACAGGAGGGGATTAATTATTGTCTACTTAATTAAATTTAGGCTCAGTGATCTCTAAAGCCCTTTCTTTTTCTGGCAGCCTCTGACTCTCAGTTCTGTTAGAAAGCTTTAGAGGCAGTGTGATATAATAGAGACAGCCAGCCTTAGAGTCTAGAAATAAGTCCTCTCCATTAAGTTATAAATGCCTTTAGCAACTCTCCAATTATAAGTTGAAGAGCAGGCTTCAGACTGCCATTGATAAGGGAAATTTCCACACTGGAAGCTCCACATAGCAATGAAAACATTGATCCAATCCAAATGCATTAAAAAAGGTGATGAGGATCAGTAGCAGTAGTAGCAGTAGCAGTAGTAGCAGTAGCAGTAGTAGTAGTAGCAGTAGCAGTAGTAGCAGTAGCAGTAGTAGTAGTAGCAGTAGCAGTAGCAGCAGTAGCAGTGGCAGCAGTAGCAGTGGCAGTAGTAGCAGTAGCAGTAGCAGTAGCAGTAGTAGCAGTAGCAGCAGTAGCAGTAGCAGTAGTAGCAGTAGCAGTAGTAGCAGTAGCAGTAGGAGTAGCAGTAGGAGTAGCGGTAGCAGTAGTAGTAGTAGTAGTAGTAGCAGTAGTAGTAGTAGCAGTAGGAGTAGTAGCAGTAGCAGTAGTCGTAGTAGTAGCAGCAGTAGTAATAGTAGCAGTAGCAATAGCAGCAGCAGCAGCAGCAGTAGTAGTAGTAGTAGTAGTAGTAGTAGTAGTAGTAGTAGTAGTAGTAGTAATAGTGTTATTGGTGGTCTCTGCTGCCTTCTTTCTCCCACACCTTGGTTGTACTGCCTTTGATTTATGAGATCATAGCTCACAGACCACAAAATAATTCTGCTGGGTTGGGTAGACAACTATTAGCAAATTCTGCTGCCTGAGCCACCTTGTCTTTCCTTATTGGATGCAAACTCTTCAGGCAATCCCTACCTGGGATTCCAAGCCCCCTTGCTACTGACAGCTTGATTCTGACCCTCGCTGACATCTTCAGGGATTCCCAGGGAGAAAATCACTTCTTCACCTTGAGATGGTGTTTTGGGCCACCGTGGACTTGACTACCAAGTGGGCTTTTTCAGAAAGGTAGGACAGGTGAGTGAGGAAACAGTAAGGAAGTCAGGAGCAGCTTCAGCCAATATTCATTCCTAAGTAGGTCAACAGCTTCTCTCCCATTCTGAGGTTGTCTGTGGGTAACAGATGAAAGAAAGCAGGAAGAGTTTGTGTCTCGGATCCGATTCCTCAGAGAGGCTGTAGAGTGGAGCTTATGGAGAGCATGAATAACACATGAGGTGTCTTTAGGGACTAAAGCTAAGGAGTCAAGTCTGGCCCCAGAGTCCTCTGGAGCATTAGGCACAGTTGTGAAAACCATGGATTTCAGCATGATCTGATGCTGGGCAGAGAAGTGGAGCTAGACCGATGAAAGGACCTGAGGACGGAAGGTCTTTGAGAAGACCTTTGCAGGTATGTTCTAGTAGAGGTTTCTTTTGAGTATGGGTTTATTCTAGATGGCTGATGAACAACTCAAATTCTGTGATTCTGTAAAAGGCTTGTAGACTGATTTGTCCTATAAGGATTTAAAGCATTAGGCACAGAAAATGTAAAGGTACTGTGATTATCTGAGATCCAGAGTCACAGAGAGCTGTGTCCTTGACCATTCCATCTGTGGCAGGGACAAAAGAACCCTTGCAGTCAGTAGTTGTAGGCCCCTGGCACCCCAAAGTTGAATGGGGGTGACTTTAGTTCTCATTGACCAAAGATGTCATTCTACCTGGCCCAACTCTCTCAGAGAGAGGATGAAGAATCTCTTTCCTTTCTCCCTGCTTCTTCTGATTTCATGCCTCCTTTGTCATTTTCTCCTCCTCCCACCAGGCTTTCCTTCTCAGTGAGTCTATAAGATCCAAAATAAAAGCTGCGGTAGGCACTGCTAAAGAAAATATCTCATCTTCATTCTGGCAAAAGAAGGTGTTTCTGAATTAAGGGGGAAATTGGTCAGGTCAGATTAAAAATCTGGGGACACATTCCCTAGTTACATTGCATTATCTCCACTCTTTTGTCCCCCAGCCCCATCATTCACTTTTTCTCTGCCTCCCCTCTATAAAGAAAATGATAGGGACAGTTAGGTGGGGCAGTGGTTAGAGCACCAGTCCTGAAGTCAGGAGGACCTGAGTTCAAATCTGGCTCAGACACTTAATACTTCCTAGCTGTGTGACCCTGGGCAAGTCACTTAACCTCAATTGCCTCAGCAAAAAAAAAAGTTATTAAAAAAGATAATGCTTCAAGACTTTTTTAAATGGGGATCAGGATCCCTTTTGTTCAAGGCTGATAGGCAGAGTACTGAGATCCTATAGTATGCTGAACAACTGAGTGCCTTGATCCTTCTCTTCTCCTATGCATATATACTATCTTTGGATCCTACGCAGTTATTGCAGAGTGTATGGAAAACAAATTAAAATAAAGGCCTGTTAAGGTTTTGCATTACCCAGGCAGAGGTAGGTGGGAATTTCCAAGAAATAATGTGACAGTTCCATTATAACTTTCACACTACTGTTGGAAGTGAAATTATAAAAATATTTTCTGACACAACTCCATGTGGGCATATGAAATTTCATTCCATTTTGCACATGTAATTAAGTGGCCAATATAATAAGTTACTGTGTGCACAGTTCAATTCTCTTTGTAGCAGAGAGACCGGACAGGAGTAAAGTTTGGGCCAGCTTGAACCTTGGTGGAATTCATTGTTCTCTAAGTTTCACGTGTGAAAGACAAATTCTTTATTTGCTCCTTCTGAATTAACTCACTTTTATATAGTGCTTTAAGGTTTATAAAGTTTACGGTTTATATGAGCTTTCCTCACAACAGCCCTGAGAAGTGACTTTTTTCCCCATCCAGAACGATGATTTCACTGGCATATGGAATATCTGGGTCTGTTTGCACCCCAAGGTATTTCCTATTATGTTGGAAACTATAAGAGTTGATTCCCCTGATTAGACAGGTTTCCCAAATTTCTGGACATTTCAGGGCACGTTATTTCTCCTCTTCCTCTGTCACCTACAAGACTGATCGCGTCATTGGCGTGGTCATCTGACTCACCCTTTCCTCTCAACAACAGTCTTGCGGACTCAGAGTCTTGCATCTGTCACTGGTCTTTGTCCAACACTAGCATCTGGGATATATCTTTGCTCTTTCTAAATAGCTTCGGTGGGAATGATAATTAACAGAAGTGGGCACCTGAGTGTCCCACACTTCTGGAATAACCACCAATCCCCCTTGTAATCACTGGATAAAATAATCTCCCGTCTCCCATTTTATAACCATTGGACCACCATACTTGAATATTTTTGAGATTCACAGTTTTCATTGGTACATGTATTCCATCTTCCAATGCTAAACCGAGAATGAATGGTCCTATTGAGGAGAGCATTGGATTTGGAAGAAAAGGTCCTGCTTAAAATCACTTAAAATCTTAGCCCAAGTTTCCGCCTCCATAAAACAAGAGGGGTGGATAAGACTCAATGGCCTTCCTTTCTGTTTTAAATTAGCGATCCTGGGATATCCCACTAAATGCAGTCTTTTGGGGGCTGAGTCTTTCCATTAAGGTGGGAATGGTCAGAATGTGTGTTTTGTTGTCATGGTGTTAAAAGCTCCAAGGGTCATGTCCAAAGTATCAAGAAAGCACCAGAAGTTTTTGATGGAGGGACAGCCATTAGGACACAGAGCTTAGAGAAGGCAAGGGCCCATCAAAACCACTTAGAATGACCCCTTAAATTAGGCAGGTGGGTGACAAAAGGGATAGAATTTAGACTTAGATTTGGAGTTGGAAAGGACCAAATTCAAGTCCTGCCTTGGACTAAGCAATTTTTCAAAGATTTTTGTGCCTCAACTTCCACATCTGGAAAATAGAGATAATAACAGCACCCACCTCACTAGGCCTTGTGAGAATCTAATGAGACTACATTGCAGTCTTATTATTGCACAATAATATACATTACACACTTTAAAGTACTATAAAAATGCTAGTTAATATTATTATCTTGATTATATTCCATAAGTGAGGAAATAGATCTGAAACTCTTAAGGAAATTAGACCGAAACCTATGCAGCCAAAGCTTGGATTCTAACCTGGATTTTGACCTCAGATCCAATTTTCTCTCTCCTCCTCAATGGCACTGATGTCCAATATTCTGCTTCTTCCGGGACAGTGGCCTTCCTGTTTCTGCAGTTGACCGGGACCGTTGTGGTCTGTACTTCCAGGACTGGGTCCAGTGCCCTGGCTAGGGGAAAAGGGAAGAGCACCTGATGGCTTCTTTCTGTTTCTGCCACTTCTTTGCTTGAGTGAGTTGTCAGATGGTGGATAACCGGCACTGGAGCCATGGGCTATAAAAATGCTGAGACATTCTCTGCTCTTAAACAGGAGCTGTGGGGGCCAAGACGAGGGCAAACAGCTGCTGATTGGAAAGTTAAAGGTGTGAATCCAGCCACTGTGGGGGGCAGAGGGGAGAAGAGGGAAGTTCCTGCTCTTTTAATCACTGTAGCAGAGTCCAAGTGATGAAATGCCATTAGCTAGATCATCCCTGCGGGTGATTAAGGTGTTTCCCAATATTTCCCTAGAGGGAGAAAAGGGACAAATTTACTCCATCTCTCTCTTTAGAGAGAATTGATCCTGCTAGTCTAAAACTCATAAATGTAATGCTTATAATAGTTGTCCAGTGCAATTTCCCACTCCCATGTTACAAAAGGGGAAACTGAGGCACGCACAAGAAAAGGGAATTTGTCTATGGTGTGATCCAAGTAGTAAGTGGAAGAACTGAGATTAAAAACTCTGTTTAACTTCTGTAAACTCAATGCTCTATATATTATACAATGGTCTATACTGATCTATGCAGTGATCAAGAGGCTTTCAGGAGACATCTTTGGGCACGGGTTGATCACTGATGAGTCAGAGGAGGCACAGGAGTTGGGCCTGATGTCCATCAACAGTTCAGCTGCAAGTCCAAAGCAAAAAAAGCAATGGAATTGTATTTTCTATGGAGCCAGGATACAATAGTAAGAATATCTTTTAGTACTTGCTAAGCAGAGACATTGATTGATTTTGGGAGCCATGGCAGGGAAGCATGAGGCAAATTTACTTTTTTTTTTCTTTTCTTTTTTTTTTTTTGTGTGAGGCAATTGGAGTTAAGTGACTTGCCCAGGATCACACAGCTAGGAAGTGTTAAGTGTCTGAGACCAGATTTGAACTCAGGACTTCTGACTTCGGGGCTCGTGCTCTATCCTCTGCACCACCTAGCTGCCCCTACACAAGGCAAATCTAGGGGAGAGCCCCAACTGTTCCAAGATTCTATAACAATTAGTACTGGAAACATTAGTGAATTAACTGCTAGGCCCCAGGCTCTAAAACCAGCCCTGTCCTTCCCATTGCCTCCTCCTTCTTGTCAATGGGAGGCAGCTGTGTTAAGAATGTTGCTTGATACAGGTCCTGAATACCCCCTTCCCTCATTCCATCTCTCTTCCCCAAGTATCAGGGAAGGAGGGAAAACTTAGCTCACGGATGGAGGGACCTGGTCACCATAGAGAAGAATAGACAATAGGAATGGAGGAGAGACAAGGGCCATATCTTGGATAAGTTAAAGAAATTGGGAAAGAAAAGGCTTATTAATGGGGGGTATTAATTTATATCCTATAAAAAAGGGATGTCACATGAAGGAAGGATGGATCATACTCTTTGACTTGTCTCCAAACATAGAAAAAGGAAGAAGAAGGGATAGAAGTTACTGAGAAGTGGGTTTTAGATTTAGGTAAAGGGCAAAGAATCATGGAATGAGTATTATCCATTGAGAGACCAGCACACAGATTGGCTGATTCATTTGTGATAGGACTAAGGGAATCTCTTCATTACTATATTCCCTGATTTCTAGCTCACTTGGAAATTAAATGAATTCTTATAGCCCATATCAATGATCCCTCATCGATGACCTCTCCATCCAAACATCCACCAAAAATGCTCTACTTGATAACATATAAGAAGTTCTTATGATTTTGTTTCCTTCCTTCTGTATCAGTTCATATGAGTTTTACCAAATTTCATTGAATTCTTCATACTAATTTTTATGATGCTGTAATAAATATTCTACTTTATTCATATGCCACAATTTGATCAGTCATTCCCAAGTCAACGAATATCCATTTTCTTCCAATTTCCTGCCCGCTTAAAAGGCACTGGTGGGTGATCCTTGAGAGATTTTGATGTGACTGAGAACTTCAGGAAATGAGGTATAGTGGATTCTAATCCCAGTCTTGTCACTGATTGATTCCACCATGCACAAGTCTTTTCCCTTCTCCGAGCCTTATTTTTTTCCATCTGTAAACAAAAGGTTGAGACTAAATGATCTTTATAGTTTCTTCTAGCTCTAAAATTCAGATGCTAAATATTTCTTGAGTACATCCTTTTAGCCCACCTCTGGGTCAGAAAATGTGGGGATACAGACACTGGTTATACCTTCACATCTTTCCTGGCTCCCATTTAGAAACAAATCTATGGGTTTCACAATAAAGTTTGTTATTCTATTCTCTTAGCCCAGGTTCAAAGGATTTCTTAGTGTATAGATTTAGAACTAGAAGTCAATTTAGGGATCATTTAGTTCAACCCCCTCCTTACAGAGGAGGAAACAGAGATCAAGAAATTTGCCTAAATTCACACGGTTAGTAATTTTCCAATGTAGACTTTAAAACTCAGGTCTTTCTGACTTCAAGTGTGATGCTTTATCCATTTTGATTTCTAGTACCTCGAAAGGCTGAGAGGAGTTGCTAAAATATCATAGACACCCTACCCCAAACTGAGAAACTATTAATCTAGCTCAAGGAATTCTGGAGCCGCAGAAAGTAAAAATGATGGATTTTATGTGAGGGGATTTACCACATTTCCAACTGTTTCCTCAAAAAGCTATTCATTCTCTGTGAAAATTGATTGTGACTTGTAAGGCACAAGGCAGGGCTGGGGTGCTGTTAGCAGGACATTTGGTCTGTGAAATAATCCCTTGCTTCACAGAGCACATAGTGGTTTGTGAATCCCCCAACCAAAAGCCCTCTGAAAGGTCTCTGTAACACCTGATGGATGAGGTGTGTACTGTGACACCCCATTATCCAGAGGCCTTCCCTGAAGCCTCAGAGGCAGGGGAGACCAAAGCAAAGTAAACACAGAGAGAATGGGGCGAGGCTTCCTCGCTATCCATCTTGTCTCCAATATTTCCCCTCTCACTCTCATCTATCAGCTGCTAAAATAATTTTCTTGGTTCTTGGGTCTGATCACATCATTTCCCAGTATTCTCTAAGGTGACATCCTCAGTTTTGCCCCACACATAGGATCCCACCTCATTTCACATTATTCCAATTCATGCCCTTTGGGTTTTGGCCAAACTGGACTACTAGCTACTATCCAATATAGTACTCTGTCTTGCCTGTGGACTCAGAATGGATTCCCCCATCTTCTTCCATACCTGAAATATGCCTTTTGGTCTCAAGACCTCTTTACATAACTTTTTAAAAAATTATTTTACTTTCAAACAAGGGTCATCCTACTCTCTCCCATTTCCTCCCCCATTATCATCCCCTTAAGAAAGCAAGAAAAACAAAATCCCTGTGATTAGCATGTAGAGTTAATCAAAACAAAATTTCTCACTGATCTTTCTAAAAAAAGTCTCAATCTACATTGTCTATCGCCTCTCTATCCAGAACTTGGCAGTGTGTTTCACCATGAGTCCTCAGGAGTTATAGTTGGTCATTGTGTTGATCAGAGTTCCCAACTCTTCATTTTAAAAATATCTTGTTTTAATCAGTTAAAATCCACCTTTTTACTCTTCCACTATTGCCCTATCCCCCACTGAAGACACAAGAAAAACAAATCTCCTCACACACATAACAAATTTCCACATTGGCCATGTCCTTAAAATGTTTGTCTTTGCATTCTGAATTTTCTTAAGATCAAGACATAATAGAATCATTCCCAAGCCTTCTCTAATTTTTGTTCAATCACTTCAGTCTTGTCTAACTCTTTGTGACCTCATTTTGGATTTTCTTGGTAAAGATATTAGAGTGGTTTGTCAATTTTTTTCTCTAGATCATTTTACAGATGAGAAAATTGAAGCAAACTGAGTTAAGTGACTTGCTCAGGGTCACATAACTAGGAAGTGTCTGAGACCAGTTTTGAATTCAGGAAGATAAGCCCAAGTCCAGCATTCTGTCCTCTGTGTCATTCATCTGTGCCCCCTTCTCTAGATTTCCTTTGTGACAGTTATGAGGATGGGGTTTAGAAAAGACACATGCATTATGTCCCATATTTGAACTAAGCAGCTTCTCATTATTTAGTTCTTTATCATTATTTATTTGCATTTATCTTACTATATTTTTTCCTTGCCTATATTTGTACTTCAGAATTTTTCCATAGCTCTGTTCTTTTTATAAGAAATGCTTAGAAGTCCTCAATTTTATTAAAGTCCCATTTATTCCTTCTATAGCACTATACTTAATTTTGCTGCATAAGTTATTCATTTGCCTACTGGAATATAATATTCCAAGTTCTCTGCTCCATTATAGTAATGATGACTGCTAAATTGTGTGTAATCCTGGGAATCCTTGATATTTAATTTTTTTTTCTTTCTGACTGTTTGTTCTATTTTCCCTTTGACCTAAAAGTTCTACAACCAGCTATGATATTCCTTGGAGTTTTCATTTTGGGGTTTCTTTCAGAAGGATTAGTAGATTCTATTTTCACTTTGCCCTTTGATTTGAAGAATATGGGCGGTTTTCTTTTAAGATTTTAAAAAATATGTTGCCTAGGCTCTCTTTTTGGTCATAGAGTTCAGATAATCTAATGATTCTTAAATTATTTTTTCTCCTTGAGTTATTTTCTAGGTCAGTTGTTTTTGCTGTGAGATGATACCTTGCATCTTCTTTTCTTTTTGTTTCCAGCTTTTTGACATACTTTTGACCTGGTTTTCTTTTTCCTTCTTCTTCTTCTTCTTCTTCTTCTTCTTCTTCTTCTTCTTCTTCT